>CM035414.1:147797219-147867219 GCA_020310875.1 Ceratopteris richardii
GGTGTTAACATCCTCTCAAATGTCTGTCTTAATCTTACTGTTGGAAAGTTCTGTGCCTTGATCTTGATATCTGTTGTGCCATAATGAGTGAAAACTAGCTTTTGGTTGACGATTTCGATGAATTTTAGCCATCACATTTATGAGTAGCCAAGTTAAAAATTTCTCCATTTTTATATGACTCTGCTTAAGTTTTGCAAGCTGCTTTTTCTGTGAATGACACATTATTTAATGTTAGATGGAAGATGAAGAGATGATGGCCAGGCAAGAGCTATGGAGGGAGGAGGCTGCACGTGAACTTGAAGAACGTGTAGGAGAGCTACGACAGGTAGAGGAAGCTGAGAAGGAAAAGGAGCTGGTGTAAGCAGCACCAGTAAGGATTCTTAAATGATCTGTAGTATGACAAGTAACATGGTCATATACAATATAGGTTGTCAGGATTCGGACACCCCTGTATATTTTTGCACACAGCTTGCATTTGGTCAGCTTATCAAAGCTTGAACGTTTTATGATGGCTCAACTCCAAGCTGCTTGTACAGATTTATAGCACGTGTAATTGTTGATGAACTGCAGAAAGCAAGCACGAGAAAGCTTCTTCATCCCTTTTTACCATATTCGGTCTGTAATCAGAATTAAAATTTCTGCTTCATTGGTTGGCATTTATGACTGCCCTGGGATAAGTATGAATTCTGTAATTAAGGGGGCACTGTATGTTGAGCAAGATTCATACATAATGCATTTTTGTGCAGGAAATCATTGGTAAAAAGGAAGTAAAAGGGCTGAAAAAAGTCTATCCTTAGAACTGAATTATTAAATATGACTCGATAAACAATAACTTTTTAATCAGCAAATCATGTGTAAGATCACACATCTTTGTATGAGTTTTTAGTAGAGGGGAATCGATGAAATTATTGACATATAGAGTTGCAAATTGTTTCTTGTACTGAGTAAATTTCAAACTGACAAAAAAGCATGAGTAATTATTAAACAAATGACTGCAATATAGCACCTCTTTGTATTAGTGTGGACCATAGCGGATAAAACAACAGACATGCGTAGGGCGTTGATGATGCTTTATATGGGATGGCCAGCTATCAAGATGACCAAATGAAACTTTCATCCAATCTTGGTTTTAAGAATGTCTTAACCACAGGACTGGGGGCATCTCTCAAAGGGGCCTTTTGCTACATCTTAGAACAATCGGATTGTAACATAAAAAGTATGGGTTATTATGTGCCACTCTCGATTCATATCAACTTGGTTTTCAGAGAGCATACACCATACAATCTATCTATAAATATAACAAGGCTTCTTGAGGCTGGACTTTGCTGGTTTGAATTATAGAATGTCAGAAAAGCAAGAGAAATGATAAATTATGTAATTATGGTGCATGGAAAGATAATAATCAGTTGCTGGTTCATAAAGTCTATGAATTGTTTGGGTGGCTCATTTTGCATTTTCTGAGAACAAGGGATCTTGAGTGATCTAAAATAGGTATGCAAAGCGTCAAGAAACAAGAAAAACAAAACATAGAGAACTGCAGAAGTAGATTTCAACCCGAAGATCATAGATGTGAGTGGAATATTCCTTGAGTAAAAGATCCCCTTGCTCATACATTTTTCTTATGCAACAAAAATACTGAGAATTAATGAACAATATAAGGAGGAGATAGAAAATAAAAGAAGTTGATGCGGAATCTCAAGTTCTTCCATGGAAACTCTAAATCCTTCATTAGAATATTAGCTACTCCATTTCACATCTTTTGTATCTTTGTTTAAGCAACTTTATAACTTAATCTACAAAATATCATTTTTACTATTCCAGCTTCTTCATCCAATGGAACCCTCTATTTCCAAAGACTTGTAGGTGCTCCTTCCACATTCTTGTAAAGCCGTGCACTTACTATCATAAAAATTGACATAACTGATGATATCCATACCAATATATATAACAAACTAGCCCTTGATATAGGATTTGAAGTAGCTTCATTGTTGTTGCAATGAAGGGCTTTTCTTTTCTTCTCTCTTCTATGGCCTTTGTCTGGGACTGTCTCACTCGAGTCAGTAACGTGAGTGATGTTCTCTTTTTCTTCATATGCTTCCTCTTTATTGGAGTTTGGAAAAATTCCATAGTAGGAAGATGGGTCTTCTGCATGGAGCCAAGCCAACATGTTTTCATCTTCATATAAATTTGCTCCTTCAAATAGATATGCTTTTGGGTTGTCCAACAATTCTTCTTCCATACAAATACCAATTGTTTGCATCATGCTGGTGTGTCTTTGATTGTCTGATCCTTCTTTTAAAAATATCTGCTGCAATTCTTTCCCCTCTTGCTTTACCCACATTGTGTCCTTGCCCCAGTCATGTAGCACATTGGCATGCCTTAACCAAGGTCTCCCAATTAACAGAGGGAAACTTCCTTCTACCTGTGGCAGCCTTAAAACAACAAAATCCAAGTTAAAGATGGTACCTTGTATCTTGATTGGGACTCCAGGGACCACTCCCATAGGCTTTACTATGCTTTGGTTTGCAAGTGTTACAATGAAGTTTGTAGGTTTTGAAGGGTGTAGTCCAATCCTTTTCATGGTATATTCAGGCATCAAGTTAATGCCAGAACCACCATCCATAATAACTCCTTGAAACTCATGACCCTTGATAGAGACAGTCAACCGAGGGCTCTTATAATCTGTGAGGGGTGCTTCCCCTACAATTTTATCTTTATGCACAACAACAACCTTTGCCACTAAACTTGTTGTGGACACCTCATCAATTATCTGCAAGAATTTTGACCTGAATTTCCCATCCATCTTTATTGAATAAAAAATATTGACCTCCTTTTTCATGGACTTGAGTAGTCTGGAAGCTTCTGATTCCTTAACAGCATGGGCTCCAAATGACTTATCAAACTCCTCATGAGCCCTGTTGAATACATGTCCAATGGCATCACTGGTACCTATGAGATTTTCTTTTTGCCTTGTGTCTGCACATGTGGTAGCTTTGTCTTCAGATGTCTGTTTGTCTTTATTCAATCCATTAATCCTGGATTATTGACCCATTTCTACTTGAGCCTTCCCCTTGCTTCTTGTCTGCACTGTAAAAGATTCAATTTCTTCTAACTGCACCACCCTGGTAGATGGTGATGGCTCATTGACTTGACCTACCATTTCTTCTTTGCACACAGAAATCATCTAAATGTGGGGCCCAGATGAAGATGCTTGGTTTTTAGGACAACAATTAGTATAGTGGTCTCTGGCCTCTGGGCAGTTCCTGCAAGGAGGGGCATTTTCTGGGAGAGTGCACCTACTTTGATAGTGCCCACATTCTCCACATCTGAAACAAATAATTAGCCTCCTAGGCCCATTTCCAAAGTTATCCCTCTGTCTAGGGTTGTAATTGTTACCTTGATTGTGTGCAGCCGCCATCACATTTGCTGGTGGTAGGGGTCCTCCTTGTGTCCAATATGTTGTTGCAGACATTCCTCTTGATTGACATTCCTAGGCTTCATGACCAGCTTTCCTGTATAGTTGGCAAGTCACACTTAACAGAGGACATTCACTTGCTATATGACCTTGCTTACTGCATATGGTACATCAAAGTTCACTCTTGATGCCACCCCCTTTAAGTTCCTACAACTCCTATCGCAGCTGAGCCAATTCCTCTGCTTGGGCTTCCTCCTCCTTTTGGAGCTTTAATGCCTCAATCTCCCTCCTCAACTGAGTAACAACATTCTTCTCCTCTTTGTGGGGCTTATTCCTTTTTAAGCCCTGCAACTCTTTCCTTAGCTGGATTACTAGATCCTCCATTTTTGTAGAATAGGGTAGTTGAGAAGAAATTGCTCCATACTATTGTCTTATCTTCTCCACTCATGTAGTTGTGTTGATGAACTCCTCTATGGAGGCTGTGGGCAACACTAATTCCTTGATTTTACATTGGGTTGTCACTAGAAGTGGCTTAGCTAACCATTTCTTAACAAAAAAATCATGTGGAGGATCTGGCAACTTAGCTATTAATGCCTTGGCCCTAGTTACAAACTCTGGAAATTTTTCACCTGGACCCAGTCTCAAGTTTTCTAATTCCTCTATGATGATCTCTGCATTATTTCCATGCTAGAATTGAGTTTTAAATGCATTTTTCATTAAGTCCCAAGGGGTGAAATGGTTCTCCGCAAACTGGCTGAACCATTTATCTGCTAACCCTTCTAATGCGGCAGGGAAGAGTATCAAAAATACATCCTCTCTTCCCATTAAGCCTCTAGTTTTGCATACTACTAAAAACCTTCTAATATGCTCATCCTGATCTTCTTGAGCTAGGCCTTTGAAAGAAGGAAATTTTATATTTAATCTTGATAGTAGGGTTTCCAAGTCTACCTGACTTGCCATGCTCTTCACTAATGAGGTTGACGAAAGTGGACTGGAGGATCTTCTAATAGCCTTCCTTCTTGTAGCCTTGCAGGTGATCCTCAATGTTTGGGACCGGGTTGCAGTCATGAGCTGTTCATAGCCCTCTTAGTATGAGATAATTGATAAGAATATTTACCTCTTAGTCCAATGAAGTAGTACTGTCGGCACTTGAACTCTTCTACCCTTTGCACTTGGCTTCTCCTATGATCAAATCTCTTTGGAGTCCCACCGGGCGTGCCAAATTTTGTTGGGGGATTCTTGGACAAGAAGGGATTTGAGTGTTTGTGGGAGAAATGGGAAAGACAAGAAGAAAGATACACACTAGAAGCCTCTGTCGATTGATTATAAGAAGATAAATACAATGGTGATGCACAATACAATCCAATGCTTCTGTGCAGAGTGATCAATCACAAAATACCAAATACCCAAGGGTCTTGTTGCTACTGGTCTTCTCTGCACCAGACCTCCACCTTCTCCAAGCCTGCACTTGTGCACACCTTGCACCAAGCTACCAATAAGGGGGAGGTTGGACACCTTCTGTTGGCACACGCACAGCTTCAATGGGACCTTGGAATCCTCGGGGTGAATAGCTTAGCACTTCTCTGCACCCTTCCTTAGTCACTCTTCATGCACACGTTGCACTTCTCTTCTCTTCATCGCACATTGTGTGTCTCTTGCACTTCTTTCTCTTGCCTAGCTTAGACTATGCTCACCTTGCTTAGTCTTGCTTAGTCCAAGAATAGTCCTTGCCTTGATTTTAGTGTCGATTCACGTACGCTCCTAACTGCAAGAGTATCTTGGTGCTCACTTTGATGTCCCAATATTGTCTCCACAAGTGGGCAGCCAACGAATCCCTGTTTTGTCCTGTGGTGACTTTAGACTAAAATAAAAATTTTAAACCTTAGGGAATTACAGAAATACCTCTGCGACCTACAACCAAATTTTTGCAATTATATCCTTTATGAACAATTAATTGTGCACTACCTGTGCACCTTGACACTCGAACTTTGAACACTTTGACTTCACCCATGTTGACTTTGACCTAGAACATGTTGAATCTGACTACTTTGACTTTGAATATGGTTGAATTTGACTATGGTTGACTTTGACCAATATGACTTTGATGGGCTCAACACCTTTGCAACAAGCCTAGCCTTATACCTGTCAACTATTCCATCAGGTTTATGCTTCAACTTGTATACCCACTTAGTGCCAATGGCCTTCTTGCTAGGAGGCAAGTCACATAAAGACCATGTACCATTTTTCATGATAGCATCATATTTAGATTGCATTGCAATCATCCAATGTTCTGAATTTTGTGCTTCATTAAACGAAACATGTTCACTCTCAGCACAGAGACTAGAGGCAGCCATAGCATAACAGCCTGATGCAAAAGAGGCACTAAGAGAGCCTGAACAAGTACGATATGATAGAGGTGCATCTAATTTGCTGTCACACAAAGTCTCCAACAACCATTTTGGCATAGTATTTGCCTGCTCAATATCAACTCTTTCATCAACAAGTGCATCATGTAAATCTGCATAAAAAATGGAATGATCTACATCACCACATGTATTACCTCTAGAATGTACAAAGATGAGTAGCCCATTAGGACAATAGGCATATATACAAGCCGAGGGAAAAAACCTCCTAAAGAGGGAAAATAAGTGCCATGGCGGTCCTAGAGTGTTCACACATATTACTACCTAAATATATCAACATTAACAACCAAACCACAGAAGAATGCTTCAAGAATAGAAGGAATCAAAGGGGAAGAGGCTTCCATAGAGGGAGCTATGAACAATCCAGAGGTAGATTCAACAATGGAGGAAGCAATTACAATCCCAACTACAACCAAGGCTACAACAACAACAATTATCAAGGAGGTTTGAGAGGTAGAAGAGATTATAAGAAGTACACAGAAGACCAAGAAGATTCTCTGCTCATAATGAACATGACATCCAAGCAAGGCAAAGATGATGAACATCTTTTCTATATTGATTCTGGTTGTTCCAATCATGTGGCTGGAAATGTAGCATTGCTATTTGATCTTCAAGAACCCAAAGGGAAGCATGAAGTACAAACAAGTGATGACACTAAACACTTTGTCAAGAAAATTGGAAATGTCAAAGCCTTTGATGGTAATATGAACCTCTTAAGTAAGGTTTTATATGTACCAACCATAACAAAAAACCTAACCAGTGTTGGAAAAATTGTTGAGAAAGGCTTACATGTCAGGTTCACAAGGCATGGAGCATATGTGGAAGACCCTCAACAAGGCATCAAGAGGATTGCAAAAGGTGAGAAATCTAGTAGACTCTTTACATTTGAGATTGAAGACGTCAGAAACATAGCACTCTTCAATTCCAAAGATTAAATTCTATATGAGCTAGAGATATGGCACAAAAGGCTAGGTCATATAGGAGAAAGAACACTCAAGCAAATATGCAGGGATCAAAGCGTGCTTGGCATTCAGAATGTGTCCAAGCAACACATGATATACAACTGTGGAGCATGCCAATTTGGCAAAGCTCACATGAAACCATTCAACAAAAAGGGGTATATGTATGAAGACTACTTGGACCTTGTACACACTGATGTGTGGGGTCCTAGCAAAGATCCATCAATCTCAGGTTCAAGGTACTATGTTTCATTTATAGATGATTATAGTAGATGGATAATTCTTTACTTCATGAATCATAAAGATGAAGTATTTACATGTTTCAAAAAATATTTGGCATTAGTTGAGAACCAAACAGGTAGAAGCTTGAAGAGGATCAGATTTGATGGAGGTGATGAGTATTTCTCACATGAATTTGATTCATTCTTATAGGGAAGAGGTATAAAAAGAGAGGTCACAACAAGATATACTCCTAAACTAAATGGAGTGGCAAAGAGAAGGAACAGGTTGATAGTAGAAGCTGCAAGATCAATGTTGAATGAGAAGAAACTACCCAATTACCTATGGGCAGAGGCTGTTTCCACAACTACATACTTGGTTAAGAGGCTCCCATCCAAATCCTTGGATGGAATGACACCCTCTGAAGCATGGAATGGTAGGAGACCCTCATTGGATCATTGCAAAATCTTTGGGTGCATAACTTATGCACACATACCCTCACAGATTAGAGGGAAGCTTGACCCTAAAGCTGAAAAGAGTATATTTATTGACTATGACCAAAACCAGAAGGGTTATAGGCTATATAATCCCACTAACAAAGGATTTATAGTTAGTATGGATGTAGTGTTTGATTAAAATAATTCATGGTTTGAAGATGGTCGCAGGAAGATCAAGTTATCTTATGATTTGGAAAATGACTTTCCAACTCTCACTCAAGAAGATCAACAAGTACCAAAAGTACCAATTCAGAGGACGAAGAGCAGATTGACTTCAAGGCTTGGAAATCAAGAGGCAAGACTAAGTTCAAGCAATTGAAAGACATTCCAGAGTCCTCCAATCAAGCACTTAGGAGACTCAACGGGAGAGTAAAAAGCCCATAAGGTATGGCTATGACACATCATTAGTCACCAAGCATTTTGTGTATATCACTAAAGACTCTATGACAAAAGAACCTTCTTCATATGAAGAGCCCAATAAGAAGGAAGAATGGAGAAAAGTCATGCGAGAAGAAGTTGAAGCACTTTAGGAGAACAATACTTGGGAGTTGGTTCCCAAGAATCCAAGGATGAAGGTAATGGGATCCAGGTGGATATATAAAATCAAGAAAAATTCAGATGGTTCTATAAATAGGTACAAGGAAAGGTTAGTGGCAAAGGGGTTTGCTCAAAACCATGGAGTGGACTATGAAGAAACTTTTTCACCTATGGCTAAGATGCCAACAATTAGGGTCTTGATAAGTTTTGCTGCTTCCAAGAATTGGAACCTACATCAGTTAGATGTTAAGAATGCATTCCTAAATGGATGGATCTCAGAAGAAGTGTACATGGCTCAACCACTAGGGTATGAAGATAAGGATAAACCAGGGTTTGTATGCAAGCTAAGAAAGGCACTGTATGGGCAAGCTCCTAGAGCTTGGAACCATAGGCTTGTTACTTATTTGTAGGATCAAAGTTTTGTGGCTAGCAAAGCAGATTCTTCTTTATTCATAAAGAAGACCAACTCAAAAGTTAACTACTTATGTTTCTATGTGGATGACATTATCATTACAGGGAATGATGCTAATGGCATCAAGCAGGTTAAAGCTAAACTAATGGAAGAATTTAAAATCAGTGATCTTGGTTTGTTAACATACTTTCTTGGTCTAGAACTTGTGTTTAAAGATTCTAGAGTGTTTATTACTCACAGAAAGTATATTCATGATATGTTGGTAAAAATCAAGATGGAGAAGACCAAAATTGCAGGTACACAAATGGAACTCATTTATAAGCATAGTTCTCATGAAGAAGAACTTCTTGAGGATGTTACAGGTTACCAAAGACTTTTGGGAGTCTCAACTATGCAACTCTAACAAGAGTAGACATTGCTTATGGAGTAAGTACATAAAGCAAATTTATGCATGCACCAAGAAAGCCTCACATGGAAGCTGCCAAGAGGGTGCTAAAGTATCTAAAGGGTACCATAAATGAAGGGTTGTTTTACCCCTTCACTCTGACTTGAACATAAAGATGTATTCTGATGAGGATTGGGTTGGCTCCAAGGATGATAGGAGGAGCACCTCAGGATACTTGTCTTTTGCTGGTTCAAAGTTAATATCATGGTCATCTAAAAACCAACCAAGTGTGGCATTGTCATCGATAAAGGAAAAATATAGAGGTTTAGCAAATGCAACCCAAGAGGCTATGTGGCTCAAGCAACTCTACATAGATTTGGGATTACACTCTTACACTCCAATAATTTTTGGAGACAACACTAGCTCACTTCACTTGGATTCTAATCATGTTTATCATGCAAGGACTAAGCATATTGAAGTGAACTATCATTATGAAAGGGAGAAATTTCTTAGCAATGACATTCAATTGTACTATGTATCAACTCATTTACAATGTGTAGATATACTCACAAAGTCCTTGGATGGAACCAAGATGAACAGATTCAAATTGATGATTGGTTTGCAGGAAATCAAGGAGGAATGAAGACCAAGCATGTTAGGCTTGAGAGGGAGCTGTTGGTGTAAGAGAATCTTGTTGGAGATAGATGTGTGCGGAATCACACGAACAACACAAGGAAGAAGAAGAAGAAGCTTGGAGCACAAACACACAATACTGAATGTATTACCAGAATGTACAAAGATAAGTAGCCCATTAGGGCAATAGGCGTATATACAAGCTGGGGGAAAAAAACCTCCTATAGAGGGAAAAAAGTGCCCCGACGGTCCTAGAGTGTTCACACACATCACTACCTAAATATATCAACAAATCCCCCCTAGGAGTGATGCGGTAACAAGTAGCTGGCACTCATGTATAAGGAAGTGCCAAGCTATGTTGAAGTCACTCCACAAAAGGAAGTAAGCCCAAAGCTTTGCGGAAAGCTTCAAACTTCTCCCTAGGCAGAGCCTTCGTGAAAAGGTCTGCAATGTTCTCCTGCGTGGGCACATATGCCAAGCTGATCTCCCCAGCAGAGAACCTCTCCCTAACATAGTGATAATGCACCTCAATGTGCTTAGTGCGAGCATGGAACACAGGGTTCCTCACAACTGCCGATGCGCTCTGACTGTCAGTGAAGATGGTGGTGGCAGAAGACTGACCAACACCCAAATCAGCCATAAGGCGTCTGAGCCACACACACTCAACAATAGCTGTGAAAGCTGCCCTATACTCAGCCTCACAACTGGAAGTGGTCACAGTAGGCTGCTTCTTGCTCAACCAAGATATACATGAGCTACCAAGCATGAAGCAAAAGCCACTAGTGGACACATGAGTGTCATAGCAACCAGCCCAATCAGAGTCAGAAAAAGCATGCAAATTTGGCGGTAGTGATCTCCCCTTGGGATAAAACAACCCAAGTAGCCGAGTACCACTCAAGTAGCGAAAGATGCGCTTAACCGCCTGCCAATGCTTGACTCCTGGGCAATGCATAAATCTGCTCATCTGTGAGACAACAAACTGAATATCTGGCCGAGTAATGCATAAGTAAATCAAGCATTCAACAGCCTGCTGGTAGAGAGCAACATCAAATGCATCTTCAGCATCATGAAGACTCAATCGTAAAGGCCAAAATGCTGCAATAATGTGTCAATATATTTCGTTTGACACAAAGCCATTCCACCATCAACTTGCATAAACTGAATGCCCAAATAGTGATGCAAATGCCCCAAATCAGACATCTCAATTGAGGCATGCAAATCAGCCTTAAAATCAACAATATGCTTCTCAATAGGACAAGTGAGCAACATGTTGTCAACATAGACAACAATGATAAGAAGCACATCATTAGCACGCTTAACATATAAGGTGCTTTCAGTTGGACTGTTCTCAAAACCATGTGCAATCAGATAGGCATGTATCTTCTCATACCAAGCACGTGGTGCTTGCTTTAAACCATATAATGCCTTCTTTAACCTGCACACCTGGTTTTCATGTCCTTTCTGCACAAAGCCACGGGGCTGAAAAACATACACTTCTTCATGCAAGTCACCATTCAGAAATGTTGTTTTAATGTCCAACTGATATACATTCCAACCATGATGGGCTGCAAGTGCACAAATGCTCCGAACAGTAGTCATACGGCATGTAGGTGCAAAGGTCTCATCAAAATCAATGCCTCTTTCCTGCGCATAACCCTTTGCAACAAGCCTAGCCTTATACTTGTCAACTGTACCATCAGGTTTACGCTTCAACTTGTATACCCACTTAGTGCCAATGGCCTTCTTGCCAGGAGGCAAGTCACATAAAGACCAAGTACCATTCTTCATTATTGCATCATATTCAGATTGCATAGCAGCCATCCAATTTTCTGAATTTTGTGCTTCATCAAATGAAACAGGCTCATTCTCATCACAGAGACTAGATGCAGTCATAACATAGCAATCTGATGCAAAAGAGGCACTATGAGAGCCTGAACGAGTACGATATGACAGAGCTGCATCTAATTTGCTGTCACGCAAAGTCTACACCAGCCATTTTGGCATAATTTTTGTCTGCTCAATATCAGCTCTCTCATCAACTAGTGCATCATGTAAATCTGCATCAAAAATGGAATGATCTACATCATCACATGAAACCTGCAAAGGCTGAGAAGTTGCCTCATTAGGACCAGAACTGGACTGTCCACCTATAAAAAGAGGCATCAAAGTATCATACATGTCTTTGGAGCTAACAAATGTCTCCTTAGTACATGAAAGCAATGGCTGAATAGCATCTTCCACAAAAACAACATCATGGCTATCCAGAATGCGTTTAGTCTGTGGATGATACAGACGATAGCCTTTACTTTCAGAACTATACCCAACAAAAATACATTTTACTGCTTTATCATCCAAGTTTTTGGGATTGTGTTCAGGCACTAATGCATATGCCAAACAACCAAAAACACGCAGATGAGCAACAGATGGCTTGCAATCATGCCAAGCCTCATATGGAGTGATAGACTGCAGCGCTTTAGTGGGACACCTGTTAAGTACATATGCTGCACACATGACAACCTCAAGCCAGAAACTATGTGGTAAAGCCTGACTCTTGACCGCCATCTCCATGAGTGACCTGTTCTTTCGTTCAGCAACTCCATTCTGTTGAGGTGTATATGGCACTGTACACTGATGTTTTATCCCACGTTCAACCAGAAATGCATTAAAATCAGAAGACATATATTCCCCCCCTGGATCAGAATGGAGGGTGCCCATTTTACAGGCTAATAGATTTTCAGCCAAAACCAAAAACTGTTTGAAGCACATGAACACTTCGGACTTTGCCTTCAATGGATATACCCATGCATGCCTCGAAAAATCATCGATGAAAGTCACGAAGTAAAGATAATTCCCAAAAGAAGGTGTCTGCATAGGACCACACACATCACTATGTACAAGTTGCAATTTCTGAGTAGCCCGAACTGAACCATCTTTTGGAAAGGATGAACGCTGCATTTTGCCCAAAATACACCCTTCACAAACATGTTTTCCAGGTGCCTCAAGTTTGGGCAAGGAGGAAACCATTTCAGATTTTTGCAGGCGTAGCAAACTAGCAAAATTCAGATGACCAAAGCGTGCATGCCAAAGCTTTGCATCTGACATAGCCTGAGAATCATTTACTGCACATGCCAAATCATTTACTGATCTTTCATAGTCTATGAGCTTATACAGCCCACGACATAAAATGCCAGGAAGCAATAATCACATCGCCATTTGATAGATCATGAACTGTACACCTGCCATCAACAAATTTCATAACCAAGCCAATCTTGGCTAATGCCGAAATTGATAACAGCTTCTTTTTGATCCCTGGCACAAATAAAGCATCTGACAAAGTGAAAGAACTACCATCAATAATAGTCAAAATGATCTTACCAACTCCCATAACAGGATAAGAGGAGTTGTTGGCACATGTAACAGTATTCCCTGTAGGGGCAGGCTCGAGTGAAGAGAAGAAACTGCGTTGCGAGGTAATATGTTTGGTTGCCCCACTATCAAAATACCAAACATCTGAGTCTACTGCAGACATGCACTGATCATGAGAAGATGGGTCAAACCTGCAAACAGTAGTAAACACCCATTCTTCTTCCTGCACAAGATTAGCAGACTTCGTTTTTGGTGTAGAGGCTTCTGCAACAACCATCCCAACCTCTTTCTTCTTTGCCTCTTTTGCAGCCAGTTTTGGACAATTCTTTATGATGTGATCATTCCCTTTACAATACTTACAAAACAATTTCTGCTTTTCTGATTTTTTCTCATCTTTTTCTTGGTTCTTTGAATGTGCAGCATTTGCAGATTTCTGCTTACTAGTAGAAGAGCTCCATTTTCCTTTGTCCTTCTGACTAGCCAGGAAAGCTTGATCTGCAACACGCATAATGGACCTGTTCTGCCTGGACTGATCTTCCTGCAACAGAACAGAGACTAACTCCTCAAATGACAAGGCATTTGGATTGCCTTTCATCATCAACCGAAGAGTAGAAGCAAAACTCTGATATGAATCACGAAGACCATTCAGAACGGTCTACACAAGTGAGCTATCTGGTATAACCTCATCAGCAGAAATCAACTGTTCCTTCAAGTGTTTCATCTTTGTTAGGAAACTGTCCATAGAATCACCTTCATTCATGTGCTCACTCTCCAACTATTTTTGGAGGTAAGCAACACGAGCCTCATTCCTAGCTTGGTACAATGTGGTAAGTGTATCCCAAGCATCCTTAGTTGTTCTGCAAGAGCGAATGTGAGGAATAATGGCACGTTTGACAGACAAAGCTATCAATGCATGTGCCTGGGCATCTCTGCCATCCCAGCAAATCTGCTCTGTAGTAGGTGTAGCAAAAACAGCAGCACGAACAGGAATCTACGGAATATCATCTTCGACACCATCTTCATCAGCTCCAACACTTGTATTTGCAGTACCTGTAGTCAAAGTTGTAACAGGACGTCTTTCAACACCCTGCACAATGTTCCACAATCCTTTTGCAACCAACACATGTCACATCATATAAGCCCACAAGGGGTAGTTGGTACCATCCAACTTATCCTCAATAGCCAACATACGGAATACATCATTGCTTTCAGCCATGGCCAGTGACTAAAATACCTTGATGTAGAAAATTGACTGTATCTCAAAAAGTTGAATGGAACTGCCTAGACGAATTCTGCTAGGCCTGTAGCAGGCTTCGAGACGCTTATACTGGCGAACACAAACTGGTATATAGCTTTGGCACAAAAAGATGAAATAGCCTGCACAAGCGGTGCAATAGTGCATTTGAAGGCCGAAACGAGCTCATATCGCGATTTGGGCACCACAAAGCGAAGCTGTTTTGATCTCGGAAACATGCTGAGTATGCTCACCAAAATTCATGGGATTCTGAGACTGCAAATGGAGGAGTGTCGATGGCGCCCTAGATGAAGCGATGACCTCCTCTGATACCTATTGTTGGAGATAGATGTCTGCGGAATCACACGAAGAACACAAGGAAGAAGAAGAAGCTTGGAGCACAAACACACAATACTGAATGTATTACCAGAGAATGTACAAAGATAAGTAGCCCATTAGGGCAATAGGCGTATATACAAGCCGGAGGGAAAAAACCTCCTAAAGAGGGAAAAAAGTGCCCTGGTGCAAGAGAACAAGAATTACGACCACCACGTGCTTGCGAGATGACTCTCCTCCCAACCAAATGCCTCTATATATAGCTCTCTCCAAGGGACTGCCTGCATGGGCAGGTGGATACTAACCATCCAAGTGTCAGCCATGTAACTACATGTGCACCAAGTGTCCCAGTTAACTCGAGTTAACTCAAGTGGATGCTTCTAGAAGGTTCTAGATCTCTTTGGGCAAAATACTCTCCCCATGTCTCCCATGGGGAATGAACCCAAGACCTCCTCCTTCACATCCTTGAGACTTAAACACTAAGCCAAGTGGATTACTTAGTTACAAGAGTAAATGACCTACTAGTAAGTCTAGACTCGAGATCTTTGGCCACACAAACGGACGACCAAACGGTGTCTGATTTCAGATCTGTCTGAACCGGCCAGACCCTCAGATCATAGACTTTACTTTATTACATTCTTCCCCCCTTGGAAAATATTTTCGTCCTCGAAAATAGAGCTATATACATACTGTAGGCAACCCCCGAGCTTCATGTTCTAAAACTGGAAGAACATGGTCATGTTCTAGAACTGGAAGAACATGTCTCATCTCTGTGGTGCCCTGCCTAAATGATTCTAAACACTGTTTCGTTTTGCACTTTGATGAACTGTACAAAGTACAAACTAGTGAAAGAATTATAAAGGTGGATCTAATCACATCCCTGGCCAATTCACACTTTCTGGATGTGCGATCTAGGCACAAAACATGTGAACTGGACTTTGAGAATTATTGATTCACTTGAATTTGTTTTGGAGAACTTGAAGTTTGGTTGTCCCAAACATCTAACTTAGATGTTTGTACAATGGTTTACTTTGATCCAACAATTACTTGATTTTTTCACCCAACTAGAGGACTACTTTGTCCTAATGAGTTTTAAAAATCCTATGTAAACTGTAAGAGAAAGTTACCATTTTCTTTGAGTCAGCCATACTATAACTTGCCCAATACAAATCCATAATGAAATTTGTCCAACTTAGGATACTTTTCAAAGACTTTAACTGAAAGCTCTTGGGAATTGTCAATCTAATGAGCAATTCCTAACTTCTCTATTCTAGAGTATACTGGACTCTAGGAAATCATTTATGCTATACCTTGAAGCAAACTCAAATGAACAAGTCCACTTAGACTTATTATCTTTTGAAGATTGAAAAGGTTCTTGTACATAACATCTATCTAGGATGTTCAAGTTAGTTATCTAATTCTAACCGGCTAACCCTAGTCTTTTGCAAAAGGAATCAGATACCATGTCCGAGCCTATTCCAAAAGTTTTGGAAAGCGGAAAGAAATAACTAAAACTCTGTACAACCAATTCATACTTTGAAGATATGTAAATTTGCTCTGATACCAATGCAAGAGAACAACAATTACGACCACCACGTGCTTGAGAGATGACTCTCCTCCCAACCAAATGCCTCTATATATAGCTCTCTCCAAGAGACTGCCTGCATGGGCAGGTGGATACTAACCATCCAAGTGTCAGCCATGTAACTACATGTGCACCAAGTGTCCCAGTTAACTCGGGTTAAATCAAGTGGATGCTTCTAGAAGGTTCTAGATCTCTTTGGGCAAAATACTCTCCCCATGTCCCCCATGGGGATTGAAACCAAGACCTCCTCCTTCACATCCTTGAGACTTAACCACTAAGCTAAGTGGATTACTTGGTTACAAGAGTAAATGACCTACCAGTAAGTCTAGACTCGAGATCTTTGGCCACACAAACGGATGACCAAGCGGTGTCTGATTTCAGATCTGTCTGAACCGGCCAGACCCTCAGATCATAGACTTTAGTTTATTACACCCGACGGTCCTAGAGTGTTCACACACATCACTACCTAAATATATCAACAAATCCAAGCCCACATACTTGGATGATTAGCATATTTCTCATGGAACCTTATATGATCAATCCCTTGTAAAATCAACTACATTTACCTTTGTAAAAGAATCTTACTTCCATGAGGAGTTAGGAAGCATCAAATCTTCTCGATCCATTTGGTAGTTGATTGATGAGAGAATATATCCCATACTTTAGGGTTTACTTTTAGGTGGGATTTTGAATTTGAATTCAAAAGATTGGCTCCAAATGCAACTATAAAAGACGATCAAATGACTCGTGTGATGTACCAGCTTTGGGAGAACAATTGAGAGGGATTCTATGTGATTTGAGAGCTCACTTCATAGCTCAATCACTTCCCTCACATTGTGAAATAGATTATTGCCAATTACATTGTACTTTTATGTGATCTAATACATACATTTTCATTACATCATTACTTCAGTTCTCTGCCATGACTACAATAGTATAGTAATCTTCTTAGAGCTTGTTCTTAGTGTATGATTACTCATTTGTCGTGATCTAAAGCATCATAGATTCAATATACTGTCTATTATATATCTACAAAATCTCATTATCATTGGTTTTCTCAAACATGAGATATTATCATATCTTTGCTCTCTATGATGCATCTTGAAAATGTCAGGGCACTCCTATGATTTGCTAAACATCATACTTAGCGTGTAAATAATCACTTTTATTGAAAATCACTCATGATTGGTAGCTGTCTAAGTTAATTAGACACCATAAAAAAGGAATAAGGCTAATTGCTACTATCTTCAGAGCATTGTTGGTTATATTGAATAGATATAGAGACTAAAATAGCAAGTCTATGACCTTGGATCAATTTCGTACCTATCTATTTTGATCCATTGATTAGTGAAACATGTTCCAAACAACATAGGTGATTATTTATGATCAATAGCAAGCTAGAGAGGCACACTACACTCTCCAATACTTGTTCTTGGCTGATGTGAAGCAGGTTTAAGCAACACCACTTCATCTCTGAAGACTATCCACCATCTCCTCCAACAAATTGAAGTGATTACAATTAGTGTTTCTAGCTTGAGAAATCATACATAATTTTGTAGAACAACGCAAATATAGATTCAAAGATCTAGATCGTCAAAAAGCAAACTACAAAGAGTTCGTGTTGCAAGTCAATATGAAAATGAGAGTAGATGTGTGCTTTCTTTTTATCTTGAGCTACAAAACTTTGATTGAGGTGTTTTAAGTGTCATTCTGTAGGTAAGAGATAGTATTTGAAGTTTTATGAAGAAAAAAATTTGAGATTTAGAGCTTATCAACACTGAAATAGCAAAATACAGAGCATCATATTTTCACCAAAAAAACTCTAATTTCCTTTGGAGATATGCTTTGATTTGGAACTTTCATGAAAAGGATTTCTTGATGTGCAAGCTCTTGGTTTAAAGATTTAGGGCATTGAATATATATTATCCATGTGGATGCTCATCCATATGAGATTAGAGTAATGAAATGAAGGCAGTCTTATTGTTATGCACCTTGCCATCATCATGGGATACGTTTTGCATTGCTATAGCAATAGTGCACCTGGTGGTAGACTCGTGTCAGACATTGATCCCACATTATGTGAGGTTTTGACATGTATCATGGCATTGTGGTACCAATTTTAGTATATGCCATTTTATCTTTGATTTGAGATCCTCATTTTGTGAGTGCATGTACAATGGCATTGTGGTCATCTTTTATTTTATGCCACTTAGATATGGTGTTGTTTGTTTATTGCACACAATTACCTGAGAGTGATTGATTGGATCTTTGGTTCATACTTGTGTGTTCTTGTTTTTGTTTGTAGGTCATGATCTAAGTTGGAGCCTTAGTTGTAACCTATTTATCACCTTCATTGGATATTAAATTAAGCATATGCTTACTAATTTTGTTGGAGATCAAGATCTCAAAAAGCACACAATCAACACAAGGAAGAAGAGGAAGCTTGGAGAACAACACAACATAAAATGTATTAACAAATGAATGCACAAAGAAAAGGGTCCTATTAGGGTCAGAGGCATATATACAAGCCAAGGAGAAAAGCATCCTAAAGAGGAAAAAAAGTGCCCCAGGTCCTAAGTGTGTTCACACATATCACTACCAAAATATATCAATAAATCTCCCCTAAGAGTGATGGGGTGAACAAGGAGCTAGCACTCATGCATAGCAAAGTGCTAAGCTACATGGAAAGAGATCAATCCACAAAAGGGAGTAAGCCCAAAGATTTTTGAAATCTTAAAACTTCTCCCTAGGCAAAGCCATTGTAAAAAAGTATGCAACATTATCCTTTGCGGGCATACATGCCAAAATGATTTCTCCATTAGAGAACCTCTCCATGATATAATGATAGTATACCTCAATGTGCTTGTGCAAGCATGGGACATAGGATTCCTCACAATTTCCAATGTGCTCTGATTTCAATGAAGATGGTGGTGGCAAAAGCCTGAGTAACACCTAGTGAGCCAAAAGGTAGCTCAATCACACACACTCAACAAACATTGTGAAAGATTCCCTATACTCAACATCAAAATTATCAATGGCCACATTAGGCTGCTTCTTGCTCAAGAAATATATACATGAGCTACCAAGCATGAAGCAAAAATCATTGGTGGACACATGATTGTCATAGCAACAACCCAGCAGAGTTAAAAAAAAGCATGTAAATTTGGTAGTAATGATCCTACCTTGGCATAAACGAATGCAAGTAGCCGAGTACCTCTCAAGTAGAAAAAAATGTTCTTAACAATCTAACAATGAATAAAACCTGGCCTTGCATAAACCTACTCATCCAGGAGAAAAAAAACTGAATATGAGGCTGAGTTATGCATAAGTAAATCAAGCATACAAAAACATGCTGATAGAGAACAAAATTAAATGCATCTCCAACATCAAGAAGACTCAACCGTAAACCTTTTTCCATGGGACTGGTAATAAGTTTGCAATCTTCAAGGCCAAAATCTTGTAATAATGTTTCAATGTACTTTGTTTGACACAAAGCCTATCCTCCATCAACTTGCATAAATTGAATGCCCAAATAATGCAGCAAATGCCCCAAATCAGACATCTAAAAAGAGGCATGTAAATTAGCATTAAATTTACCAATATGCTTCTCATTAGGCCTAGTGAGCATGATATCATCCAAATATACAATAATGATTAGAAGTACATCATCTGCATGCTTAATATATAAGGTGCTTTCATTTGGATTCTTCTCAAAACCATGTGCTAGCAAGTAGGCATGTGTGTGTCTTCTCATACCAAGCACGTGGGGCTTGCTTCAAACCATATAATGCCATTTTCAACCTTCACACTTTGTTTTCTTGTCCTTTCTACACAAAACCACGAGCCTAAAATACATAGAATTCTTCTTGTAAATCACAATTAAAAAATGCAGTTTAATATCCAACTGATGTACATTCCAACCATGATGATCTGCAAGTGCACAAATGCTTTGAATAATGGCCATTTGACATGTGCAAGTAAAGGTCTCATCAAAATAAATGCCTCTCTCTTGAGCATAACCTTTGGAAATAAGCCTAGTCTTATACGTATCAATTCTTTCATCAGGCCTATATTTTAGCTTGTATACGCATTTAGTACCAATGGCCTTTTTGCTTGGAGGAAAATCACAATATCATATTCTAATTGCATAACAACCATCCAATTTTCTGAAAGCCAAGATTCATGAAAAGAAATAGGCTCATTCTCATCACAAATACTAGAGAAAACCATTGTATAATAATGTAATGCAAACGAAGTGCTATGAGAGCATGAAATCACAAAGGTGCATCTAATTTGATATCTCTCAAAGTCTACACCAACCATTTAGGCATAGTTTTTGCCTCTTGTATGTCAATCCTCTCATCAACAAGTGCATCATGTAAATTTGCATTAGAAGTGGGATGATATACATCATCATTTGAAACCTATAGAGCCTATGAAATTGTATCTTTTGGAATAGCACTTAGCTTTCCACCTATGAAAAGAGGTAGTAAAGTTCTAAACACATCCTTTGAGCTAATGTATGTCTCCGTGGTACATGAAAGTAAGGGCTGAATTGCAACTTCCACAAAAACAACATGTCTCATCAAGATGCATTTGATATATGGAAGATAGAGACAATAGTCTTTGCTTTCAAAACTATACCCAACAAAAATACATTTCACTACTTTATCATCCATTTTTTTGTGTTTTTATTCAGGCACTAATCCATATGCCAAACAACCCAAGGCACGAAAATGAGCAACAAATGGTTTGCAAATATGCCAAGCCTCATATGGAGTGATAGAGTAAAATGCTTTGGTGGGACACCTGTTAAGTACATATACTGTACACATATCAGCATCAAGCGAGAAGCTAGTTGGTAAAGCTTGACTTTTGACCATAGACCTCACCATTTCCATAAGAGACTTGTTCTTTCCATTAGAAAATCCATTTTTTTTGAGGTGCGTACAAAATGATACACTTATGTTTTATCTCATGCTCAACCAAAAATGCATTAAAATTAGAAGATATGTATCCCCTCCCTTGATCAAAATGGAGGGTGCCTATTTTTGCATGCTGACAAATTTCTAGCAGTAACCAAGAACTATTTGGAGCATATAAACACTTCAAACTTTGCTTTTAGTGGAAAAAACCATGAATGCTTGGAAAAGTCATAAACGAAAGTCACTTAGGTAGTTCTTAAATCAAGGTGTTTGCAAAGGACCACAAAAATCACTATGCAGCTCTAACTAAACCATCTTTTGGGAAGGAGGAAAATTACACTTTTCCCAAAATACAACCTTCACAATCATGTTTAGAAGGTGCCTCAAGTTTGGGAAGGCAAGACATCACTTTAGATTTTTGTAGGCAATGCAAAATAGAAAAATCTAGATGACCAAAGTGTATTGAGATATGAAGCTCAACATGTGATGATTGAGGATGATATGTACTAGTTTTTCATCTCTTTGACATGGATAGTGGTTATGTGGATATATGTTAGTGGTTTACCAAATTTATCTACCTAGAGTGATGACACATTTGTTTCTTTCCACCTTGCTTATTTGAAAACATTAGGGTTTTCTTTATGTACTATTCTTTATATATTGTACTGGTTGTATTGTTGTATTAGGTCATTCTTGTATATTCCCTTTATGTAATATAAGTAGTAGAAGAAGATCATTCTTCCTTGCCTCAATTTTTGTGTGATCCTCTCTTTGTATGTGAGAGCTCTATTCCTTATCTCCTTTCCCTTGACATGGTATTAGAGCCAAGTTGGCTGTAAAGGCTCGTGAAGAAGGCCAACAATAAAGAATCCATGAGAAGGTGTGGAGAACGCACACTTAACAAACGATATCAGATTGTTACAAAATTTGGTGTGAAGGTAAAAGGCATCAAAATATTTTCAGAAGTTATCCCTTTAGTATCACTCATTTTTCTCAGAGATTCAGAGCCGTTTTGACCTCCGTTTCGAGTAGAGTAGGACTTCTAGTGTTTTTTGTAGTATTCTAAATTGCTGCAAAAAAAGTAAATGCTAATGGATTGAGTCACTTCATGAGTGATAAGTTGGACAAGAGCAACGTTCATGCTTGGATATTCAGAATGAAGAATTTGTTGATGGGAAGAGGCTATTGGAAGTACATTGAAGGAGACAATGAAAACCCTCTATAGTTAAGAGAGAGGAATTAGACTGTAGACTAGTTAAAAGGATATGAAGAGTGGAATCAAGGAGCATAGAAAATAATGTATTTGCTATGTGTTAGGCTACAAGATAGCATGATGGGGCATATATAGGATGCTAAACATCCGAATGAGGCTTGGAATAGTTTGTTCACATTGTATGAGACCAATACAAAGAGAAATAAATTGCAACTTAAGAATGAGTTGCATAAACTAGAGAAAAAGAGCACATCTATAAGTGAGTACACCTTAAAAATCAAAAGCATATGTGAGTCGCTTGCATCTATTGGCATCAACATAGATGATGATGATCAGCTTGAAGTGTGCCTTCATGGTTTAGGAGCTATATATAAGAAGTTCAAAACTTCTATTCAGACCAAGGAGAACATTCCATTTTTTTTTTTAATTTTTTGTCCATGTTAATAGTTGAAGAAAATCTAGCATTCCTCATTCCCAAAAGATGGTTCAGTTCGAGCTACTCAAAAATTGCAACTTGTTTACAGTGATGTCTATGGTCCTATGTTGACACCCTCTTTTGGGCACTATCTTTACTTCTTGAATTTCATTGATGATTTTTCTAGGCATGCATGTGTATATCCATTGAAAGAAAAGTCCAAAGTTTTATGTGCTTCAAACAATTTCTGGTTTTGGCTGAAAATCTATTAGCATGTAAAATGGCCACCCTCCATTCTGATTGAGGGGGGGAATATATGTCTTCTGTCTTTAATGAACTTCTGGTTGAATGTGGGATAAAACATTAGTGTACGTTGCTATACACACCTCAATTGAATGGAGTTGGTGAATGGAAGAATAGGTCACTCATGGAGATGGCAAGGTGTATGGTCAAGAGTTAGGCTTGTTGCAAAGGGTTATGCTCAGGAAAGAGGCATTGATTTTGATGAGACCTTTTCTCCTCCTTGCCGAATGACTACTATTCATAGCATCTGTGCACTTGCAGCTAATCATGGTTGGAATGTACATTAGTTGGACATTAAAAGTGCATTTCTAAATGGTGATTTGCATGAAGAAGTGTATGCCTTTGAGCCCCGTGGCTTTGTGCAGAAAGTTCATGAAAACTAAGTCGACATGTTAAAGAAGGCATTATATGGTTTAAAGCAAGCACCACATGCTTGGTATGAAAAGATACATGCCTATTTGATTGCACATGGTTTTGAGAATAGTCCAACTAAAAACATCTTATATGTTAAGCGTGCTAATGATGTGCTTCTGATCATTGTTGTGTATGTTGATGACATGCTGCTCACTGGTCCTCATGAGAAACATATTGGTGATTGTAAGGCTGATCTACATGCCTCATTTGAGATGTCAGATTTGGGGCTTTTGCATCATTATTTGGACATCTAGTTTATGCAAGTTGATGGCAAAATAGCTCTGTGTCAAATGAAATATACTGAAACATTATTGCACTATTTTGGCCTTGAAGACTACAAACCTATTGCCACTCCTATGGAGACAGGTTTAAGAGTTAGTCTTCATGATGCTAGAGATGGATTTGATGTTGTTCTCTATCAACAGGCTGTTGGATGCTTGATTTACTTATGCATTACTTGACCAGACATTCAATTTTTTGTCTCATAAATGAGCAGGTTTATGCATTGTCGAGGTCTCAAGCATTGGCAAGCGGTTAAGCGCATATTTTGCTACTTGAGTGGTACCCCGCTACTTGGGTTGTTTGATTGAGGCTGAGTATAGGGTAACTTTCACAGCGAGTATTGACTGTGTGTGGCTCAGACACCGTATGGCTGATTTGGGTGTTGGTTAGTCTTCTACCACCACCATCTTCACTGACAATCAGAGAGCATTGGTAATTGTGAGGGACCTTATGTTCCAAACTCGCACTAAGCACATTGAGGTGCATTATCATTATGTTATCGAGAGGTTCTCTATTGGAGAGATCAGCTTGGCATATGTGCCCATGTAGAAGAACATTGTAGACCTTTTCATGAGGGCTCTGCCTAGGAAGAAGCCTGAAGCTTGCTGCAAAGCTTTGGGCTTACTTCCTTTTTATGGATTGATTCCACATAGGTTGGACCTTCCTTACACATGAGTGCCAACTCCTTGTTCAACGCATCACTCCTAGGGGGGGATTTGTTGATATATTTAGATAGTGATGTGTGTGAACACCCTAGGACCATTGGGGCATTTTTTTCCCTCTTTAGGAGGTTTTTTCTGCCGACTTGTATATACATGTATTGCCCTAATGAGTTACTTATCTTTGTACATTCTAGTGGTAATACATTCAGTATTGTGTATTGTGCTCCAAGCTTCTTCTTCTTCCTTAAGCAATCTGCATGCTTCCGCAAAACTTGAACTCCAACACACACATGAAAGTATTCAGCATGTATTGCATACACACATGTTATAGATGAGTTGACAATGAAAAATGATGCAAAAGAAAATTCCATTTGAAAAAAGGGATATAAACATTACAATCCACTTACACGATAGGTGAAGATGAGCAAAGATGTGTTGTTTGATGAAATGTCAAACTTCTATGCTAATGTCAAAGAACAAATCAATATTGGCTCAAATGAAAAAGGAAATGGTGAAAACTCAAGTCCACAATCTCAAGTTCTGAGTGGACCGGATATGTCACCCAACAATAGTTCCAATTCAAACCCACGAAGTGGAAGATTGTGCAAAAAATTCAGTCGAGCAAATTCATCAACTATGTCTAAGAAGACCTAGGGCCAAGAATATCTAGAAGGATGTAGAATTCAGTGCAACTATTAACATACAATACTTTATGACTCATCATTGTGCTTACATGAGAAAGGTAATACATGATGCTGAACCTTCTTATTTTGAAGATGCCATTGGAAATGAAGATTGGGAGAAAGCTATGGATGAGGAGATGGCCACAATTTATGAAAATGAAACATGGAAACTAGTTCGATTGCCACAAGGAAAAAAACATATAGGCTACAAGTGGGTTTATAAGGTAAAGCATAATGATGATGGTATCATAAGACAATATAAAGTATGATTTGTAGCAAAAGGATATGCACAAAAATATGGCATTGATTATGAAGAAACTTTTAGCCTTTTGACAAAAAATGGATACTATTAGAGCACTTGTTGCATTGTGTAGAACAAAAGGATGGATTTTGAATAAGATGGATGTGAAGCATGCTTTCTTACATCATGAGTAGTAGGAAGAAGTATACGTGGACCAACTAAAAGGATATGAGGACTCAAAACATCTAGAATATCTTTGGAAGTTGAAAGAGGCTTTGTATGGGCTTAAACAAGCCCCTCAACTTGGCATGCAAGGATTGCAGATTATTTAACCTCCATTGGATTTCCTGTGTGATGCAAATCACTCATCATACAAAGGATGAGTGATGATGACATCATGATTGTTGTTATTTATGTGGATGTCTTGATTGTAACTGGTGATAATGAAGAAAGCACTAAAGAGGTAAAGAAACTCCTTCTATAAGACTTTTACATGAAAAATCTTGGTGTGTTGCATGTTGGAGCAAGTCTATGACAAGCCTAAGTATTGGCTTGAGTCCGACAAAGTCTTAGAAGAAGCTTTAAATGAAGACTATGTAAAGTTCGCTTGTGAACTACCTCTTGTAACTTTTTGAAGTTTTACTTGACGTAAAAGTGAAAGAATCTTAAGTGGTTGAGTCCACTTGATCAAAAGAGGAAAGAGAAGCCACAAATTCCTGATTGATGGTAGTCGGAGAATCAAATCAATCACTAATAGATTGAAGAGTGATTGAGGGAAGTTAGGCTCCCAAGATCAACTATAAATACATGGTAGTTTTAGTCGTGGTTATGTGAAGACCTCCAAGAGCTGAGCTTTATGACATATGAAGGTGTGATTTCAAGGCACACATATGTATCATTAAGTCCATTGTACTGTACAATCAATATACTTTCATTTTCATGATCATTCGGGTTCATATCTTCATGTTCTTGTGAAGTGTATTGTGCACTGCCATATCTCTCAGTTTTCTCAGTCAGATTGCAGAGATGATTTCTCTAAGTTTGGTGAATCATTTTCAGTGATTTAACTTGGTAAAGTTATCTCTCTAAGTCTACTATATGATAAACAATTTTCATTACAATTGGACGTTTCAACCTTCAGCTATGATTATTTGAAGTCAACTCTGTCACTTGGTTTTCTTCTTCTCTAGCAGCACTCTCTCAGAACAGTCATTTTGTGAGAGCTGTTTCTCAGTGTGTACTTCACTATTTTTTTTGATTTAAAGAATGTTAAATTCAGCATACTGTCTAGTATATGCCTACAAAATTTCATAATCAGTTGATTCTTAAAGCTTGAGATATTTGCATTTTACTGATCACGGGTCTAAGTACTATTGCAGCCCGGGAAAATCGGGGTCATCCTATGACTTGCTAAGTTTGTTTCTCTTTGTGTTGTTCATATTTTTTGATCAAATCACTCATGATTGTTAGCTTACTAAGTGTATAAGAGTTCCCCAAAAGGAATTAAGTTAATTTCTGCTGTGGCCAGAGAATTGTTCAAAACTTTGGATAAGTGTATGAACATAAATAGAAAGTTTTTGGCTCTTGAATCTACTCCAAGTTATCTATTTTGATTCAACTTTTTGAGAGTGATATTCCAAGGTCCATAGGGTGTCTAATACATCCCTTGGCAAGCTAAAAGGGCCCACAAACCATCTCTGGACTTTATTTGGCCAGTGTAGTGCAAAGTCTTTGCAGCACCACTTCATCTTCATCAACTACAAATCCATCTCTTCACAGTGGTATCAGAGCAAGGTTGGACAACATGGCAAATGGATTTCCTTCATCAGTTGACAAATTGGATAGAGGTAACTACTCAGCCTGGTCATTAAGGATGGAAGCTTATCTTCAAGGAAGGAATTTATATGGTTATATAGTTGGAGATGAAGTTATGCCAAGTTTCAGGAACAAAAGTCAACCAACACAAGAAGAGCAAGAAAGATTGAGCACATGGTGCTCCAAGGATGCACTTGCAAGGTCTTATCTCCTCAACTCTATCTCAGATTTTTTGTTGCCTCACATTAGAAGTTGTAAAACATCTCAGGAAGTGTGGAATGCACTTGAAGCCTTCTTCTCTTCGAGTACAAAGGCCAGGAAGCAACAACTATGGCTAGACTTCACAACTCTCAAGAAAGCTCCCAAACAAAATGTGACTGATTTTCTCACAAAGCTCAATGACATAGCAGATCAGTTGGGAAGCATTGGAGAGGTAATAGATGAAGAGCAAATTTTAAGGCATGTCATCAATGGCTTGAAGGCAGATGACAAGTGGGAAGCATTCACCACAGCTATGCATCTATACATGGATATGCATGTACCAGATTTCAACACACTCATAGGACAACTACTTACTCAAGAGGCCAAGCTTATCAAGAATGGAGAAAGATCCAAATGTAATCAATATTTAGCTTTGTATACTGATAAAAGCAAGTCCAAAGAAAACAAAGGAAGAGGAAGGAAAGTGGATGATGAAGCAGGTACACATCAAGCTAATTATGCAGGTAGAGGAAGACATGGTAGAGGTAGAGCAGAGGAGGAATACAAGGCAAGGGAAGATCCCAAGACTCTAATTCATGCTCTATTTGTGGATTAACTGATCATACAACTGAAAATTGCTTTAGGAATTCTAGGAATCAAAGAGGCAGAGGCTACAATAGATGAAGTTATGGCTACTCAAGAGGAAGGTTCAACAATTACCATGGCAACTACAACAATTACAACCATTCAAACTATCAAGGAGGCAATAGGGGAAGAAGAGAATTCAATAACTACACAAAAGACTCAAATCAAAAGGACTCATTGCTAATCATGAATATGGCCATGCCACAAGGTAAATCTGATGAGCATGTTTTCTACATAGATTCAGGTTGTTCAAATCATGTGGCAGGAAATGTGACCCTCCTATCAGATTTAGAAGATCCAAGGAACAAGCATGAGGTACAAACAAGAGATGATACAAGAAACCTTGTGGAGAAAATAGGAAATGTGAAAACACCTGATGGAAACATCAACTTACTCAGTAAGGTACTCTATGTCCCTACCATTACAAAGAATTTGATAAGTGTTGGGCAGATAGTAGAGAAAGGGTTGCAAGCCAGATTCACAAAAGCAGGAGCATTTGTTGAAGATCCAAGTCAAGGATTCATAAGAATTGCAAAAGGTGAAAAGACAGGTAGATTGTTCACATTTGAATTACAAGCCACTAGAAACATTGCTCTCTTTAATTATGGTAGCCAGACACTCACAGAATTGGAAGTATGGCACAAAAGGTTAGCACATATTAGTGAAAGATCATTAAAGCAAATTTGCAAGGACCAAAGTGTACTTGGACTCCCTAACTTGTCAAAACAACACATGATTTATAAGTGTAGTGCATGTCAATTTGGAAAGTCTCACAAGTTACCATTCATAAAGAAAGGATATATGCATGGAGATCTCTTGGAGTTGGTTCATACAGATGTATGGGGACCTAGCAAGGATGCTTCAATATCTGATTCAAGGTATTATGTCTCCTTCATTGATGATTGCAGTAGGTGGACTATATTATACTTTATGAAACACAAAGATGAAGTCTTTTCATGCTTCAAAAGATATTTGGCTCTTGTGGAGAATCAAACAGGTAAACCACTAAAAAGGCTAAGGACAGATGGAGGGGGAGAATACTTCTCCCATGAATTTGACTCCTTTATTCAAAAAAGAGGAATTAAAAAAGAGATCACTACAAGTTATACTTTTGAGCAAAATGGAATGGCAAAAAGAAGGAATAGGACAATTGTTGAAGCTGCAAGGTCTATGCTAAATGAAAAGTACTTACCTAATTACTTATGGGCTGAGGCTGTATCCACAGCCACTTATTTGATTAACAGGTTACCTTCAAAATCACTTGATGGCATGACACCATATGAGGCTTGGAATGGAAGAAGACCAAGCTTGAATCATTGTAAGATTTTTGGATGTGTTGCTTTTTCTCATGTTCCTTCACAGGTTAGAGGCAAGATGGATCCCAAAGCAGAAAGGTGTGTCTTCATTGGATATGACAACTGTTGGTGCAGGACAATCACCAATTGATGTTTTGACATGCAAATGAAGTCAAGGATTTGAGAGGAGAACAAGTTGTGAAGCATGAAGGAAGGACACATTCAGAATTTGGAAGATGTGTACACATATGTACATTATATCAGAGATAGTTCACTTATATCTTTGAATAGTCATAAGCTTGTAAATTTTTTGTCTATATATACTTTGGAAAATGTCGGGACAAGTATGAGAGAGATTGTAGAGCATGAGAATTGAGTAGAATTAGAAGTCATTAGACACTTATGAAGAAATTAGAATAGCTCTCTCATCCAGATGTAATTTCTGTCAGAAATGAAGAGAAGTTGCGCCCGATGTTTCTGTGCATTCTCCTTCTGTGCTTGATCATTTCAAGAATCCTTTTGTAGATGTCTAAGTCCATAGTTAATAAGTCTATGGTTAAAGTTTGAGAGCCTAATTGTAAACAGGCTATGAGAATTGTGAGTAGGAACATTCATATGTAAAAGAGTGTTCACAGTTTTCTAAAATAGGCGCATTTTCGATGGTCAATGATTTGATCATTTCTCACTGCATAGATTAAAGTTTTGCATGAGTGAGGACTCAAAATCTAAGTTGAGAGGTAAGCCATCTATGGCTAAAAGCATTTGTTTAAACGGGTTCTAGTTTTGGAGAACCATGTCTTAGAAGTTACAGGTGTCAAAGTCGACTATACAGAGAGACAGTTTCAGACATAGGTAGATTGTTTGAATCATTTCTCATAATCTACTCAAGCTTTTGAAGTGTTTTAACTTGGATAAGGTGCGCAATCTCTAGGCAAAACATTCTACAAAGTTTTATAAAAAACGTTACATGAATGATTAGTCAATGAGTTATTAAGGTGCAGCAGACTTTTCTTAGAAATGACTTTATTCACAGTTAGCTAATTTCTTGATAATTTGGTGCTTGTCTTCCAAAATTGGTTGGAGTTTAAAGTTATTCTTGATATAGAGGTGGTCTAACATCAAGGATAGCTTGTTCTTTTGGAGATTAACACTCTCCATCAGTGGTATCAAAGTAGGAAGTATCAAAATTGAGGAAAGGAAGACTCCGACTACTGCAGACATACAAAATTCAACATCTGAAGGTTCAAAAGGTGAAAGCTTGAGGGCAAAGCTTGAGAAGGAGGTCATACGGCACCAAGGAAGACAAAAGGAGTGTCATTCGAAGTAAAGGTAACCTTATAATCTATAAAGATTGAAGAATTCATTATACAGGTGAAGAAAAGATGGGAGATTCTCTTCAGATAGAGAAATTGGATAGAGAGAACTATCCAACATGGTCAATGAGGATGGAAGCTCATCTAATGAGCAAAGACTTGATAGGTTATATTACAGGTGAAGAAGAAAAGCCTCAATTCAGAGATCCTAGTGTTCCAACTAGGGAGGAATTATCAGATTTGAAGAATTGGATGAAGAGAGATGCTCAAGCTAGGAGCATTATCTATATGGCAGTCAATGATTACTTGCTACCTCACATTAGAGGTCTTGAAAGTGCAAGTGATATATGGAATGCTTTGGAGGAGCATTTCCAAAATACCACAAAGTCTAGGAAGGCAGCCTTGTGGGCATAATTTACTACATTCAAGAAGAAGGCCTCTCAATCCATTTCAGATTATGTAACCAGAATGAAGGACATTGCAGATGCATTAGGAGCTGTTGATGAAGACATTGAGGAGGATAAATTGGTAAGGCAAATCCTCACAGGTTTGAGAGTTGATGACAAATGGAAGCCATTCATTCTGTCTACTGAATTATCACTTGATCATTTTACTCCTGACCTAAATCAGTTGCTAGGGCATATGTTAACCTTTGAGTAGGATGTCAAAGGTTGCTACGAAAATCGGCGTGAAGGTAGAAGACCTCAAAATATTTTCGTGATTATATCCTTTAGGGTTTATCCCTTTTTGTCAGATCGAAGTTTCGGAGCCATCTCGACCTCCGTTTCGAGCCTGCAAGGTGAGGCCCGCTGAAAAATCAAGTCAGTTTCAGAAACTATAACTTGCGTTGTGTTTGGGGACACTCATATATTCCAAATGCAGATTTTCAAGCGATTCCGTGTACGATAAACAAAAACTGTATTTTTCTGAGATCAAACTGTCACATCATAGTGCGACAGTGTTCAAGCAGAAGTGCTGCTTGTAGTGTTTTGTAGTGTTGTGAATTGTTGCAGAAATGGCAAACGCAAATGGAATGAGTCAGCTTACGAGCGATAAGCTAGACAAGAACAACTTCCATGCTTGGAGATTCAGAATGACGAATTTCCTGATGGGAAAAGCCTACTGGAAGTACATCGAAGGAGAGAATGAAAATGCTGCACAGTTACCAGAAAGGAATCGGACTGCAGACCAGTTAAGGGCATATGAGGAATGGAATCAAGGAGCATGAAAGGTAATGTATTGGCTATCTGTTAGCATACAGGATAGCATGATTGGACACATACAGGATGCCAAGACTCCAAAAGAGGCGTGGAATAGTTTGGTCACTTTGTATGAGACTAATACAAAGGCACAAAAATTGCAACTCAAGAACGAGCTGCATACATTAGAAAAGACGAGCATGTCGGTAGGTGACTACACTCTAAAAATCAAAAGCATATATGAGTCACTTGCATCTATTGGTGTGAATGTAGATGATGATGATAAGGTGGAAGTGTGCCTTCGTGGTTTAGCAGCTGCATATAAGCAGTTCAGAACTTCCATACAGACTAGGGAAAATATTCTGAATTTTGCTGATCTGGTATCTATGCTAATTATTGAAGAAAAGAATCTTGGTGAGGATTCAAACTCCCAAGGAAAGCCCAGTTCTGAGTAGGTATTCTACTATGGCAGAGGAAGAGGCAGAGATAGAGGTTTTGAAAGTGGAAGAGGAAACAATAACCAAGACCAAGGTCAACAACAGAATCATGTAGGAGGAAGAGGACAGTTTCGAGGCAGGGGGAGCCAAAGAGGTCACAGAAATTTCCAAAGAAATGATTCAGGTAATGATAGTAAAGGATGTTGGAATTGTGGTAAACCTGGACACTTCGAATGTGATTGCAGGTTGAAGAATCAAAATAACAAAAGGCAGCAAAACAACTATGCATCCACAAGTGCAGATGATTCTGAGAAGCTATTTATGGTTCAACATCACATGATGAATACGATGTCTGCTGATGTTTCAAAATCGAATGATAATTTTTGGTATGTTGATTCAAGTGCTTCAAATCACATGACCAGTCATGCAGAATGGTTTAGTAGTTTGCAGAAAATGCCAGTTCTTGGATATGTTGAAACAGGTGATGATACATCGCATCCTATTGAGCATACAAGAAACATAGCATTGTCTATGGAGGACGGGAAGGTAAAACATCTTGCTGATGTGTTGCATGTTCCAAATAGAACAAAGAATCTGGTTTTTGTTGGACAAATGGTTGACCAAGGATTACAAATGAGGTTCAATGTTGATGGATTATATGTAGAAGAGTACAAGCAGGATGGACGATTTGTTGCCAAAGGAAACAAAGTGGGTAGGATGTTCACCTTAAATGTGAAGATTCCTGAAATGAATGCAGCCATGTTTGCAAAAGGTGCAGGAGTTATTGCAAATATAGAGATGTGGCACAAACAGATTGGACATGTAAACTTGCAAAGGCTGAAATTGATCCTGTCAAAGGAGATTGTCCATGGACTACCAAATTTCAAAGTTGCAGAAATGCAAAAGGTATGTGCAGCATGTCAATTTGGTAAATAGTCAAGAGCATCATTTCCACATGACAAGCATGTTAGTGAGAATGTACTAGAAGTAGTACATACAGATGTTTGGGGTCCAACAAGGACCACATCTATGGGCATTTACAGGTTTTATGTTACTTTCATTGATGACCATACACACAAAGTATGGGTATATTTCATGAAAGAGAAGAGCGAGGTGTTCACTCACTTCCAGAATTTTAAAGATATGGTGGAAAAGCAGACAGGGAAGTACATTTAGACATTAAGATCTGATGGAGGAGGTGAATACATGTCAAATGAGTTCAGCAGTTTTCTAAAAAATCATGGAATTCAACGTTAGTTTTCATGCAGGTACACACCACAATAGAATGGCGTTGCTGAACGAAAAAATAGACATATTGCAAAAATAGCAAGAGACTTGATGGCTGAGAAGAATATGCCTCATTGTTATTGCGTATAAGCTGTGCATACTGCTGTATACATCATGAACAGAACTCTGACTGCTGCTGTACATCAAGTTACACCTGAAGAGAAGTTTACAGGTAAAAAGCCAAACTTATCACATCTGAAAGTTTTTGGTTGTATTGCATATGTACATGTTCCATATGAGTTGAGGACAAAGCTTGATTCGAAAGCAGAAAAATGTGTCTTCATTGGATACTCCCTTGAGCAAAAGGGGTACAAATGTTATAACCCACTCACACGACAAGTGAAGGTGAGCAGAGATGTGGTATTTGATGAAATGTCAAGCTTCTATGCAGATGCCAAAGAAGAACTAAATCCTGAACCAAATGACAAAGAAAATGCTGAAAAATCAAGTGCAGAATCTCAAGTGTTGAGTGGACCATATGCATCACCAAGCAATAGTTCCAACTCAAATCCATGGAGTGGAAGATTGTGTGGAAATTTCAGTCCAGCAAATTCATCAAATACATCCAAGAAAGGTAAAGAAAAGCTTTCTGCTGGTAGTAAAACATGTGCAAGTTTTGAAGATGTTGATGGAGATTCAAGTGGTTTAGAAAAGAGTCTTGATGAGGAGCTTGGATTGCCCTCTGTAAAGACTCCAGGAGTAAGAAGGGCACATGCAGATGATACAAGGAGAAGTGACCCAGGACCAAGAAGATTTGGGAGGATGCGTAATTCAGTGCAACGATTGACATATGATAGTTACATGGCTTGCCATTGTGCTTACATGACAAAGGTAATACAAGATGCTGAACCTTCTTGTTTTGAAGATGCAATTGGTAATGCAGATTGGGAAAAAGCTATGGATGAGGAGACGGCTGCACTTTATGGAATGATACATGGAAGCTGGTTCCATTGCCACAAGGAAAGAAACCCATAGGTTGCAAATGGATTTACAAGGTAAAGCATAGTGCTGATGGTAGCATAAGCAGGTATAAAGCACGATTGGTAGCTAAAGGTTATGCACAGACATATGGCATTGATTATGAGGAAACATTCAACCCTGTAGCTAAAATGTCTACTGTCAGAACACTTGTTGCATTAGCTACAAAAAAAGGATGGACTTTGCATCAGATGGATGTGAATAATGCTTTCCTACATGGTGAGTTACATGAAGAAGTATATATGGACCAGCCACAAGGATATGAAGATTCAAAGCATCCAGAATATGTTTACAGGTTGCAAAAGGCTTTGTATGGGCTGAAGCAAGCCCCTCGTGCATGGCATGCAAGGATTTTTGATTACTTAGCCAGCATTGGGTTCTCTATGTGTGATGCAGATAACTCACTATATGCAAGGAAGGCTGATGATGGAATCACTATTGTGGCTATTTATGTTGATGACCTGATTATAGGTGGTGATAATGAAGAAAGCATCAAAGAGGTAAAGAAACTTCTTATGTAGGAATTCGATATGAAAGATCTTGGTGTGCTGCACTATTTCTTGGGCATTGAGTTTATACATACAGAAAGAGGTATATGGATGTCGCAAAGGCAATATGCCTTGAATATGCTACAAAAGTATGGTATGGCTGATTGTAAGGCAATTTCTATGCCATTAGATCAAAATTTGAAATTGGATACTACATCAGGTGAAGCATTGGAAAATGCTACTATGTACAGGAAAATTGGTGGGAAGTCTTATATATCTCATAATTACAAGGCCTGATCTAAGTTATACTGTTGGACTTGAAAGTCAGTTTATGCAGGTTTCCAGGAAGCCACATTTGGATGCTCTGAGGCGCACTCTACGTCATGTGAGTGCTACTTTGGATTATGCATTGTTTTATGAAGCTGGTGTAGAGTTGCATGTTCATGGATACATAGATGCAAATTGGGCTGGTCGTTCTCTAGATAGAAGATCTAGTAGTGGCTTTCTTTTCTCACTTGGAGGTGCAGCTATTACATGGAGCAGTAAGAAGCAACCCACTGTTGCTTTGTCAAGTACAGAGGCTGAGTATAGAGGTGCTGCAATGGTAGCATGTGAGGCATCATGGTTGGAGATGTTACTTGCAGATTTAGGTGTGGAAGTGCAAAAGCCTATCACTATCTATTGTGATAATCTTAGCATCATATAGTTAGCACGGAACCCTGTTTTCCATGCTAGAACAAAGCATATCAAGGTACATTATCACTTCATCAAAGAGAAGGTATTAACAGGTGATATTGATCTTGTTTATGCGAGAACAGATGAGCAAGTTGCTGATATTTTCACCAAAGCACTAGGAGCTGAGAAGTTGAAGAAGTTTTGGGAGATGCTTGGATTACAGGATATGTCATTGAGCTTGAGGGGGATTGTTGAGATATCAAGCTCAACATGTGATGATCCAGGATGACACGTACTAGTTTTTTGTTTCTCTTACATGTATAGTGGTCACGCCGGTATATGTCAGTGATACTTCATTGAGCTTTATTAGATTTATCTACCAAGAGTGATGGCACATTTGTTTCTTGCCAACTCACTCATTCGCAGACATTAGATTTTTCCTTATGTACTGATCTTTATATATTGCACTTGTTGTATTCTTGTTTTTGGTCATTCTTGTACATTCCTTTTATGTAATAGAAGAAGAAGAAGAAGATTATTCTTCCTTACCTCAATCTGTGTGTGTGCTTCTCCTTGAGAGTGAAAGTGTGTGTGTGAGCTCTCTTCCTTATCTCCTGATCATTTTGCATCAAAACAACACCTATCCCTGAACCAGTAGCATCAGTAACAACATGAGAGGGTTGTGAAAAATTAGGTAATTGTAAAACAGGTGCATGTGAAAGTGCATGTTTGAGTTTTTCAAAGGATTGTTGTTGGGTAAGTCCCCATGCAAATTTTATTTTCTTTTCTAATAACAAGGTAAGGGGCAATGCTAAATAAGAAAAATTTTGAACAGACTTCCTATAAAAACTAGCCAACCCAAGAAAAGAACGAACATCATTGACTGATTGTTGTGTAGGCCATTCTACTATAACTTTAATCTTTTTTGGATCCGCATGCACACCTTCACTTGAAATAAATGTCCTAGATATTCTAGCTTACCTTGAAAGAAGGAACTCTTTTTAGGATTAGCGTAAAGTGTATTCTTTCATAGTAAATGAAAAATTGTTTTAAGATGCTTCTCATGCTCACTATCATTCTTACTGTAAACAAGTATACTGTTGAAAAATACAAGAACAAAAGCTTGGTAATCAAGAAAAATGTTATTCATCATTCGTGCAAATGTAGCAGGGGCATTAGTAAGTCAGAAGGGCATTACCATAAATTCATAATAGCCCGTTTGAGTTCTAAATGCAGTCTTAAAAATATGACTTTGCATCATACGAATCTGATGGTATCCTGATTTTAGATAAATTTTACTAAAGACACGAGCTCCTCATAATTTATCTGAATGATCATCTATTCGAGGAATAGGGTATCTATTCTTTATTGTGATCTTGTTAAGGGCTCTATAATCAATGCACATTGGATAAGTTTTATTCTTCTTCTCTACTAAGAGAACTGGTGCTCCAAATGGGGAAGAACTAGGCCTTATAACTCCTTTCTATAATAGGTCTTTTACTTGGTTTTTGATTTCCTTTTGGTGTAGTGGGCCATGTCTATAAGGTGCTTTATGAGGAGGACAACTACTAGGAGCCACAATACCAGGAACCATAATATATCTTTCATTGATGCTTTTTCATACATCAATGACATCAATGCCTCTCCATAACTCTTGGAAATTGTCAACGAGAGGAGCAAGATATATTCATATCTTTAACTTGTCTTTTTCTTGGGATTAAAAGTAAGAGCATTAAATGTTCCTTTTCAATGCTAAGATATGGCAGAAGATTTTAGTTTATGACTACCAATAGCCATGTTGACCATTTACTAGATTTCATGGAGAATGGATTAAACCCATCTAATGCAACTCCTAACTTTAGATTATGTGGTTTTTGTGCAACATCAGGCCATGTAGAATCAATATGCTGAAAAGTTGCACTATCTATTGGAATTATGACTATTCAATCAGTACTTTTATGATCATGTCCCCATGTCAAAAGCTTTGGTAATTGGGTGCTTTGAAACATATATCTAATCCATGGAGCCAATGGAAATATCATGAAGATTGACATTTTGGACATGTCAAAGAGTTTGCATATTCATCTCTATATAAAATACAATCGTTAGGACATGCATGTATACATTGATAATCTATACCAAGATTGTTGATTATCTTCTTCATTTCATCATGTGAGGTAGGAAGAATATTCTGACTTGGTGAAAACTTTTTAGATAATAACCTATAAGTTCATGAAAAAAGTCATATTAATATAAATAAATAAATAAATAAATAAATAAATAAATAAATAAATAAATAAATAAATAAATAAATAAATAAATAAATAAATAAATAAATATATATATGTGTGTGTGTGCATATATATGCATATGTGTATGTGTATGCTTATGTGTATGTGTATGTGTATGTGGATGCGTATATGCATGTGCATGCATATATGTATGTGTATGTATATGTATGTATGTATATGTTATGTATGTCTGTATATGTTATGTATATGTGTATATGTATGTATGTATACATATGTGTATGTGTAAGCATATATGTATGTATGTGTATGTGTGTATGTATGTGTATGTATGTATGTATGTGTATGTATGTATGTGTATGTATGTATGTGTATGTATGTATGCGTAGGTGTGTATATTCGATTTTGTTTCTATTTTTCTTTTTGTTTATTATGGCATGCAGACTTTCTTATAGATATCTAGACCACTAAATCGTTTGGCTATCTCCCATTTTATAGTCAATTAATTACCTACCTTGCTAACTAAGACTTACATATTTGTTTATGAATATAAAGTATCAGTTAGCTATGGAGGTATTAGGTAGTTTGGAAAGGAGGAGCAAATTTATTTGGAAGATTTTGAAAGATGGATGAATAGTTTTAAAGGATGGATGGACAAAAAGCATCCATTCAATGCAACTTCTTTTGTTTACCTTAGCTAAGGTAAGAACAAGAACGTGCCTTGAATGGACGCTTTCTTTTTGCCCATCCTTTAAGATTATTCTTACCTCCATAGTGAACTGACACTTAATATTTGTATGCAAAGTTCATAAAAAAGTTAGCAATGCAGGTATTAGGTCGACTAGAATAGGAGACACAGATATGTCAGGAAAATTCTAAAGGCTAGGCTTACAATTTCAAAGGCTAGATGGACAGAATATCTTCATTTGATACAAGTATGTATAATTTGACCTTACTTTCATTACATGTGTATGTATGTATATGTGTGTGTATGTTTATATATGTGTATGCATTCATGTATATGTGTATGCCTATGTATGTATGTATTTATATGTATATGTGTATGCATGTATATATATAAAGAGATAGAAAATTAAAAATTATACCTTAATAGTGCCAAAACATATACATTACTCCATCCAAAATGATTTTGAAGATTGAGAATAAGTAAGATTGCACTTAGTCGTGTCAAATGAGTTCCTTCATATATATGCTTTAGACATTCCTCTCAAAGATATTTCTCATTTTTAGAAATATCAATGCTCTCATTGTCATTTTGATACCAATCCTCAATAAAACCTACCATGTCATCATCTTCATCATTTTTGCACAAATCTTGTACTTTATCTTCTTTTGTATATAGGTCTTTCAACCTTGCATATTCTACATGATCACTTTAGCTTCTGATAAATGAGGTCTTACTAGCAACTGTGAATGGTGTCATGGAATATCATCAATATCATACACTGGAATCTACACACATGAATAAAAATCATTAGTATTCCATAAATGAATGAAAAGTAAACTTTAAACATAAAATTAAATATGTAAGTTATTTTGAAAAGAGATTGAAATTAGAGTTTTCAAATGCAACACAAGATAGGTGGATAGAAAGTTTTCATTCTCTCTCTAGTTAAAAGGTGCTCTTGGAGGTCTACACCATCCATAATTCACTAATGATTCATCACCAGCATGTAATGAAGTGATAGCATTGAAAAATATGTATCTTGCTACATCTCTACTCATCTAGGGTGATTCATGACTATTTTCATGCTCCTCAAATGTGCAATTAGTTTTTGAACTATTATGTAACCCTCGATTACTATTTATTAAACCTTCTATATTCTATGCATGTAAGAACTTCCATCAATATATAAGCTTTCATTTTATGCATGTGAAATCTCTCTACTAGTAAGGGATGTTGCATTCAAGCATACTCCATAAGTACTCATGCTTTGAACATAACATACAAGTCGATGCCAATCTCCCCATCCATATATAGGACCACAAAATGACATAAGAGTGACTTTAGAGTTTGGAGGCACATACAAATCTCTACAATAAAAAGACCACGACCAGCACTAGTAATAGTGGATGGAGCAATCATATAGTGATTACCCCAAAAGTTAAAAACCTCTCCATCTAAAGGAAGTGGTCCTCTATTCCATCTCCCATATCTTCTTCTATCATATGTTTATACTAGAGAACGATCACGAGCTAGCAATGGATAATCTCCAGTCGTTCCAATATCTAAACCAAGAGGTGGAGGATTTCTAGAAACCTCTACTTGTAATTGATGAACAGCAAGTCTATTATGTGTACAAAGTAGATTAGCATTATGAGTATGAGAAATATTATCATCATCATCATCATCTAGAAAATGATCTTGTATATCAAAAGTAATTTGATTTTGTATATGGTTTTAAAATAAAATACTGACATTAATTTATAGAAATAATACATACCCAAGCATTATCATGTTGACCAGGTGGTGGTGCACACTCAAAAGTACCATAATCTACCTTATGTTCAATACATTCCAATTGTGGTTTTCGATCGGGCCATAGCAAAACTTACACCAACATCTAATATGCATATATGGCTACACATTTGTACAAATTTTCAAGGCTATTAGAGCTTCCAAGACACCTTAATGCCACCTTGCAAACTTCCAAATGTAGTCAAACTTGTATGAGGGAGATTCAAATGGAAGTTTTTTTTGCATATTCCTAAAGGAGACCTTTCAAAACACAGCCCTCCAAATTTTCATCTTCATCAAAGGATATGTGGAGGGTCAAAGAGCACAAAATGTAGTTTTCAGGGTCTCCACAAATTTCTAGAATAAGGAAAATGAAGGCTTGAAGGAATACCACATGACAAATGATGATTGAACCATGTTGTATGGTCAAGAGGAGCTCAGATTCAAGAGTGGAGATGCACCAAAGCTTAAAGCAAGGAGGATCCATGACTTTCTTCATCACATAAGATTATTTTGATAGCCAAATATCAATAATGTAAATTTCTTCCAAAAATAGCAGCTAATCTTATCCAAATTGATGTTAGCATTGATCTGATGATCGAGATCTTTCCCAAATCCAATGATGGAGAATGAAGGCACCTATTTTTTCCTCCTTTTTCCTAGATATCATATAAAGAATCAATTCTAGCCATCCATTTGATAAATCCAATGGTTGTAATAAAAAGCAGTTGCCCTAGAGTTGAGATTTTATTTTTCCAAATCCAACGGCCAAAATTCATTCAAAAAACTATCAAAACTATCCTCTAAATTCATGGAGCATCATTGTTAGGCATCCATAGGTCCCTTCTTAGCACATGGTTTCCTTGAGAAGATCACCCTCAATTGAGCATGTGAGGATCCAAGGTGGGCTAGTAAGAGCATAGTTCCTAGAATCAATTTCAAGTTGGGATTCCAAAATAGAATAGGCTCATAAACCCAATGGTTTCTCTATCTCTGATCATCCTTAGTGGAGCATGTGAGTGAATTAGATTTGTTTTTATGAGTCTTAGAATTCTTTATACAGATGTTACACTCCTTAAAAGATATAGGGTCAATGAAGTGCAACCTGTCCTTTCATGTGTGACATTCACTTGAACTATTATGGTGGGAGGGTCGTGTGGACCACCTTTGACTAGTAGAATTCCTAGCTTAATGTGTCACAATGCTCATGTATAGTTATTCGATTACAATCTCATTTAATTCAAGTTTCTTGTCTCTTGTCTCTTGTGTGTTTTTACATGTCTCCTTTTAACTCTTTTATGTGTGAGAAGGCTCTGCAATCTTGCATTGAACCAGTGAGGATTATCCATTGAGATTGTGAGGATAAGTTTCTATATGTTCATAAATCATTACCCTCATGCATGCATTCTATTCACAAACACCCATGCATATGCTTCAATTTTGAAAGTGTATAAGAAGATCCATTTTTGGACCATTCTTCCTTTCAAAATGGATTCGTGTATGGTTTTATTTTGTTTTGATCATGCAAAAATACATCTAGAAGAACCCATGCCTCATCATTCATGTTCAGGGATTTATCTTGAATTTGTATGTTTTCCTTACCATAATCAAATCATCACGTATCGCCTCTCCATACCTAACTTCACCTTCATCTTCACATTTTGATCACATAAACCTTCCAACACTGACTAGCTTCATACACTCTATGTATGCTGTGATTGTACTCAATCCATCCAGATTGCGATTACCTCCACACCATAGCACTATCTCTCCTTGCGAGGTCATTCCTCCAATTGGTCCTTGGCCCACACTACTCGTTAGTAGATCTCACCAAGGTTAGTCAATACTTGATCTAGGCGAGTGGCCACATCCAATTGAGTTTTTTCGTAGAGAAGTAGCATATGCAGAAAGACTTCCAACATAAATTAGAAATGTTGGAAGCAGACCTTGCTCCTCTTCACAAGGAACATATCAGATTGAGAGCACATGAACCGTGGTTGCAACAATAGGTGCATGAAAAAGATTAGGAACTAGATGTGTTGCACAAAGAATTAGCTACGAAGAATGTAGCTTTAGACAAAATTCATGCGGTTTTGGAAGAAACGACAAAGAGAGCTACTACATTGGAGAAAGCACACAAAGAGATAACTGCCAAAAATATTAAGTGGGAAACGGAGCTGGCAACTACTAAGGAGGAATTATTTCAAAAAGCTCAAGAATTGACTACAAAGATTGGAGTTCCTATCCCATTGAAGAACGAGTTACTATCCAATTGAAGAAGGTGTTAGATGCAATGCAAAAAGAAAGGCACGCCTACTTTGTTGGCTCTGTTCAGGGTAGTCAAGGACTTATGAGACAAGGAAGCCAACGAGAAGGGCCAAGTAGCCAGAGCAGTCAATGCAGATCTGACAAATAGGCCCTTAAATTTTTCCATGAAGAAATACCTCCCAAATAGTGATTTTGGTCATGCCACACCATTGTAAATACCATTCCACCTTTTTGTAGCTCCATTTTGTGCAAACCAAGGAGTCCTTGAGCTTGAGGAGCATTAGAAGTACCTACCTATCAATTTTCATATTTTTTAGACTCTATTTAAGCCCTCAAATACGCCCTAGAACTTAATTTTTAACTAGGCCAGACACTAGGTGTGGACACGACCAAAGCTAGTTAAAAACTATAAAAAGAGCTAGAGAGCTCATTTTTGAGGTTAGCTTGTTGTAGATTTGAACTTGTATAAGCACTCTTGAGTAATCTAAAGAACTCCATTGTTCATCTCTTTGTTCTTGCCGTCTGTGCGCGTGTGTGTGCATGTTAGTGTGCTTCTCACTCACACATTTATGCCATCACTTGTTCGAGGTCTTCATATCATCCTCATGTCTTTCTGGATTGACATTAAAGGAGGTGATACTCATCACTCAGCTACACCAAATTTTGGCGCCGTTGCCGGGGACGAGCATGTGATGGTAAGAGGTAGAGTTGAGACGTTGGAGTTATATGTATTTTCTTCACTTTTATCTATTTTCTCTTGTTTTCTTCACCATCTTCATCACCATCACCATCATCACCATCTCCCACCTCTACCTCCATCATCGCGACATTTTTAGTTTTTTGGTCATATCACCCTTCCCATACCATTTCCCCTCATTTCACTTGTGAGAGAGAGCGAGAGAGCATTTGCATGCTTGTGCTTTTCTGTGTTTGAGATTTTCTGCAAGAATCAACATCCCCAGCAGCTACACCAGCTTCAGCAGGTACACATTTTTGACTATGCAGGTCCTGAGGCGTTGACCTCTGTCAATCATGATCGACAGAAAAATTGACCTTTGTGCAAAACAAAGTGCATAATCATGATGTGTAGGCCTAGGGCATCCTAAATCTGTGTTTGAAATTTTGAAATTTCTATGTTTTCTATCAATCGCGATTGACACGTCAATCGCGATTGACACGTCAATCGCGATTGACACGTCAATCGCGATCCACAAACGATGACCGAAACTTGCCGACTGATCTGTCAATTGGGACACACACGTCGATCGCCATCGACAGAGTCAACGACTATTTGACCTTGACCGATAGAGCCTTTGCGTGCCATGTGTCAATCGCGATCGACCCATCAATCAGGATTGACCCATCAATCAGGATTGACCCATCAATCGCGACTGACAGCCCCAACGGACCTTCAATCACGATCGACAAAGTCAATGATTGTTTGACCATGACTGATTGAAAGTTTGGGCCACATGTCAATCTCCATTGACCAATCAATCGCGACTCACAGCCACGACGGACCTGTCAATCGCGACCGACATGTCGATCGCGACTGACATATCAATCGCGATTGACAGACCACTCGATCACGATTGACGATCAAATTCGGCATTTTTTTAGGGCGAGAGATATTTGGTGTATTTTTTGCTAATATTTGGGAAACATTAAGGGTTGTTAGAGCATTGTGAGGCTACTACGCAAGAAATTCGAGAAATCCTGTTTGCTTGTTAGCCCGTTTTAAGCCTGTTTTAGCCCCAGAACCCTGAACTGGCATAACTTTCTCATATGAAATCCATTTGCTGTTGTAGCTCAAGCGTAAACACCACCTCCTTTACTTGTCAATCCGCGGAGAAGTGAGGACCGGTATGAAGACCATGAGCAAGTGAACGCACAAGTGCGTGAGTGAAAGCACACAAACATGCACACACATACACACACACACACGCACAAGGTAAGATCAAAGAGAGGAACAATGGAAAGTGATTGCCAAAGAGTTCTCTTACAAAAGCTCTATTCTCTAACAAGCTAACCTCAAAAATGAGCTCTTTAGCTCTTTTTATAGTTTTTTGACTAGTTTTGGCCCTATCCAAACCTAGTGTCCGGCCTAGTTAAAAATTAGGTTCCAGGGATTATTTGAGGGCTCAAAAAAATTCTAAAAATTATGAAAATTGGTACGATGGTACTTCTAATACTCCTAAAGCGCAAGGACTCCTCGGCTTGAAAAACTGGAGTTACAAAAATGGAAAATGGTATTTACAATGGTTTGTAGTGATGAAAATCACTATTTTTGTAGGGAATTCTTGTGAAAATTTGACATACACTTCTTGGAGCTCCCTACTTGCTCCCTTTTCTTGTGTGTCCACTTCTTTGATGCGCTTCCATGCTTTGTTCTTGACCTTGAGCTTCAACACTCCCCCCCTCTCGAGTATGTCATCCCTGACAGGCCCTTATTGTAAGGGTTGTTCCATGTAGAGAGGTAGTGTCCAGTCTTTGTATGTGCTGCTTTCTAGGTATTGATGTTGTCCCCATGATGTCCTCTAGCTCTTCCAAAGATGATGTTCAGAGCAATAATGCCAAGTACTCATAACCCATAATGTGGAATGGGTAAGTGTGTTCGTGCATAGGTTGAGGAAAATATGTGCCTTGTGCACGGCCGTGTAATGTAGCCCTATGCATGCTTACTTGGGGAATGCATTGGAAGAAGTATGGTGCAAAAATTAGGGGTCTTGAGCGAAGTGCTCAAGGGTATGCCAATGAAGAGGTTTCCTAATCTATCATGGTTATGGTGTTGCCAAAGTAAAGATGCTTACCATTGTGAATGGTCGATCGATGTATATTTCTTTGTGTTGTACACCTGGCATTGTGATGGACGACCAGTGAGCCTTTCGTTGTCGATGAGTGTCCGTGTTGATGGATCACTGATGAAATTCTTTGAGTGCCGTGCCCTTTCTCCTTTCTTCAAAGCAACATTTGCCAAATATTGAGAATTGAATTTCTTTATATTCCTTGGCAAACAACATTGGGTAACTACACCAAGCTTAGTTTCACATATTCTCTTTAGCTCACCCTAAGCAGGAGTCTTCTCTTTAGTATACATACAAGGATTTGCAAGGTACCATAACTACTCTTTAGTATACATACAAGGATTTGCAAGGTACTAGAACTACTCCTAATAGATATCTTTTGGATGTTCTCATACATACAGTAGTTAAGCAACACTCAAGTTGCAGACCTTCAAGCTCTTCCCTCCCACCATGGTAAGGGGAAACAATAGTTGTGGATGCCATGTTCCTGACAAGTGCTTGACATCTACCAAATAAAGCAGCAATAACATCATCTGCTAACCGAGACACACTTCTATCCAACTGATAAATGCTCAGTAATCAATGGTGCCACCTTCAACTAAGCAAGATCCATGATCCAAACTTGTAACAAGTTCTTTCTCTCTCTCTCTCTCCCTTTCTTTTTTTTTTTGAGGATCAATGTCACAAAACAAGAAGATAGATGTTAGTATCAGTAAAACTAGTTGACATATGTCAATGTGCACTTGTGCCCGGGATTCTCAAATGTGTCTATGCATAGTCGTGTAGTAGGGCCCTATATTAATGCATACTTTGGAAGTGCATGACCTGAATGGTGCAAAAGACAGGGTTGTGCAAGGATCACATGGTTGTCGCTCGTCGAGGCTTTAGGTGTTACTTGTAGATGTTGATGTCGGCTTTGGTGGAGGTATCCATTGGATCTCGAAATGATGTAATCCTCCGTATTGGGTTCCATTTTAGAACAACATTTGGCACTATAGAGATCACTTTAGGCATCTTCATCTTTGAATGCTCTCTGAACTTTGGTATCCGGTGTGGTTGGCGCTTTGGTTTGGTGGAGGCTACTTGTAATTTTGGCTTCCAAACCCATACCCTTTTTGCACGGCTTCCTACTATTGTTGAAGAGGTGATTTGATCTTCTTTCGGTCTCTGTACGTGGTTCTTACCCTTTTCTCTTTTTGGCTTCTTTGTTGAGACCTTTAGCATGTGGGAGAACATAGGTTGCTCTGGATGTAAGAGCTTCTTAGGTACCCACATCTGAAATCGCCCTTGTTGAGCTGCAGCTAATTTCTTAGGCACCCAAACTTGTCAGATACCTTGTGGTTGAGCTTGTCCGAGCTTCTCCCTTTGTCTTCTAGCCTGGTTGGCTTGCCTGGATGGGATTTGTGGGGGCAAGGCTAGTGGTTGCTCTCCTTTGCGTACCCAGATCTGCTTCATGCTCGGAACTGCTTTTGTGTTGAAGGGTATCTTTCTATTTGCTATAGCAATTGTCTTCAATCATTGTGCTTGCTCTGAGGTTGAACTACTGTGGATGCATTACTCTTCAAAAAAGAATGAGGGTTTGCTTGCCTTTGCGACTGTCCTTCCATGATTGAGTCCATCTGGATTATAGAGATTTTGACACATACAACATCTTGCGCGTGAAGATTAGTCTTAGAGGAACTAAGAGAGTGTGTGGTGCCATGATCCGTGAGCATGCAGTTCTCTAATTCTAATGTAATGCATATTTCATGTACCCAAACTTGAAGAAGTTGACTTCTGAGGTTCACGTTGACTGTATGGTCATAAATCCAATCTTGACCCAAGACAAGTGGTTCCGTAAGGTCCTCATCTCGACACACCAGCATTTTGACATTCATTGGAACATCTTGAAGGTAAATGGGAAATTCCACCTCGCCCAAACAAGGAGTTTCCACACCTCCCAAACCTATGAGATAAGCTTCTATGGAATTGATGTTCAACTGCAAGTCTTGGCAGTAGGAAAGTCTAACTGCACTAGTTGCTGCACCTGAGTCAATCAATGCTTTCATAGTTCTTGCACTCTTTCCTTGCCCTACCTCTATGGTCACAAAGGGACGTCGGTCAATGTTTTGAGAAGTAATTATGCCTGATTTTTGGCACATATCCATGTGATATTTTGGGGCTTTTGAGTTGACATCTAGGCCTAGTTGCCTTAACTTATTTTGCCTAATATGCTCTCTGGCCTTTGCCTGTGCTTCTTCTCTCACCCTTAACTCTTCTTCTTTTTGCTTCTTAGCAGTGTTGAGTCTCATTAGCATATCCTTAGTAAGAGGTTCTTGATACAACTTGACTCTACATCCACTAATGTAGTTTGGCAAGATGTCTCCTTCTAAAGTGGCCAATTGAACTGCACCACTAGTGAAAATTCTATTAATGATCATGGGTCCATATCCTCGTTTTTCGAACTTGTGGGCATGCTGCTTTAGTGTATAAACTAACACTAGGTCTCCCTTTTTTAGTCCCTTATCCTTGATGTGTGCATCGAAGTATGCCTTTTGCCTTTTCTTTGCAGCGTAGATACCCGCTGCCGCTCGTAGCCTCGTCTCACCTAAGCGTTCTAAATCAAAGATCCTGGATGACAACATGTCCATTCCACTCATGCTCTTGTGCTACTTTTAAAGCTGGGATGAGGAAATCTAATGGTAGCATAGCATTCTATCCGAAGACCATCTGAAATGGGGTGGCATTGAGTACCGTTTTGTAAGCAACTCGGTAAGCCCAAACATCATGATGAAGTTGTTTATCCCAGTCAGAGCGTTTATTATCGACTAGTTTCGTCAAGACATTACATAGGATCTTGTTTGTGCTCTCAGCTTGTCCGTTAGCTTGTGGATGATAGGGGGCCGACTTCTTATGTACCACCAAGAATTCTTGGAGAAGATTTTCAATGACTTCATTCAAGAAGTGTGTGCCTCTATCGCTCACTAACTCTATTGGTAGTCCATATCTCGTGAACACATTCTCGAATAAGAACTTAGCCATCGTCTAAGCATCATTCTTTGTTGTGGCTTTGACTTCTACCCACTTTGTAAGGTAATCTATGGCTACAATAATGTACTCTGCATGGGAGTTTCTAGCTGGGGGGTTAATAGGACCTACAAAGTCTATACCCCATTTCGAGAATGCACATCCTCCCATCATTGGCCTCAAAGGCATCTTGTCTTTTCTAACTGGATATTGTGCATGTTGGCATGTGTCACATTTCTTCACATAGGTATGTGCATCAATATAAAGAGTTGGCCACCAAAGTCCTGAGAATAGAATGGTCTTGATTACTCGATGAGGACCAAAGTGTCCACTTGCAACACCATTGTGTGCAGTTTCTAGGACTTTCAAATAGTCTGATTCATGAATGCATAGTCTTAAGTAACCATCTTTGCCTCTTCGGTATAGGTTGTCTCCTACTAAGGCATAGTCTTGAGCCTCTTGCTCCATGCTTCGTCTTCTTGCTAGACAAGCCTCCAATCAGGAATTAATGACACTTGATAAAGGGTGGCATGCTCCACTTGGGGTCTCTCTTTGCACATTGGACAATTCTTAATCCACTCATGTATTTCTTTGTCCATGCTAGGCCAATACACTCCTAAATGTTTTAGATTCTGCAATGCTCGTTGTTTAGAATAGTGATTTCCTAGCAATCCTTCATGGGCTTGTTGCAACCAGCTAGTATGTTTGTCATCCTCGACACAACAAGCAAGTACACCCTCCGTATCTTTTTTGTACATGCTTCCTGCCAATATGTGATATTTTTGTGATTTTACAATTTCTTCTTGGGAGGTTTTCACATTCTTATTTGCGGGTCCAAAGGTGAGGACTAGTAGTACCAACTTATTTGCCCATTTAGGAACAACTTCCAAATTGAATAGATAAGCATCAGGTAGTTCATCAGACACTCCTTGCGGTGACTCTCCTGAAGTAATGCGAGAAAGGTGATCTGCCCGGAGGTGGGTTCTACCTTTTCTAACAACAAATTCAAAGTCATATTCCATTAGTAAGAGAAACCATCTTACTAAACGTCCTGTATTGCAAGGTTTATTGACCAAATATAATAAAGCTTGATTATCAGTGAAAAATTTGCTTATTGGCCAATAGATAGTGCCTAAACTTCTTCACGGCATATACCATGCCTAAACCTTCTCTCTCTGTTGTTGTATAATTTCGCTCAGCTGTAGTGAGCTGTCTGCTGGCATATGCTATAAGAAAATCTAGATTTCCTTCACCTGTGGGTTGTGCTAGCACACATCCTATGGCATGATTGGAGGCATCCACGTGGACCTGGAATGGCTTATTCCAATCAGGAGTGGTCAATATTGGTGCTGTGCACAAACATTTCTTCAACTCATTGAAGGAATTTTCACATTCATCATCCCACTCAAAATTTGTCAACAAACCATAAAGAGGTTTAGCTATGATTGCATACATGTGGATAAATCTACGATAATATCCACAATGGCCCATAAAGACTTGTACCTCTTTAACATTCCTTGGCCTTGGCAACTCTGCTATGGCTCTTACTTTATCCTCATCTATTGATATTCCGTTCTTGGAAACAATATAACCTAAGATTTTACCTTGTCGTACCATGAATACACACTTTTCTGGGTTCAAACAAACTCGATATTCTCTACACTTGTTGAAGATCTGTATGAGCTCAGGGATGTGATATCTTCTTTCTTGGGAACGAGCACATAAGTCATCCACATATACTTCCAAGCTCTTTTGCAAGAACTCTTTGAAGACATGACACATGAGCTTTGGAATGTTGCAGGTGCATTGGTGAGCCCAAATGGCATCACACAAAATGCAAAGATTCCCCACTCTGTGGAAAATGCTGTTTTGTGTTGATCTTGAAAAGTCACGTTTAGAAAAGGTACTTGACATTGATAAAGGCATTATTCCAAATTTTGTATTCCACAATCTCAAAAATTTGGTTAGGTAATTTATTATATCCCAAACTTTCTAATGTCATATTCACCTCTCAAAGAATATCCACTTGTTTGTAATGTGATGGAAGCACTCTTTGTGTTTCACAACAACCATCCATACATGTTCTCAACTTCTATGGCATTTGATCTAGATTATTGTCAATGCGATCATTTATCAAATATTTTGCTATTTCTACATGTTTGATACTTTTTCTAAGTACTCCATTAATCCCATGAATGGATAACTTTTGAAAAAGTGAAAACTTCCCCCTAGCCTATAAAATGAGATTTTTCCAATACCATGATTCAAATACCATGCCTTGGTACATACTTCTTTTGCATCAAACATGAAATTAAAACTCAAGTATCAATGACTTGAGTTCACTCTATTGCCCTTGTATACTATATTCATGCAATCCAATACATATTTGCATCTATCTGAATAGCTTTGTCCCTAAAAGTTTAACCTTTTATCGATTATCTTAGCTCTACTTGCTACCTGACAACATATCATGCATTGAAATCAGTTGAATGCTTTCAAATATTCACCTCTTATTAAGAGTCAATGTATTACTCTTTCTATTATGCACTCTCACCTTGTGGATGTAACTCCCTTTTTTTTATTCACTTCAAAATATGTGCATTCACTATTTTTGACATGAAAATCCTCTTGTTGATCATATTCCATTTGAAGAGGAGAAACATCAATGCCATTTCAATTATCATCTTCAATGCCATACAATGAGTTAAAGCATAATTTTGGAGAATAATTATTCTCTCTAATTTCGACATCTACATCCTAAATGCCATTCAAATTATCATTTTCAATGTCATATAATGAGTTAAATCATAATTTTTCTATCATAGGATCACCATCTTGTGTAATGATTTAGAGTATAGGCCAACTAACTAGCTTCAAAGTTGAAAATTTTTGAGTATTCAACATTGATGGATCCAAATTTTCCTCCATTATAACACCTAGGCAACTTTCTCCCAACTCTTTGCAATTTAAGTTGGGAGACCACAATAGGAGGGGGATGCCTAAAATCAAATGGTCCATCTACACTAGCCAAAGGGATAGTGGGGGCCTTGGTATTTTGGACATTGGGTGCATGGCTAACAAACTTGTGGCAAAATGAATGATTAAGGCATGGTGCAACAAGGAGACTTCATGGGCCAAATTGATCTTTAGAAACAAGAACACATTGACTTTTGTGGGATTCCCAAATTTGAGGAATCTTGACATTTTGACCCTTTTGTTTTCCCCAACCCCTGTTTTCTCGAAAGGCTCGCATCTTTTGTGCTCCCTATGGAAGAGCTGGAATAAAGTCAAAAGCTTCATAAGAATCAGTGAAGATTGGAAGTGGGTAGCCGGTATCAGACAGAATGACTCTATTTGGTTTTCGATCCATGGCATCAGGAATGTGGAGTCTTGGAACATGCAAAGTGCTAAGAGGCTCTCAAACAAGGGCTTTAGAAAATGGAAACACCTCTAGAAACAAGACACCAACCAATGGATCAAATTCGAGGATATTGACCCTAATATCAACATTACCTATGAAGAATGGAATCTTTTACAAAGCAGACATCTGCCTGGGACCGTTCTAAATTCCATCTTCTCATGGGGCATGACTCATCATTCGCACTGGGTCTCAGGTGGCACAAGGGTAATTGCCTAACAAAAATCCTAAATCTCAAAGGAAACATTGATTATCACGTCAACCTCAACAAGAAGTGGTGACTCTCGTGGACACAACTACGGTGGGATATGAAGTTCATGGCTATTTGGCACCCTCTCATAGAAGTCAAAAAGTCTGTCCTCCTATGGAAAATTCTTCATCGGGGAATATGGACGAATCTAAAGACTAGCAAAATTTGTGGGACATCTCCTTGGCGCAATCGTTATTGCCAGCCCATTGAAGATGTTGTTCACATTTTCTTTACTTGTCCCAACTCCAATAGGCCCTTGCAAATTGTCAGAAAGAAAATTAGACTTCAGAAGCATATCAATTGGAAACAATCTCTATTGAGAGAAGCGATTGGCTGCTCCACCACTCTTTGGAATGCCATCAAAGGGGAGGTCCTCTGGAAGATGTGGTAGGAAAGATGTGCTTATAAATTTGGTGACTCCCCCAAAGAGTGGTCGATTGAGAAATCGCTATTCCTCCTCGGCAAAAGAATCCCCACGTGTAAGAACCCCCCCTTGAGGCATCATAAAGTGCTTCTTCTCATCAACAATAAGCTTAAAGCCAAGTGGGCGCCGCATGAGGGCGATGAGAGGGTGATTAACCTTCTTTGTAATGCCATCTAAACTCTGTAAGATCTACCCCTACTTTGTGGGACTTGGGGGGTGCCGTGGGCACTAGTCCCCTTCACTTGTTCTTTTCTTTTCCTTTTATTTAATACAAGTTCGGGAAAGTAGGCTAAGGCCAAACTCCCTTTATATTAAAAAAAAAAACTCTTTGTAATTTATAGCATCCGACGGATTTGCCAATAAAATAATAGCGATTGCATTTTTTCACACTTTTCATGATTCGATTTAAGATGACTCTCTTCCCTTTCGACTTTTCTCTTTCTTCAAGTTGATCAGTTATACTTTGCTTTGTTGTCATATTTATTTTCCCTACAAAAAGAATAAATGAGAAAGTAATACCAATGCTATTCAATAAACCATCTTTCAAATATTGTAAAAATAATTACATATGCTAAATTTAGAAGAAAAACATAAACATGGTTTCCACAAAAAGGATGTCCATATTTACATGTACATACATTCATCAATTCTATATGATTTTTTAAAAAGAAAAACTGTTAGAAATTTTTAAACCTTCAAAAAAACTTCGTTGGAAGTCAAATAATTCCAACATAGTTTATCATTCTTCAATCCTCTATAATTTTTATGTGAAGAATATTAACCAAGTCTTGGTTCAAACTTAAGTTGAATCCTTTACTTTTCAAAAGGTTATAGGTTTGAACTTAACTTTGAGTCTGCTCATAGAAATTAAAGAGGCTACAAGGATAAGAATCTCAAACTTAATTTGGAGGCTAGCTCAAACTTAACTTCAACCCTATTTTGTTCCGAGACATTGTAAGAGACTCTTATTTCAAAATATATCTTTTCAAAGACTTGAACTTAACTCTTTTAACCTCTCTCAACTATACGATCATAATTTGAACTTGCGTTTCCCTTTATTGTATTCATGATTTGAACTTGAGTTCACCTTTTTTGTAGAGGTATGAGCTTCAACTTAAATTTGAATCTTTTCCACTCAAAAGTCTAATGGCAAAAACTTAAGCTTGAGCCTCTCTCAGTCCAAGTTGAATAGAGCCTCCACCTTAAGTTCGAGCTTATTTGACTCCAGATTCAATAAAGGCTCCAACTTGGGTTTGAGCCTCTCTTAATCCAAGTTGAATAGAGGCCCTAGCTTACTTTCAAGCCTCTCCGACTCCAAGTTGAATAGAGGTTCAAACTTAAGTGTGAGCCTCTTTACCTCCAAGTTGAATAGAGGCTCAAATGAACTTCAAACCTCTTTTAATCAAAGTTCAATAAAAGCAAAGAGGCTAAAAAGTAATGAACTTAAGTTTCAACTTCTTGCAATTATTAGTAATTACCTTAAAGGCTCTAATTTGAGTTTGAGCCTCTATATCTTAGATTAGAGAGAGCTTCAGGATACCATGCTTGAAGTTAACTTTTTATTGAAAAACTGGAGCTTGAGTTTGAGCTTGAATGTTGTTGAGTGAAAGATACTATTTTAAGTTAGAGAATCTGACATAAGAAATTAAAGGCTATCAACATAAGAGGATGGATCTTAAGTTTGAAAATCTTGACCTCAAAAGAGTGAAGACTCAAACTTTAGCTTAAGTCTCTCAATAAACTTAACTTTGAGTCTATTTTGGTCATATACTAAGAGTTTTGATCTTAAGTTTGAGCCACTTCCAATATCTTTTTCTTTAGAGGTACAAGATCCAACTTAAATTTGAAGCTCTTCCAAATTGAATAGAGGCTCCACCTTTATTTTGATCATGTTTGACTCCAGCATCAATAGAGGCTCAAACTTAGGTTTGAGCCTCTCTAACTCCAAGTTGAATAAAGGATCAAACTTATGTTTCAGCCTCTTCAACACCAAGCAGAATAGAGGCTCAAACTTAAGTTTGAATCTCTCCAACTCCAAATTGAATATAGTCTTAAACTTAAGTTTGAGCCTCTCCATCTCCAACTTGATTAGAGGATCAAACTTAAGTTTGAGTCTCTCTAACTCCAAATCGAATAGAGGCTCAAACTTAAGTTCAAGCCTCTCAAACTTCTCTTTCAATCATATGTTAAGATGCTTAAGTTTGAGCCTCTCTTAAAATAGCCTCTAGTCTTTTCACTGATATAGGTGTAGACTTAAGATTGAGCCTCTTCACTTTGTAGAATTATGTTTGAGCCTCTAAAATTAAGTTTGAGCCTCTTCCAATCTCTTTTTTAGTAGAGGTACGAGCTTGAACTCAAAGTTGAAACTTGTCATGGATAAAGAAAAACATCTTGAACCTCAGATTCCATGTAACAAAATCCACTTCTCCCCATGAAATTTGGGCATGACTAGCTTCTATCCAACACTAGGCATCATGGACAATACTTATGAACAAATTATGGCATCACTTCATAGTCTCCAACAACAAGTTGATGACTTAACTCATTGACAAACACAAGTCAAAATGGGACATCCCATGCATATAGGTGCACTCATCCAAGAATTGCAAAAACAAATCAGGAATCTTCAAGAAAATCAAGTATTCAAGTGAACCAACATCCTAGTTCATCCTTCATGAACAAACCCAAGATTTGCATGCCAAAAACATTTGATGGTGATCGCATGAAGTTTGGTGGGTTCCTACAACAAGCCAAACTTTACATCCATATGCAACCTTATAGATACCTTGATGATGCATCCAAGGTTAGTTTTGTTGGAATCCTACTCTATGGTCAAGTGTTATCATGGTTCACCCCAATCTTGGATAAAGACATGGCAATACTTCATGACTATGAGGAGTTTCTTTGAGAGCTCACCGATACATTTGGAGGTGTACGTAGGAGTCGAGTGAAAAAAAAAAAGATTTCAAAATATTTTGAAAGCTACATCAAGGTAAGTGCATTGCCTCTACCTATGCATTGGAATTTAGGCAATTGATATGTGATTTGAGTTGGCATGAGGATTATTGCATAAGAAAATTTAAATGGGGTTTAAGAGATGATGCAAAAGGACCTTTTGCCCATGATGCCAGAGGTTAAGGCATTGAATGAATACATCACCCAAGCCATTCAATGTGATAACCACCTTTTTGAATGAAACAAGAAAAGCAAGTAGAAGGAAGACTTTGACAATGGAAATCCTTCGAGCCCACTCCTAAAGAAGAGCCTATGCCTGAAGCTATGCAGATAGATGTAACTAGATTCAATAATTCTTGTTATCGTTGGAATGCCTTGGCTAAAGAAACATAATCTAGAAATTAATTGGGAAAAGAATAAAATCATTGTTCAAGTTATCTAGAAGAATCCGACATATGTAGGAGCCAAAGCCTTTATACATGTAGCAACAAAGGAATGATATATGTGATCTATACCATACCAGCTCAAGAATCCGAGAAAGATGATCCAGTGAAGCTACCAATTAGTACCAAGGATTTGAAAATGTTTTTGAAAAGAAGAATGCATATACTTCTATATCCCAAAGATGTACATGTCTAGAGGAATAAGAAGTTCCTTGCTCAGGGGATAGCCAAGGCCAAAAGCTAGAGAGTTCATATGAGGTACCTACTCATGATGGCCAGATGAGTAGAGAGACCTTAGAGAGAACTCTAGATGGTGACTAGGCGAGGGCTATAAATAGGTTGGTATGTCATTCTTCACATCTCACATTTGGTATTAGAGCTTGGAGAGAGCTCTTGGGAAAGCTCGTAACTCTCTTTCCTCATGCATTTTTCTCCCTTCCTTTTGCTCGATGGGCATGGATATGGTGAGGAATGAGTGTCCCAAGGGGGTATGTAGACATTGAGAGCCGTTTTCCATGCATGGATAGCTACATACATGCATGGTGAGCTTCAATGTGAGGTAAGTATATTTTCGCTGAACTTTGGAAGCCTGTTCCTCCTCTATTTTTTGTTGTTTTTGTAGATCTATTTGTGTTATCATGTAGAAGATTGAATTCTGCACATTTTGATATGCAAAAAAGGGGGGTGATCTTTGACAGTTAAAGAGATACTACTTCCAGATATTCTATAGCACATTCAACTTCAAATTCAGAGAGAGAAAGAGCAAAGATTCTTAAACTCAAGCATACACACATAGAATTGCATATGTTTACATACACACATACACACTCATGTTTGCACATATAAAGACATACATACATAATATAATTATAAATTTACATATGCATGTGATTATGCATCTACACATATCAAAGATAGAAATAAATAACGAGAGAGTGAGAGAAGAAGAAGAGAAAGAGAAATGAGAAAGAGAGACATACATGGATACACACATGTATATAGATAGTTAAATATATGAATGTACTTATACACACTTTTATGTGTGAGAGAGAGATGCATATGCAATTTTTCTTCGTGATTGCATGCATGAAAACATTCAAGCATGCATCTATGCATGTACATATGCATTGAATCTACATACATACATGCATAAATACCTATATAAATGCATACTCATGTATACACATAGAATAATATGCATGTGAATTTACATATCTTCATTGATATGCAAACATAAACACACACACACACACACACACACACACACATATATATATATATATATATATGCACAAACATAATAAATTGTCCATTTGCATGCATATTTATGTATATACATTCATGTATATACTTAGGTGCATGGGTAGTTATTTACATTTTTTATTCATAGCATATTTTACTATTCCAAGCTCTGATTAGAGCGTTTTCAATTGTATAGAATCCACACTTCAAGAGCTCTTCAATGAGAGGCTGGAATGCCTATTTGGATTAATTTTAGAATTCTTTTGAGAGTATTTAGTTTGCTTATTTTATCCAAAGTGTGAGGTGCTGCCCATATACCTAGGTTTACTATTCTAGCCATAACTTCCTCATATGAGATCAGAACTAAGAAATTTAACTTGGGCTAGGTTCCACACATCAAGAACTATTTTTGAATTGGCTACATGCCATATTTTAGCACCTCCAACCTATCTCTACATAAGGTCTTAGTTGGCTGTTGACTGACAAGAAACTCTTTTTGAGTGAATTGAATGCCCAATTATGATAATTAAGAGTTACTAATCATATTTAGCACCTTTTGGGATAGTAATGAAACACATTCATTTGGATAATTTTTACATCATAATCTATAATTTTGCATTTTTTTCTATTCCAATCTTATGAAACTAAGATTGGAGTGTGCATCAAAGTTAGTCTTGATATGACTTCCTTTCTGTGCATGAAGTTACATTAACTTTTGTTGATCTCAAAAGCATGTAGAGTTGTTGTTTGTGTGTTTTAGAATCTTTTGCAGGTATTGAAGCTAGAACAAAAACATTATTATGAGGGCTTGTAGTGCTCAACAAAATATATTGGAAAAGTTTCTTGTTTGTAGGTTTCTGGAGCTAAGAAAGTGATTTTCTTACAACTAAGGTGATCCCTATCATTATGTCATGATTATTCTTTTTAACGGTTCATTTTCTTGGGGAAGTGCTATCCAAATTTTTGTAGCCACATGAAATTATATGCCATGTGAGAACTAGAGAAATATTGTGTTGTAAGAGAGAGAAAATCTTACGTGTGCAAGATAACTAAAAGCATATAAAGTAATTGAAGTAGAGAAGAAGATGCATGAGTGGATGCATGCATACATACATGATATGATTTCTAGAAAGGTGGTGCATGATGCATTTTCTATCTATAGAAGACCATTTTATCTATCACCATGATGAGTTAGGATGAGCATAATATATGTGATAGAAGTACCATGAATAGGCTAATTTTTCTTTTTGAAAGTGAATGAAAAAGATAGATCCCTCAAGAACAACCAAGATGTTTTTTTCTTCTAGTAGCTCATGAGCACATGAATTGTTCTTCATAGGAGTCTATGTACTTGATATACAAGTTTTTTTCCCCTAGTGGGCACAAGACTAATATGCTTATGATCATCCATACATGTTTTAAATTCTTGTATTTCATTGGTTGTGATGAGGTTAATGAATGTGCAAGAAGCACAATGTCTAGAATGACATCCATAGATATTCACTTTCACTAAAAAGTGAATACTAGGTAAAGAATCGATTTTCCATGAGATGATTTGGATTTCTAATTAGTTTATATTGATCTAGAAGATCAATGTATGCATGGATATGTCTCCATCTCATAATCCATCCAAGAGAATGGATAAGTATGTCTAATCATAAGGATTAATGTTGTATATTATGGAATCATGGAAGGTTAAATGGATTTTTAATGTTTTAAATGTCCAGAAGGTTTTAATGTGGTTGTGTTTGATCTGGCAGGTGAAGAAGCATGAGGGCATGGATACAAGTGGATGTGCATAAATAAATAAATTCAAAGACTTCTAGAATAGTTATATTTAGGCTTATCTTGTTGTAAAAGTAGTGGTTCGCTTTAGAAAGCGACGCCTTTTGTAAATAAAGTAGTTTTTCCTAAAAGTTGCTTCTAAAAGCGATGGCCCTCATGTAACTTCTATTTTCAAGAAGTAATAGAAATAAACCTATAAATACGGGTACTCTGAGAGACTTGTCTATCAGAGTACACGGGGGGAGATTGCACCCAATATTGTGTCGATTGTTTTTTTTATTTTTGATTCTTGTTTCATCTTCTTTCTGCCTCTGTGTGTGCATTGAAGATCCTAATAACAGTGGTATCAGAGCCTGACACGTATCACTCCGGAGGAGATTGCTTGCCGAGGGGATTGTTTGTGTTATCTGTTCGCGATCCGAATCCGAATCCACATCCACGTCTGCTTTTGCTTCTGTCTCTGTCTCTGTTTCAGTTCCAGAACCAGAACCTACGTTTATGCCTGCGTTTACACTTGCGGCTTACTCTAAGGCGTCGACTAAGGCAAAGAACTTAGGCAATAACTTAGGCAATACATTGGCACCCAATGTGACCGTTGGCAATCGTTGGCTACGGGCGAGGCAATTTTAATTTTGAGTGGCAATAGATAGTTTTAGACTCCCTAAGGTAGGAGGATTTGAACCCACAACCTCCTACTTACAAGGGAAGTACTTTAACCACTACTCCATCTCTTTGAGTTATCACTCTATCTCCCTTTTGTGATATTTATATCAACTTTCACCTCCCTCTTCCTTTTCCAAGTCCCAAGTTAAGCTCACACATGTGGAAGCGCCCGTCGATTTTCCTAGGGAAGTGCATTGTAAATAGGGCATAACTTTCACTATATAACTTGGATTTTAGCATATAATATATCGCTGGAAACCTCTGGAAACAAGCTTTTTAGCTACCCTATTAGATTGAGAATCCAACATAGTTTGAAAGAGGGATTTTGTTTTCTAGTTATGGACCCTACAATAATGGAGGATTTTGGCAATTGACCTTTACCTCGGGTCTTATTCGAGCAATAGTTAGAGATTATGCAACAAGAAATTCAAGCAATTCAACAAGCTATACAAGAACGCTATGCTATGCTCCAATTCCATGGACAAAAGGATGGCCGATTTGTCCTGTCATGGCTCTCTCTATTCGATGATTTCTATTCCGATGAGTCATATTCAAAATATAAGAAAGTCAATTTTTGCTACCAATTACTTGGTAGGAAGAGTGCAGCTATGGTGGAATGATCTTTGTCATAGTGTAGATTGTCCATGCATGTGGAAGGCTTTTCAAGAAGAGTTTAGGGATTCTTTTCTACCTTTATAGTTCAACCTACATGTTCGACAATTGTGGGCAAAATTTACATGGATGGAAGGTGATACATTGATAACCTATACGGACCGGTTCTACCAATACTTAGTAACTCTTCGCTTGCTTGAAGATGTTTCCAATGATACTATGAAGAAGAAGTATGATGATGGCATATATAAGGAGGTTCAATCAAAGCTTCACTCACGCCAGCCTACATCGCTTCATGAAGCTATTGCCTTTGCTCACGATGCGGAGAATGAGTATCAATTGATTATCAAGAGGATCCGTTTGCAGTAGCCACATCAACAACAACAATCTTTTTGCTAGTCTAATTTTCTTTGAATATATGTAATGCATTTATAGATAAAATTTAGTATGTGGAATCATACTTTAAATTTACTTTTGAAAATGAATTAGAATATTGACTTATATAAGACTTCCTTATCACCTCACTGTGATCATATAATTTCTGCATATCATTCCCAATTACATTAAACTTTCAGGTTTCCAATTCCATGCATGTGTTTTACATGGTTCATGCTTACTATTGTTCAGTGATGGGACATGCGGCTGATCATCCATGTCTATTTTTAGATTTATCAACTGAGGTCAGTTGCTTGTCAACTGGGAGGCATGTTGTATATTATGGAATCATGGAAGGTTAAATGGATTTTTAATATTTTAAATGTCCAAAAGGTTTTAATGTGGTTGCGTTTGATCTAGAAGGTGAAGAAGCATGAGGGCATGGATACAAGTGGATGCGCATAAATAAGGTTGTATATTATGGAATCATGGAAGGTTAAATGGATTTTTAATGTTTTAAATGTCCAGAAGGTTTTAATGTGGTTATGTTTCATCTAGCAGGTGCAGAAGCATGAGGGCATGGATATAAGTGGATGCGCATAAATAAATAAATTCGAAGACTAAATCGAAGACTTCTAGAATAGTTATATTTAGGCTTATCTTGTTGTAAAAGTAGTGGTTCGCTTTAGAAAGCTACGCCTTTTGTAAATAAAGTAGTTTTTCCTAAAAGTCGCTTCTAAAAGTGAAGGCCCTCATGTAACTTCTATTTTCAGGACGTAATAGAAATAAACCTATAAATACGGGTACTCTGAGAGACTCGTCCATCAGAGTACACGGGGGGAGATTGCACCCAATATCATTTCGATTGTTTTTTTTCTGTTTTTGATTCTTGTTTCATCTTCTTTCTGCCTTTATGTGTGCATGCGCTTGAAGATCCTGATAACAATTAACATGTCTCGTCATTTTCAGGTAAAAAATAATAATAGTAATTGAGAAAATAGTTAGTGAGGTAGCAGCCTCATGGAGATTTGGATGCTGCTCTTTTGAGGGAATGCCCAAATTTATTGAAATTTGAAGAGAGAGTAGTGCATAGGCTTTTCTTTAAGCTACCCAATTTTCAAGTAATTTGGATACTTTTACAAAGGTCAAATGACCTCTTCACTAAAAGTGTTGCTAATAGAGATAGAGACCTAAAACAAGTGATGTAGGCCTGTTACAAAGGGTGTTTCTCTTCATTGGTATATCCAAATTACATGATTTTTGGTGGATATGAAAGTTTTAAAGATTCACTTTGTGAAATAATTTCAAAGAATCTCAACACATGAAAGTGCAACCTTTGGAATTTATAAAATGGCTAGAGACCATGTCACCTAGAGGTGATTGGTTCTCTTAGCTTATTTACTCAATTTGGATGCTTTTTCTTTCTAGCCTTAGCTAAAAATCTCCAGATGAGGATTAAAAAATATCAATATGAACTATTCTCCATTTAGGAGATATAAAGAAAAGATTCAAGGTTAACCTCTACGAATCGTTAAAATATTGCAGGTATAGAGGGTTAGTATTTTGGTCATTGTGAAAGACTCAAATGTCCAAATACTATGAAATTTATATCAATGAAATAAGGTAGTAGTATCTATATGATATTAACATTTGGAAGAAATTAGACCTCAATAGGTAGGTCAAATGACCTATTCTACTCAAAAAATTCTCTAGCAACAATTTGCTAAAGATCACTACATGTGGTTGATGAGTAAATGGTTGTTTCATATTGGAAGCTCCAATTTCAAAAGTTTTTCTTGGAGAAGCTACTCCAATATTGACCCTATGCTATGCCTAGAATTCAAATATTTTCGAGCTTATATCCATAGTTAGAAGTGTTACACTTATGTGTTTCTCGAGTAGCTTTGATGTGAACCTTTTCCCTCTACATTGACACTTTTTACTCTTGTGCTCGCTAGAGGTTTTTTCCACATGTTACCACATACATGATTCACTCATATGTGGTGTACTTTTTACTTAAGGATATTATTCAGCTCTTACTTTAGTTTTGTACATCATCAATAGAGAGAGCTATTCTAGCCAACTGTCTTCTCTATGTGTCTTATTGTGTTTGTGCACCTTGTGTGTGTTTCTCATGTGTGTCTTGTACTTCCACCCACACCCAAGAGTGGTATTAGAGCAGGTTTAGCTCCTTCTTAAGTTTAGATTTTTTGCATTGTAGTGCATACACACTTTAACATTGCAAATAAACTCGGAGCATAGAACAATGAATTTCACTAGCTAAGAAAAATTTCCACCAGTTGCACTATGGTCTTACCTTCATTTCAAAGCCATTCATGCAGTCAAAATTGCCATTAGAGTGACAGTTTGTGAGGTGAAATTTCAACATTCATTTCAACTTTCCTCAAAGTAAAGATTTTGTCACATTCTTGTTCTTTAGTGAAATGACAGGCAACAATGACTTTTTTGGCATGCTTCAAGATGAAGATAATCTTGATGGCACCAACTATCCAATGTGGTCTTACATGATGAAGCATGTTCTTGTTGCAGAACAACTTTGGAACATAGTGGCAAATGTAGATCAAAGACACACATGTTCTTCTACTTCACAATCTTTTGTCACAAATGGAGCTTCTTCTTGAGGTACAATGGTTACTCATTCTCCACCTTCATAGAAGCAACTTAGATGGGATGGAAAAGAGGTGCAATCTCATGCATTGATTGTGCTTTTTGTGAAGCATCATATAGTTCCACACATGTGGTCATGTTTTACATCAAGACAAGCATGGGAAACTCTTGCTTCTTTGTATGTCATGCGTAATGAAGCACGTGTTGCAACTCAAGGATGTATGTATGGCTGAAAATGAGTCTCTGGTGTATGTGACATGCATCAAGGACTTGAAAGAGCAATTGGCAAACATAGATGAGATTATTTCCGATGCATCACTCATCTCTACATCATTGAAAGGATTGCCATGATCTTTTCAAAGCTTTGCGACTACACTGTGTTTGGTTGCAAAATTGGAATTCCAATATGTATGCATTTGATGAGGTTGTGTCTCTTCTTTTGCAAGAAGACAAATTTAGAGTGCATATGAGTGGTTTGATTGAGGGAATAGAAGCACTTGCTATCTCACAAAAGGGGAAAAAGCAAGTATGGTTCAGCTTTGGGTTCATCAAAACCAAAGCCTCAACCTTCCTCTTGATCGAGATGCTTAATCTCCAAAAGACAAGCTACACTTGAATCTAGAACACCTCTATATCAAGAATAGATGTATTATCTATGGACTTAGACACATACAAAAGGATTTATAAAATGATCAATCAGAGAAGGAGAAATGGAGAAAAGATCGACATACAATTCTCAAAAATTTTCTTCTATTCAACTCATCTTACATTTGATGGATAATACTCATTCAAATTATGATCTACTCCTCTCTATCTCATCTATTCTTCATCTCTCATATATATCCCATCCATATACAAGTATATATAGGCATATCTATACATACTCGTCAGTATTACAAAGGTATTTATGAACTAATTACAACTTAATGTACATATGTATAAGCGCAATGAAAATAAGAAGGAATGTGGCATGTCAATTGTTGAAAATTCAACAAATGCAAAGATTAATGAAGCTTACATGGCTCAAGATTTTTGGGCATGTGTTGTTACATGTCATTATGATGCATCTTTGCATTCTAAATGTATGGTTGTGAGTGAGGCTGATTTGGATTGGTTCTTTGATAGTCGTGCTTCAAAGCACATAACTTCATGTGAAAGGTTTTTTGCATCTTTGAAAGATTGATCCAAAGGAGGACATGTGGTGTGTGCAAACAATGCATCTTATCCTATCACTCGAGTAGGCGAAATTGAGCTTATGGCTGCAAATGGAGGTGTGATTCTCTTGAAAAATGCAGTGTATGTACCCAATATAAAGAAGAAGTTAATTTTAGTTTCATTGATGGCCAAAGCTGGACTTCATGTACACTTTGTTGATGATAAGTGTATGTTTCATGATTTCAGCAATGGTGATATTATCGTGATGTCAGGTACATTATGTAATGGTTTGTATCACATGGATGCATACAAGAGGGCTGCCTCAAATGCCTTGGTTGCTCATACTTCTTCCATGGCTAAAATGGAGCTTCGGCATGCTCATCTTGGTCACTTGAACTTCAAATGTTTGCTTTACTTGCAAAAGAAGGACATGGTCATTGGTTTGCCAACACTTTAGTCCATTGAAAAACATGCGTGTGAAGATTGCATTCTTGGAAAATCATGCTTCTTTTCCAAAAGATATACACACACTACAAGAAAATTGTAGCTTGTTCATAGTGATGTATGTGGTCCCTTCAAGACTCCATTTTTGGGAAGCATGTATATTTTGTTACCTTCATTGATGATGCTCCTCACCATACATTTCCTATGAAAGCAAAGTATGAGGTATTTTCTTGCTTGAAACCATTTTTAGCTATGGCTGAAAATTTTTCTTCAAACAAGCTTTTGACTCTGTGTACAGATTGTGGTAGTGAATACATGTCACATGAGTTTAATGATTTTCTTTGTGAAAGATGTATTTCACACCAATGTACGGTGCCATATACACCTCAACAAAATGGTGTTTTCAAGCATAAAAATAGAACTCCTCGTTGAAATGGAAGGATGTATGGTTAAAGGAAAGCACCTTCCTAACAAGTTTTGGATGGAAGTGTTCATGTGTGCAAATTATGTGTTGAATCACTACCCTAGAAAGGCATTGAGAGTCATCACTCCTTATGAGGCTTGGAATGGACATAAGCCTATGGTTAGTCATATGGACGTGTTTGGTTGTTTAGCATATTCTCTTATGCCATCACAACAACATCACAAACTTGATGACAAGGCAAAGAAATGTATATTTGTTGGTTATAATGTTGAAATTAAGGGATATCATTTGTATAATCCATTGAGGAACACATTTATTGTGAGTTGAGATGTGGTATTTGCTGAAAATTTAGTTTCCCCTCTACTTGAATGTAAAAAATAGCCAACAATTAGCTCACAAGATGTGTTCAATACACTCATGCCTTTGTTCCAGAATGGTGCGCTTGACTACAGCCATGTAGACGAGCCAATTGAGGCTCAAAGGGCTTAAAAATTTCGATAAAATAGAGCTAAAAATGCAAACAATTTCCTGCCAAACATGCTTGAAATGTTTTAACAAAAAATTATTTGAACTGCTGGAAATTTTTCAGTGACATATGGATGAATAGTTGCATCAAAATATGGCTGAAAATGAGCATGAAATTCAGCCAACGCATGATATACATATTGATGATGTATTACATAATGAATGCATGCCTATCAAGAGTGCACAAACTATGCCAAAGTGGCTGAAACAAACTTTGCACGATAGCAAATAGAGTGCACCTTTACTTGGTAGAACAAGATCAAGCTCTTGCCATGCATCAACTAATTTTGTGGATTATTCTCTTATTTCAGCAACATGTAATGAAGAGCCACTTACTTTTGAAGATGCATGTGATGATCCACAATGGATGAGTGCAATGAAATCAGAAATGGATTCCTTACATAGGAATGCTACTTGACAATTATGTGGATTGCCAAAACCACAAAATGCCATTGGTACAAAGTGGGTTTACAAGTTTAAGAGAAAGTCTGATGGTAGCATTGATTGCTACAAAGCTAGAATGGTTGCCAAAGGATATGCGCAACAATATGGCATTGAATATGAGGAAACTTTTGCACCTACTTCATGCATGACTACCATTCGTACCATGATTGCATTGGCTGCCCATCAAGGTTGGAAAGAACATCAATTAGACATAAAAATAGCTTTCTTGAATGGTGATTTGCAAGAAGAGGTCTACGTAAAGCAACTTCTTGGATTTGCCATGAAAGGTTAAGAGCATATGGTTTCTCTCTTGCATAAAGCCTTGTATGGTCTCAAGCAAGCTCCATGTGCATGGTATGAAAAAATCCAAAAGCACTTGATTGCTTTTGCCTTCAGATGTAGTCCAATTGAAAGCATGCTCTATGTATGCAAAGATGGGGATGATCTTACAGTGCTTGTTCTTTATGAGGATGATATACTCTTGACTGGGTCATGTGATGCAAAACTTCACATTCTTATGGCTAATTTGTAGCATAATTTTGATGTCACTTATCTTGGTCTTTTGAGCTACTATCTTGGCATCCAGTTTGTATCCATTGAGGGGAGAATTGTTATGCATCAAGAAAAGTATGTTGAAAAGCTACTTCAACATTTTGACTTTGAGGATTGCAAGCTAGTTTTCACAAAACTTGATTACAAGATTTAGGTTCTCAGTTGAGGATTCCAATGATGCATTTAACACTTCTCTTTATCAACAAGCTGTGGGATGTCTTATATATGCATGAGACACAAGGCCGGATATGTAGTTTGTAGTTTTCCAATTGAGTCAATTCATGCATAGCCTTGGCACTAAGCATTGGCTAACCGTGAAATGTGTGTTTAGATATCTCAAAGGCACTTTGAGCTTAGGTCTCTTTTCTAGAAGAGATATTCTGCCATGTTTGGATGCTTTTGTAGAAACAATTCCATGGCAAGTCCAAGTGATGGTGTGAGTCATCAAAATACCCAGAGACTTGAAGGAAATGTCTAGTCTTTGTAAAGTTCACTTGTGAACTACCTTTTGTAACTTTTGAAGCCTTTACTTGATGTAAAAGTAAAAGGAATCTAAGGTGGTTGAGTCCACTTGATGAAAAAAGGAAAGAGAAGCCACGAATTCGTGATTGAAGGTAGTTCAAGTATCAAATCAATTACAAAAATATGGGAGAGTGATTTTAGGACTGATTCAAATTCAATATTGGGCTCAAAATATCACTATAACTACATTACCTTCTAGTCGCATTTTGTAGACCTCCAAGAGAAAAGCTTTATGCCATATCAAAGTGTGGGTTCAAGGCACACATATGTATCAGTAATTCCATTGTACTTTACAATCAATATACATTCATTTTCATGATCATTTGAGTTCATATCTTTATGCTTTTGTGAGTATACTGTTCACTTCCATGTCTCTCAGTTTTCTCAGTCAGATTGCCAAGATGCTTTCTCTGAGCTTGGTGCATCCTTTTTAATGATTTAAAATGTTAAAGGTTTCTCCTGAAGTCTACCACATGCTCATAAAATTTCATTGCAATCGGATTCTTTAATCTTGAGATATGTTCATTTGAAGTCGACTATTTCTTCATTCTCTACTTCTATGTCAGCACTCCATCAAAACAATCATTTTCTTGGAGCTGATTTGCAGTGTGTACTTCATCATTTTCCATGCTTCAAAGGTTTCTAAATTTAGAATATTTTCTAGTATATTCCTACAAAAATTCAGAAGCATTGCATTTTTCGAGATATTAACATTTCTCTGCTCACGGGTCTGAGTACTACTACAACCCATGAAAATCGGGGTGATGCTACAACTTGCTAAACACTTTTCTCTTTATGTAGTCCATAATTTTTTATGAGATAACTCTTGATTGTTACATTAGTAAGTTAATAAGAGTTCCCCTAAAGGAATCAAGTCAATTGCTGTTGTGGCCAAAGAATTGTTCCAAACACTGGATAGGTGTAACAGATTTCAATACACTCATAGGACAAATACTTACTCAAGAGGCCAAGCTTATCAAGAATGGAGAAAGCTCCAAAGGTAATCAATCTTCTACTTTGTATACGCATAAAAGCAAGTCCAAAGAAAACAAAGGAAGAGGAAAGAAAGTGGATGATGATGCAGGTACACATCAAGCTAACTATGCAAGTAGAGGAAGACATGGTAGAGGTAGAGGCAAAGGAGGAAGACAAGGCAGAGGGAGATCCCAAGACTCAATTCATGCTCTATTTGTGGATTAACTAATCATACAACTGAAAATTACTTTAGGAATTCCAGGAATCAAAGAGTCAGAGGATACAATAGAGGAAGCTATGGCTACTCAAGAGGAAGATTCAACAATTACCATGGCAACCATAACAAGAAACATTCAGAATTGCAGCTCAAATGTCTACTATTAGAGAACTTGTTGCATTAGCTACAACAAAAGGATGGACTATACATCAAATGGATGTGAAGAATGCTTTCTTACATGGTGAGTTGTAGGAAGAAGTAGATATGGACCAGTCATAAGGATATAAGGATTTGAAGCACCCCCAATATGTTTGTAGGTTGCAAAAGGCTTTGTATGGGCTTAAACAAGCCCCTCATCCTTGGCATGCAAGGATTGTTGATTACTTAACAACCATTAAATTTCAATGTGTAATACAAATCATTCATTATATGCAAGGAAGGGTAATGATAGCATCAAAATTTTGGATATTTATGTTGATGACTTGATTGTAGGTGGTGATCATGAAGAAAGCATTAAATAGGTAAACCAACTCCTTATGCAAGAATTTTACATGAGAGATCTTCATGTGCTATGCTATTTTTTTGGCATTGATTTTATACATATAGAAACAGGTATATGGATGTCATAAAGGGAATATGCCTTAAGTATAGGCTGATTATAAATGAATTAGAATCTAAAGTTGAATACTACATCAGGTGAAGCATTGGAAAATGTTACTATGTATAGGAAAATAGTGGGAAGTTTGATATATCTCACGATTACAAGGCCTAATTTAAGCTACACTACTGGACTTGAAAGTCAATTTATGTAGGGCCCTAGGAAACCACATTTGGAAGCTTCGAGATGCACTCTACATTATGTGAGTGCTACTTTGGATTATGCATTTTTTATGAAGCTAATGCAAAATTATAGGTTCATGGATACACCAATGCAAATTGGGCTGGTAGTATTCTAGATAGAAGATCTACTAGTGGCTTTCTATTCTCACTTTGGAGTTCAACTATTACACAGAGGAGTAAGATGCAAACCGTTGTTGTTTTATTTAGTACATTGACTGAATATAGAGGTGTTAGAATGGCAACATGTGAAGCATCATGGTTAGATATGCTACTTGCAGATTTAGGTGTGAAAGTGAAAAAGCCTATCATCATCTTTGAGTGCTACTTTGGATTATGCATTTTTTTTATGAAGCTAATGCAAAATTATAGGTTCATGGATACACGGATGCAAATTGGGTTGGTAGTATTCTAGATAGAACATCTAATAGTGGATTTCTATTCTCACTTTGGAGTTCAACTATTACATGTAGGAGTAAGACGCAACCTACTATTGTTTTGTTGAGTACAGAGGCTGAGTATAGAGGTGTTGGAATCGCAACATGTGAAGCATCATGGTTAGATATGATACTTGCAGATTTAGGTGTGAAAGTGCAAAAGCCTATCATCATCTTTTGTGATAATATTAGCACCATATAGTTAGAAAAAAATCCTATTTTTTCATCCTAGAACAAAGAAAATCGAGGTGCATTATCATTTCATCAAGGAAAAGGTATTAGCAAATGATATTGACCTTGTTTATGTGAGGACAAATGAGCACGTTGTTGATATTTTCACTAAAGCACTTGGAGCTAATAAGTTGAAGAAGTTTCAGAAGAGGCTTGGATTATAA
>CM035414.1:147869719-148000207 GCA_020310875.1 Ceratopteris richardii
AGATGAGATTGAAGAGTAGCTAATAGTGAGACAAGTAATCAATGGCATGAAGGTAAATGATAAGTGGGAAGCTTTCAGAACTGCTATGGACCTTTACATGGATATGCAGATTCCAAACCTTACCACACTCATGGGACAACTCTTTACCCATGAGGCCAAGCTCAACAAAAATGGAGAATCATCAAGAGGTAACAACTCTTCTGCCCTATACATAGATAAAGGAAAGATTAAAGACAAAGAGAAGAACAAGAAAGTAGAGACTGAAGGTACTACTTCTCAAGCTAACTATGCAGGGAGAGGTAGGAACTCAAGAAGGTAGAGGGAGACCTTTCAACTCTTCCCCATGCAACATATGTGGACTATCTAATCATACTATAGATGAGTGCTATAGGAACTTCAAGAATCAGAGAGGAAGAAGATATCAAAGAGGTGGCTACACACAATCAAGAGGAAAATTCAACCATAATCAAGGCTACAACCATGGCTACAACAACAACTACAAAAACAATTATCAAGGAGGATACAAATCAAGAAAGGACTACAAAAATTACATAGAGGATCAAAAGGATTCTCTTCTCGTTATGAATATGACATCAAAACAAGGTATGAATGATGAGCACCTCTTCTATATTGGCTCAGGTTGTTCAAACCATGTAGCAGGCAATGTATCTCTTCTCTCTGACCTTGAGGAACCCAAAGGAAAGCACCAAGTACAAACAAGTGATGACACCAAGCATTCAGTAGTCAAGGAAGGAAATGTCAAAACTTTTGATGGGAATAGAAATCTGTTGAGCAGGGTTCTTTATGTACCTACAATCACCAAAAATTTGATGATTGTTGGACATATAGTGGAAAAAGGTTTTGTAGGTTAGGTTCAACAAATATGGAGCTTTTGTGGAGGACCCCCAACATGGATTCAAGAGAATTGCTAACGGAGAAAAAAAATAGGTAGACTATGATGGAGAGTGTTAGTCTCCATAAGAACAAGTTACTCTTGATGTTAGAGTAGCTCTATGTCAAGAACAACTCAAAACCTTAACCAATGTTGGAAGACCAATGCCAAATCATCAAGATTTTATGTAACTATGAAGAAAGTCATTTCAAAGAAACGTCTGCTGCACTTAACTCATTCATTGGCTGACCAAATGTGTAAAGTTTCTAATGAAACTTTGTAAAAGGGTGTTTTCTAAAGGTTGTGCACCTTCTCCAAGTTAAAAATTCTCAAAAGGTCTAGTAAATCTTGAGATTTACTCCAAACAATTCACCTATGTTTGTTGGGGGATTCTTTGACAAGAAGGAGTTTGAGGGTTTGTAGGAGAAAATGAAAAGACCAAAAGAGAAAATACACCTTGGAAGTTTCTGCCGTTTGATTACAGTAAGAAAAGTACAATGTTTGAAATACAAGATACACCAATACCTCTGTGCACAATCCCACAGAGTGCCCAATTACAAAATATCCAATATCCCAATGTCCTCTTGCTGTCGACCTCCTCTGCAACAGACCTCCACCTGCTTCAAGCTTCTCCTTGTGCACACCTTGCACCAAGCTTCCACAAAGGGGGAGGAGTGAATACCTGCTGTCGGCAAGCGTGCACTGCCAAAGGACCTTGAGATACTTGGGGGAACTATAGCTTAGCACTTCTCTGCACCAAAATCCCCTGGTCACTCTCTATGCAGCTTGCACTTCTACTTCTGTGCGACGTACTCAGGTGTCTCCTGCACTTCTCTCTCTTGCTCCTCTTTAGCCTATGCTCTCTTGCTTACTCTAACCTTGGTCCAAGAATGGTTCTTCCTTGATTTGAGTGTGTCGATCACGTACGCTCCTAACTGCAAGTGAATCTTGGTGCTCACTTTGATGTCCCAAGATTGCTCTCACAAGTGGCAGCCAACTACTCACTGTTTTGTCCTGTAGTGACTTTAGTCTAAAACCAAAAATTTTAATGGGGGGCCATTCTTTCACCTGTGCATACACTTTTGCCGCTTCACATGCCTTCACATTTCCTTTTAATTCTTCACTTTTGCACATAAGGGGGGTTCACCTGAACCTTCCAAAACACTTTAAAACACACTTTGAACTTGGGGCAATTAGAGAAAATACCTCTGCAACCTGCAACCCACTTTCTCCGATTTACCCTTTGTGGACAATTACTTATGCACCACCTGTGCACTTTGACACCTGCACTTTGACTTTGCACCTATTGACTTTGACCTTTGACCTTGTAGACTTTGACCAGTTGACTTTGACCGTTGACTTTGACTGCAGTTGACTTTGACCAACATGACTTTTATGGGCTCAACAGTTGCCCACCACCTAATGTGCTCTCCGTCCCGGAGAGCTATAGCTAAAACTTTGAAGAGCCGCAAAACTTGAATAGGACATCTGAGCAGCAACCAATTCCACCAAAAGCAGGAGAGAACAAGCACCAGAGAAGAACCAAAATTGGGATTTTGGAATGGCAAAGCAAAAAAGGGGGGGGGCAATGGGAGGGTAGAAAGGAAGGGGAAGGGAGGGCTGAGGGTGCGAAGATGGATGGGGTAGGGAGGGGAAAGGATGTGGCTGGGCATATTGGTAAAGGGAGGGATTGGGAGTAGGAATCAGGGGTCGGGAGGAGGCTAAAATGATCAACCCGGAGGGCTACAGAGGGTACATATGGGAGATTATTAAACATAAGGTAAGACAAGGTGAGAATAGACCATTTGGACAATGTTGTGAAATAAAAACATGTGAGAAAGGTGTTCAAAACATGTGGTTTCAGACCAAAAGTCATACAAAAAGTGGGAATTTGTAAAAAGAAAGTAAAAAACTGAGTTCATAGGGGCCAAAAAACATGAAAATGACTCCATTTTTGTAAAAAACGGCCAACCGAGGCACAATCCAGAGCCAAAAGCTTTGAGCCATAAAAAAAAAAAAATAATAAAAAAATAAAGTAAAATAAAATAAAAAAAATGATCGCTTTTTTTTTTTTTTTTTTTTCAACGCTCAGACAGAATTAATAAAAAAGAAAATAAAATAAAATAAATAAAAAATAAAAAATAATAAAAAGGAAAAAAAAATAATTGAAATAAAAAAAGAATAAAAGAAGAATAAAATAAAATAAAAAAAAATAAAATAAAAAATAAAAAATAAAATAAAATAAAATAAAAAGGGGGGGGGGGCGGGGGGGCGGGAGGGGGGGGGGGGAGGGGGGGCTGTCAGAACGGGGGGCGGGGGGGGGGAGGGGGGGCTGTCAGAACGGGGGGCGGGGGGGCGGGCGGGCGGGCGGGCGGGGGGGCGGGCGGGCGGGGGGGGGGGGAGGGGGGGGGGAGGGGGGGGGGGGGGGGAGGGGGGGGGGGGGGGGAGGGGGGGGGAGGGGGGGGGGGGAGGGAGGGGGGGGGGGGGGAGGGGGGGGGGGGGAGGGGGGGGGGGGGAGGGGGGGGGGAGGGGGGGGGGGGGGGCTGGGGGGGATTTTTTTTTTTGTTTTTTTTTTTTTTTTTTGGGAACCCGCAAATTCCCTAGGGGGCTTTTTTTTTTTTTTTTTTAAATTTTTAAATAGCCCAATTTAGAGAAAAATCAAGGAAAAATCTGAAAAAAATGCCAAAAATTGGCCAAAAAATTCTAAAAAAATTGTGAAAAAATTCTGATGAAATTTTCTACATGTTGAGCCTAAAATCCTTCATCAAACCACAGAGACCCTCCATTTATTCCTCAAATTGGGCAATAAAAAGACATCGGAAAGGGATAAAAATTGCTAGAAAAATGCTAAAATTGCTAGAAAATTTCCAAAAAAGAGCTTGCTTGGCCGTGGTTTTGAAATATCTTCTAGGTTTTCTAAAAACACCAATAACAAAGATGAAATTGATAAGGAAAACTACTAAAACTGAGCAAAATATGATGAGAAAGTTATGTACAACCTGGACATATTTGGCAGTTCCAGGTGATCCATACGTCATTAAGTGTGTTGATGATAGGCCTTCAACCTTGAAATGTTCACCAGTGGCAAGGCCTCTCCTTTCAGCGTCTCTAACTCCACAACACCCAAGTTTAGCATTGTTTTGATTCTATAAGGTCCTTCCCAATTTGGAAGCCATTTTCCTCTCAGTTGTGTATGAAGGTTAGGTCTATGGAGAAGAACCAACATGCCTGCTTCAATGTTGTTGTTCCACAGGTGTCGATCATGTGCCTCTTTCCTCTTCATCTGAGTCTCGATCAATTGTTTTGTTGCTAGGAGACGAATCTCCTCCACTTTATGTAGTGCCCCTATTCTCTGAGAGACATCACAGTCTTTTTTGCCCTGCATGAATGCTATCTTAGGTGAGCCATGTAAAAATTCAAAGGGCTCAATGGGCAATATGCCATAAACCAGTTGGAAAGGAGAATATCCGGTGGCCTCTTTGTATGCTAACCTGTATGCCCATAGTGTACCTTGATAAGCAATGCCCCATGAAGTGGGCTGTAACAGACACTCTTTTGTTAACATTGAGATTAAAACCTTATTTGTCGATTCAGCCTGTCCATTGGCTCTTGGGTAATAAGCACAAGAGGTCCTATGTAGAATTTTATACCTGGTGAAAATTTCCTGCAGGACCTTATTGACAAAATGTGTACCTTGATCTGTACCAATTTCAAGTGGACATCCAAACCTGCAAATGATGCTAGTGTAGATAAAATCAGCAACAGTTTGAGCAGTGCAGTCGGGGGAAGCAATAGCTTCAGCCCATTTGGTCGCATAATCTGTAGCTATTAAGAGATATTTCTCTCTTTTTGGAATTGCCGGAGGGTAGATGGGCCCTACGAAATCCAGCCCCCACTTCTCAAATGGTTGCCAGGAATTGGAAACAACTAAGGGGTTATGCCTCTGCTTTGTTGGCTTAGGTCCACACCTCTGACACACATCACATGTTTTTCTCCAATCATCTGCATCCTTAAAGAGTGTAGGCCACCATAGACCAGCATCTAGTATTCTCTGGCTCATGATATGCCCTGGAAGGTGCCCACCACCTGTTCCTTCATGTGCAAATTGCAGTATTTCCCTCACTTCATCTTCCTCTAAGCATTTCCTCATCCTGTCATCCTTGCCCTGTCTGTAGAGTTTATCTTCAAGGAAGGTATATGGTCTGCTCTTGAGTAGCAATCTCTTCCTTTGCACAACACTAGCCTTTTCTGGATACATCCCTGTTTTAATGAAATTCTTGATATCATAATACCAACCTTGAGCGTGGACAGCAAACAGATGAGCATCTGGAAAATCATCATTGATTCCACTAACTTGCTCCCTCATATTGATTCTGGAAAGGTGATCCACCATAACATTTTCTTTACCTGGTCTGTGGACCATAGAAAAATCAAATTCTTGGAACAACAATAACCACCTCCATATTCTACCAGTGGCTTGTGGTTTGTTGAGCAAATATTTCAGTGGTTGGTGATCTGTTATAATAACAAATTTTACTCCCAACAAGTAATGACGAAATTTTTGGACAGCAAAAACCATTGCCAAGGCTTCCCTTTCTGTGGTGCTGTAATTCCTTTCAGCCTTAGTCAAAATTCTACTGGCATACTGAATTGGTCTATCCATCTTAAATTCTTCACTAGGTTGTGTCAAAACGGCCCCCACTGCATAGGCACTGGCATCTACATGTATGTGAAATATTTTTGACCACTCAGGTGTGATCAAGATGGGAGCAGACACTAACCTTGACCGCAATGCTTGATATGCTTTTTCCTCCTCTTCTTCCCATTTAAAAGGCACTTCCTTACCCGTAAGTCTAGCCAGAGGTCTAGCTATCTCTGCATACATTTTAATAAACCTTCTATGGTATCCAGTATGCCCCAAAAAACTCTGGATCTCTTTAGGGGATTTAGGTTTAGGCAACTTTAAGATAGAAATGATTTTGTCAGGATCCGGGGCCATACCTTTAGCTGACACCACATGTCCTAAGAGAGTTCCTTCTGTCACAAGAAAATGACACTTGTTTGGATTGAGTTTTAACTTAGTCTCCCTGCATCTTTTGAAAACATTCTGCAGCTGTCTCAAGTGGTGGTCCAAACAATCTAGAGGAGTTTCTTTGTGAGATCCTGAAAACGAAGAGAAGTCATCCATGAAGATTCTAAGTGATTCCAGCAATAGGGGGCCAAAGATGAGATTGACCGTTCTGTTAAAGGTGGCTGGGGCATTTCTGAGCCCAAATGGCATTTTTACATACACATATGTTCCCCAAGGTGTGATAAAAGCAGTCTTTTCTCGATCCTCTGGGTGTATTGATATTTGATTATAGCCACTGAATCCATCCATAAAGCTATATAAGGCATGCCCAGCTACTTCTTCAATGACCTGTTCTGCAAAAGGCATTGGGAAACCATCTGGAATGGTCACCTTATTGAGTGCTCTAAAATCAACACAAATCCTGATTTTATTAGTATTCTTCTTGGGTACTATAACCATAGGGGAGAGCCACTCTGAGTGTTCTACAGGAATGATGATTCCTGCATCCTCCATCTTCTGGATTTCCACATAGACAACTTCAGCATATTTTGGGTTAAGTCTATAACTCTTCCCTCTTATAGGTTTTGCTCCATCAACCAGAGGGATTCTGTGCTCTCCATAAGTTGCAGGCACTCCTTCTAAGTCTTTATAATGCCAAGCAAAAACATCTATATATTGGGTCAAGAATGATTTTACCTTTTCCAGGAGCCCTGGGTGGTTCCACAGCCAAGTGGCCACCAAAACTGGCCGATCATTGTCTTGATTGCCTAATTGTATTTCTTGGACAGGATTTCTCTCTACCAGAGTATCTTCCTTCTCCTCTCCTTCCTTGTCTTTGTCTTCTAGCTTTTCTTGCATTGCTTCATAAGCAGGGGTGTTTTGGATTTCAATCTGTTCTTCCTTATCCTGCATCCATCCTGCAGGTATTTCTTGAATTGGAAAAGAACACTCTTCACTAGAATCTTTTACCTTGCCTTTAGCTTTATTAACTTCATTTTCTGTAGTAGTCATATCCTCCTCAAAAATGCATTTGAGGGTTGTCTTCCTGCCCCTTCTGTGGTTTGTAATGGGCTCTCCCAATCCATCAACCTGGACTTTTTCCTTATCTTCATCATAACCTTCAATTGTACAACAATTATTAATGAAAACTCCAAAACAAGAGGAAGAGTCGCCTGCTTGGAGCCAACTTAAAATATCCTCTTCTTCCTCAAAATCTATTTGGGGTTGATCCTCCGCTTCTGTTTCCATGCAAATGCTCACTGTTTGCATCATACTAGTGTTTCCTTGATTGTCTGGGCCTTCTTCTAAATGAATTTGTGTCAGCTCCTGCCCTTTCTTTTGTACCCACATGGTGTCCTTACCCCAATCATGAATGACGCTGGCATGCCTCAGCCAAGGTCTTCCAATTAAGAGAGGAAATCCTCCTTCAACCTGGGGCAATCTTAAAACCACAAAATCCAGGATAAATAGATTACCTTGTACTTCAAGTGGAACTTTTGGGATTACCCCTAAGGGCCTTACTTTGCTCTGATCTGCCAAAGTAACCGTGAAATTTGCAGGTCTTGAAGGGTGGAGTCTAATTTTTTTCATTGTATGTTCAGGCATCAAGTTAATGCCAGAACCACCATCCACAATAACTCCTTTAAATTCATGACCCTTGATAGATACTGTCAGCCGAGGACTTTTATAATCTGTAAGGGGTGCTTCCCTTACAATTTTTCCTTCATGTACAACAGTAGTCTTTGCCACCAAACTTGTAGTGGAAGCTTCATCAATTATCTGCAAGAGTTCTGACCTGAACTTCCCATCCATCTTTATTAAATCAAAAATACTAACCTCCTTTTTCATGGACTTGAGCAGTCTGGAGGCTTCTGATTCCTTAAGAGCTTGGGCTCCATTTGACTTATCCAACTCCTCATGAGCCCTGCTGAATGCATGTCCAATGGCATCACTGGTACCTGTGCAATTTTTCTTTTGCCTTGTGTCTGCACTTGTGGTGGCTAGGTCTTCGGACACACCTTTGTCTCTGTTTAATCCATTAATCAATGATTCTTGACCCATGTCCATTGGAGCCTTCCCCTTGCTTCTTGTCTGCACAGTAAAAGATTCTATTTCTTCCAATTGCACCACCCTGGTAGATGGTGATGGCTCATTACCTAGATCACACACTTCTTCTTTGTGCACAGAAATCATTTGGATATGGGACCCTGATGAAGAGGCTTGAGTCTTGGGGCAACCATATGTATAATGGTCTCTGGCCTCAGGGCAGTTCCTGCAAGGAGGTGCATTCTCTGGTAGGGTGCACCTACTTTGGTAGTGCCCGCATTCTCCACACCTAAAACAGATGATTGGCCTCCTAGGCCCATTTCCAAAATTATTCCTTTGTATAGGATTATAGTTGTTACCTTGATTTTGTGCAGCAGCCATCACATTTGTGGTTGTTGGGGGTCCTCCTTGTGTCCAGTATGTCGTTGCAGGTATTCCCCTTGATTGGCATTCATGGGCCTCATGGCCAACCTTCCTGCATAATTGACAAGTTACACTTAGCAGAGGACACTCACTTACTATATGCCCTTGTTTGCTGCACATGGAACACCAAAGACCACTCTTGATGCCCCCTCCTTTGAGCTCCTGCAACTCCTGTCGCAGCTGAGCTAATTCCTCTGCTTGGGCCTCCTCTTCCTTTTGAAGCTTGAGTGCTTCAATCTCCCTTCTCAATTGAGCCACAGCAGTCTCCTCCTCTTTGTAGGGCTTATTTCTCTTTAAGCCCTCCAACTCCCTCCTCAGCTGGGTCACTGGATCCTCCATCTCTGTACCATATGTTGGTGGTGAAGAAGTTGTCCCATATTGGTGCCTTATTTGCTCCAGTCTTGTAGCCGTGGTGATGAACTCCTCTATGGAGGCTGTAGGTAGCACTAACTCTTTTATTTTGCATTGGGTGACCACAGGTAAGGGTTTGGCTAACCACTTCTTGACAAAGAAGTCGTGTGGTGGATCCGGTAGTTTAGCCATTAATGCTTTGGCCCTGGTCACGAATTCGGGGAACTTCTCTCCTGGACCCAACTTTAAGTTTTCCAATTCTTCTATAATGATCTCAGCCGTGTTGCCATGCTGAAATTGATTCTTAAAGGCCTCTTTCATCAAATCCCAAGAGGTAAAGTGATTTTCAGCAAACTGGCTAAACCACTTGTCTGCCAGTCCTTCCAATGTGGCGGGGAAGAGTATCAAGAAAGCATCTTCCCTACCCATTAGCCCCCTAGTCTTACATAATGCAAGAAATCGTCGAATGTGCTCATCTGGGTCCTCCTGGGCTAAACCCCTGAAGGAGGGAAATTTTATGTTTAATCTGGAGAGCAAAATTTCTAGGTCCACCTGTCCTGCCATGCTTCCTACCGATGAAGTCGATGAAAGTGGACTCGATGATCTTCTGTTCGTCTTTCTTCTTGTTTGCTTGCACTTGATTCTCAAGGTTTGTGACCGGGTCGCGGTCATGAGCTATTCATAGTCCACTTAAAATGAGACACTTGATAAAAGTATGTACCTTTTGGCCTACTGGAGTAATGTTGTCGACACTGGAATATTGTCCTCCAATGGCAATATATAGTCTCCTATGCTCAAAGCTCCTTGGAGGTCCCACCGTGCGTGCCAAATTTGTTGGGGGATTCTTTGACAAGAAGGAGTTTGAGGGTTTGTAGGAGAAAATGAAAAGACCAAAAGAGAAAATACACCTTGGAAGTTTCTGCCGTTTGATTACAGTAAGAAAAGTACAATGTTTGAAATACAAGATACACCAATACCTCTGTGCACAATCCCACAGAGTGCCCAATTACAAAATATCCAATATCCCAATGTCCTCTTGCTGTCGACCTCCTCTGCAACAGACCTCCACCTGCTTCAAGCTTCTCCTTGTGCACACCTTGCACCAAGCTTCCACAAAGGGGGAGGAGTGAATACCTGCTGTCGGCAAGCGTGCACTGCCAAAGGACCTTGAGATACTTGGGGGAACTATAGCTTAGCACTTCTCTGCACCAAAATCCCCTGGTCACTCTCTATGCACCTTGCACTTCTACTTCTGTGCGACGTACTCAGGTGTCTCCTGCACTTCTCTCTCTTGCTCCTCTTTAGCCTATGCTCTCTTGCTTACTCTAACCTTGGTCCAAGAATGGTTCTTCCTTGATTTGAGTGTGTCGATCACGTACGCTCCTAACTGCAAGTGAATCTTGGTGCTCACTTTGATGTCCCAAGATTGCTCTCACAAGTGGCAGCCAACTACTCACTGTTTTGTCCTGTAGTGACTTTAGTCTAAAACCAAAAATTTTAATGGGGGGCCATTCTTTCACCTGTGCGTACACTTTTGCCGCTTCACATGCCTTCACATTTCCTTTTAATTCTTCACTTTTGCACATAAGGGGGGTTCACCTGAACCTTCCAAAACACTTTAAAACACACTTTGAACTTGGGGCAATTAGAGAAAATACCTCTGCAACCTGCAACCCACTTTCTCCGATTTACCCTTTGTGGACAATTACTTATGCACCACCTGTGCACTTTGACACCTGCACTTTGACTTTGCACCTATTGACTTTGACCTTTGACCTTGTAGACTTTGACCAGTTGAATTTGACCGTTGACTTTGATTGCAGTTGACTTTGACCAACATGACTTTTATGGGCTCAACAATGTCTAAAACTATACTTCTCGACATTGACACCTCCAACTTCTAATTTATAGTTCTCTTAAGCTAGAACTTGTTTATTCAAATGCTTTTGGTCATAGGTAGCTTACCTTCCAGATTAAAGAATGAGTGCTCATTTGCTCAGAAATTTACAATGTGGAAGGAGAACTGACCAAAACATTATCATCGAATTTGCACCTACTATAGTCTTCTCTTCTTCACATCTACACATGTAAATGTTCCTACTCGCAATTCTCTCAGCTTGATCACAATTAGGATCTGAAAATTTGTACAGAGGTCAGTCAACTATAGTCTTAGACTTCTACAAATGCATTTCACAAAAAGATTAACACAGAAGGAGCACTGAGCAAAATATCGGGTGCAACTTTTCTCCTATTCAGGAAAACATTACATCTGTTTGATGAGAGATATTCTCTTCACTTTTAAAGTGTCTAATGAATCTTACAACTTGTTATTCATCATCTCTCATACATGTCCTGACTTTTTACTTGTATATATATAGGCATATATGTCCAAACTCTTAACCATAAAAAAGGTATAAGTGAGTTAATTACAAGTCTAGTGTACATGTATATTCAAGACTTCATTCTCTGATCATGCACTAACTTCAAGCTTCATATATTGTTCTTTGCTTCATCCTTTGACTTCAAAATTTGTCTAAAACATCAATTGATGGCTGTCATGCACAACAACTCCCCTTCAATCATCAGTTGTGGTTTTCTCCATCTTCTTTATACCTGCCATGTCTTTGTATCTTTGTAGCTTTGGTCCATCTAAGCTTTTGATTAGCATGTCTACAATCGGATCTTTTGTTGAAGTATGTATGGCTTCAATCTCCTTATCAATCACCTTCTCTCGTAAGAAGTGATACTGAATCTTAATGTGTTTAGTCCTAGCATGAAAAACAGGGTTAGCAGCTAGATACAATGAACTCATGTTATCTACATGAATAGTCGGTGTACTCTGAATGATATCAAAACTCTTCATGAGAGTCTTCAACTATATAACCTCCTTTGCAGCTTCAACCATTCCTTTATACTCTACTTCTATAGATGACAAAGCAACTGTGTGTTTCTTCTTAGAACACAAAGAGATTAGCTTATCTCCCACATAACATAGATACCCATAAGCTAATCCCCTATCATCAAGTTTTCGTGCCCAATCTTTATCACTATATATCTTGATGTTTGTATCTGACATGAAATAATACAAACCTTCCTTGAGTGTACCCTTAATGTATCGTAACACCCTTTCTCTTGCAACCCAATGTTCTGTCCTAGGACAATGCACGAATTGAGACAACACTCCAACCGCATATGAGAGATCAAGCCTGATTAATGTAGCATAGATTAGACTACCAACCAAACTTTGATATAGCTTCATATCCTTGAATTGTTCTCCTCCATGTCTACTCAATTTGTGATTCACCTCCATTGGAGTAGGTGCTACCCTCCAACCTTCCATTTTAAACTTGATTAACAAGTTCTTCAAATACCTTTCTTGAGTCACATATACTCCATGTTGAGTATATGAGACCACCATGCCCAAGAAATATGACGTCTCCAAAGTCCCTAATCTTGAACTCTTTCTCGATTTGCTTCTTAAGACCTTGTATGCCCTTCTTATCTGTACCTGTAAGAATTATGTCATCAACATATATGCACATGTAAATGAACCCATCATCACTTGCTTTAACAAGCAAGCTACTATATGCTTTAAACACTTGGAAACCAAGTTCTTTCAAGAACTTCACAAGTCTATAATTACATGCCCTTGGGGCCTGCTTCAAACCATACAAAGCTCTCTTATGATAAGCAGATGGGTTATAGGTTGTGGATTCCAACCAAAAAGCAGTTCCTTGTGTCAAAAGATGTTACATTTGATGAGCAAAGTACTTGGTATGTAGGTACAATTAATATTCATGCAGGTGATGAAGAAGTTTTGAATCAGAAGAAAGGTAAATCAAAGGTTCAAATATTTGATGAAGAAGAGAATAATGAAGCACAAGTTGAAGTTGAAGAAGTACCAAGGTTTGATCCAGAATGTGATGAACCAAAAACTTCAAGAAGTGGAGAACTCAGAAGGTCATCAAAGCATAAATGGAAACCTACAAGGTATAGCTATGATACTTCATTTCTCACCACTAAAGATTATGCTTATATGTGAATGCAGAGGAAGACACTTCTACATATGAAGAGGCAAAAGGTAAGGAAAATTGAGAGAAAGCTATGCACGAATAGTATGATGATTTAATGGAGAATGAAACATTGATTTGGTTGCCAAACCAAATAGTCAGAAGATCATTGGATGCAAATGGGTCTACAAGACAAAGAGGTATGCAGATGGAAGTGTGTATAGATATAAAGCTAGACTTGTTGTGAAGGGGTATGCTCAAACATATGGTATAGATTATGATGAGACTTATAGTCCTGTGGCAAAAATGCCAACTATAAGGACTCTCATAGCTATTGCTACATGTAAAGGTTGGAAGATATGTCAATTAGATGTGAAGGATGCTTTTCTAAATGGTTACATTTCAGATGATGTTTTCATGGAGCAACCAGAAGGGTTCAAAGATAAAAGGTATCCAGAGTATGTATGTAATGTGCAGATTTATTGACCAAAGCAATTGATGGTACTAAACTTTGCAGGTTTAAAGTTATGATTGGATTGTGTTGCAGAGCTAAAGAAAGCACAAAGCAGAGAAAAAGACAGGCCCCAAAAATTTTCCGATTTGGACATCATATTTTTGTATCATAACCATTCTTGTAATATATTTCCCGTTGTAAATGCACTAGAGGAGTCCTCTAGATGCATCCCCACAGAAGATTAGAGATTTACCCATGTAAAATAGTAGGAAATCAATCTTTTAGTGAATAAAGTGCCGGTCTCTTGTGTGAAAGGACCATTTTTAGGGCACTAGTATATAAGTCAAATGTGACTCTTTGTAAAAGACTTTTTGCCATTGTGAGAATAGAGAGCACTCAAATTCGAATTTGTGTCTTCTTCACTCTGTATCTTCTTCTTTGTGAGCTTGTGTGCATGTGTATTGCTTGGAAAGAGTGCTTGTGAGTGTTGTCTATCCATGAAAGTGTTTATTTGCTGTAGGTAAGGTGTGTGCGAAGTGTTGGAAGTGCTGAAGTGTAGGAAGATATTTCCCGCGACTCAGTATTTTGCCCATAACTTGAAGTAGGAGTGTCAGAATTGCGTGAAACCACTACCATTGGATGCGTCTTCTCGAGAGCTTCGAAACGCATATGCTATTCGCTATATTTGGAGTTTGGAGCTGAGAGAAAAGTCCAAAATACTGACGGCTGCTGCACGAAGTATCGTGACGCCTTGACCAACAGTTGAAGCTTGTTTGGATAAGTCTTTGCCTTGTTTACACTCTTTAAGTAGTTCATTTGCATTGATCATCACATGATTGCATGTCCTCATACACTCGACTAGGTTTGTATACTCTTTGGATTGATATTTAAAAGCGTGTATCCCCACTATATGCACTTGAGAGGGGATTGAGGTATAGTTGTTGGTGCATTTTGCCCAAGCCTACATGCTTGATATGCTTGATATTATCCTCATTTGTAAGTCACATGAGTAGTCATGTGAACACCTCTTGTAAAAGAGTACATTTTATCTCTTGTAAATGGAAAAAGAAAAAAGTAAAAGGATGGCTTACCTCATCCATGATGTAAAAGCAAATTCGTGGCTCCAACTACCAAAATCACGAATTTTTGAGCTGAGGGAATCTCTCCTAACTTTGGGGATCACTTTTAGGTGGAGCCATTCGAATTCGAATTCAAAACTCCCTCCAAGAATAGCTATAAAAGGAGCAAGAAGGAAGAGGCGATTAGCAAGCCTTGTACGTGACCACTTCATGTCATTTTGTAGAGATTGAAGAGCTTACTCCATAGCTCTATCATTCTACTCCCATTGTGCAAAGATTCATTGCCAATGTGGTTGTAATCATATGTGAATCTATACATTTATTATCATCTACCTCTCTGTTTTGTTCTCTGCTATACTCACTCAGAGCAGTAACTTCAGAAGGTCATATCTCGAGTTTTACTGAACATTTTTCAGTGTTTTAAAGTGCGTTGGATAGCTCTCACTGTCTAGTTTCTACATATAAATTTTCAAGGTCATTGGATTTATACTTTTGGAGATATCTGCATTTTACTGCTTACTGGTCTATCTCTGCAGAGCCCCGAGAATTGTGGGAATGTTCCAGAACTTGATGAAACTTGTTCTCAGTGCTCAGTCCATCATTTGAAGTGTTTTAACTTGGAATAGGAAGCTTGCTAAGTCTATTTGCTATGCCCAAAAGGAATTTTTCTAATTCCTTCCAGGTTGAGAGCACTGTTCATTTTTTCCAGCAGGTGTATGTCCAAAAATAGCAAGTTTTGGGAGCTAGTCATTTCGCAACTTGTCGGTCTTGACTTAAACTTTTGGGATACATGTTCCAAAGTACTTGGCTGATATTTTGGTGGATTTAGGAAGCTCAAAGGGTCTACTAATTAACTCTGAAGTCTCAGTTGGCTGGTGTGAAGCTGGTTGTAGCGGCACCTACTCATCTTTGGATTGCATCCACCATCTCTCTTCACTATAGTCTCTTTCTCCGCAAGTCCCTAAGTTGGTGCTTAGGTCAACACACTTTTTGGCAGAGCTAAAGAAATCACAAAGCAGAGAAAAAGACAGGCCCCAAAAATTTTCCGATTTGGACATCATATTTTTGTATCATAACCATTCTTGTAATATATTTCCCGTTGTAAATGCACTAGAGGAGTCCTCTAGATGCATCCCCACAGAAGATTAGAGATTTACCCATGTAAAATAGTAGGAAATCAGTCTTTTAGTGAATAAAGTGCCGGTCTCTTGTGTGAAAGGACCATTTTTAGGGCACTAGTATATAAGTCAAATGTGACTCTTTGTAAAGGACTTTTTGCCATTGTGACAATAGAGAGCACTGAAATTTGAATTTGTGTCTTTTTCACTCTGTATCTTCTTCTTTGTGAGCTTGTGTGCATGTGTATTGCTTGGAAAGAGTGCTTGTGAGTGTTGTCTATCCATGAAAGTGTTTATTTGCTGTAGGTAAGGTGTGTGCGAAGTGTTGGAAGTGCTGAAGTGTAGGAAGGTATTTCCCATGACTCAGTATTTTGCCCATAACTTGAAGTAGGAGTGTCAGAATTGCGTGAAACCACTGCGGTTGGATGCGTCTTCTTGAGAGCTTCGAAACGCATATGCTATCCGCTATATTTGGAGTTTGCTGCTGGGAGAAAAGATCAAAATACTGATGGCTGTTGCACCAAGTATCGTGACGCCTTCACCAACAGTTGAAGCTTGTTTGGATAAGTCTTTGCCTTGTTTACACTCTTTAAGTAGTTCATTTGCATTGATCATCACATGATTGCATGTCCTCATACACTCGGCTAGGTTTGTATACTCTTTGGATTGATATTTAAAAGCGTGTATCCCCACTATATGCACTTGAGAGGGGATTGAGGTATAGTCTCTTTCTCCGCAAGTCCCTAAGTTGGTGCTTAGGTCAACACACTTTTTGGCAGAGCTAAAGAAAGCACAAAGCAGAGAAAAAGACAGGCCCCAAAAATTTTCCGATTTGGACATCATATTTTTGTATCATTACCATTCTTGTAATATATTTCCCGTTGTAAATGCACTAGAGGAGTCCTCTAGATGCATCCCCACAGAAGATTAGAGATTTACCCATGTAAAATAGTAGGAAATCAGTCTTTTAGTGAATAAAGTGCCGGTCTCTTGTGTGAAAGGACCATTTTTAGGGCACTAGTATATAAGTCAAATGTGACTCTTTGTAAAGGACTTTTTGCCATTGTGAGAATAGAGAGCACTGAAATTCGAATTTGTGTCTTCTTCACTCTGTATCTTCTTCTTTGTGAGCTTATGTGCATGTGTATTGCTTGGAAAGAGTGCTTGTGAGTGTTGTCTATCCATGAAAGTGTTTATTTGCTGTAGGTAAGGTGTGTGCGAAGTGTTGGAAGTGCTGAAGTGTAGGAAGGTATTTCCCGTGACTCAGTATTTTGCCCATAACTTGAAGTAGGAGTATCAGAATTGCGTGAAATCACTGTGGTTGGATGCGTCTTCTTGAGAGCTTCGAAACGCATATGCTATTCGCTATATTTAGAGTTCGGAAATGGGAGAAAAGTCCAAAATACTGACGGCTGCTGCACCAAGTATCGTGACGCCTTGACCAACAGTTGAAGCTTGTTTGGATAAGTCTTTGCCTTGTTTACACTCTTTAAGTAGTTCATTTGCATTGATCATCACATGATTGCATGTCCTCATACACTCGGCTAGGTTTGTATACTCTTTGGATTGATATTTAAAAGCGTGTATCCCCACTATATGCACTTGAGAGGGGATTGAGGTATAGTCTCTTTCTCCGCAAGTCCCTAAGTTGGTGCTTAGGTCAACACACTTTTTGGCGCCGTTGCCGGGGAGTGACGAATCAAACCGAGGCATTCGTGTGATGGTAAGTAGCTTTTTGCATTGAAGCAAGAGGAGGAGTGATGATTTTCTCTTCTTTGGTAAGTCATTTTCAACCGCACTTGCTACTTCTCATTCTTGGAGTGTGTGTAGTGAGTTGTTAGTCTAGGGGAGTGAGTAGAAGGAGTAGAGTAGGAGGAGCAAGGGAGTAGGCTAGGTAGTTAGAGTAGCTTTCACTTCTTGTCTTGTTGTTTCATTTTTAGTAGATAGGAAAACCCAAGTATAAAAGCCAAAAAACTGCTATTTGAAAAACACTTGTTTTCTGAGCAAGTATCGTGGGAGTGTCTGTCGAGTATCGCGTGGGAGAAACTAGGCTATCTGAGGCTGCACAGAGCAAGGGGAAGTGTTAAAGGAGTTGGAAGAGCATCAAAGGTGAGCCACTCAGTTGCTAGTTCTTTTTGATCACTCAAAAAATTCAATATCAGAGTGAAACGATCTGCGTCAGGTATCGTTTGGGACTTACAGGGGTAAAAGAGGTGTTGTGATTGATACAGGGAGTGAGGAGAGGGTAGAAAACCTTGTAAAACATCTGTGTGTAATCAAAACTTGGAAAATCTTAGCAAAAATTTGTCAAAGGGTCAAGTATTATTTACTCCCGCGGTCGAGTATCGCGATACTTAGCAAGTATCGTGACCTCCTGTGGTTGAGTATCGCGATATTTCCCTCCTATCGTGTATCGTTTCGGATTAGAAATCGTTTTCGCTAGCGATCGTTGATCATGTATCGTTTCATACCGATCGCGATACTTCGTAAGTATCGTGTGTCGTGTATCGTTTGGTGGGCCAAGTGTCGTGTATCGTTTCTCTAAAGATCGTGATATTTGTTACCGATCGTGTATCGTCTCTATCGAAGATCGTGTATCGCGTGTGCTAAGTATCGTTTGCCCGGAGTATCGTGTTAGTCAAGTATCATCGATCGTTTGGATCAAAGATCGTGTATCGTTGGGCTTAAGTATCGTGTATCGCGTCTCAGAGATCGCGATACTTACCAAAGATCGCGTATCATTTTGTTCAGATATCGTCGATCGTTTCTATTTCAGAGATCGTGTATCGTTTGGTGGAAGTATCGTATATCGTCTGTGTTCAAATATCGAATATCGTTTGGGATCAAATATCGTGTATCGTTTTGAGTCAAGTATCGAGTATTGTTGGAGGCCAAAGATCGTGTATCGTGGAATTTGGAGTCAAGTATCGTGATCTGGAAAAAATTCCTTTTCAGTCATTTCCCAGCCAAAAGTCTTCTAGAAATTCTGACCTTTAGTGAAGAATCCTAGGGGCTAGAGGATTGCACAGGTAGTGTAGCAGAGCCAAGTAGCCGTTCACATTACTCGGAGACCTCCAGTGAGTCAGAGGAAGAAATTCCCATGGCTTCTGAGGATATGCAGAACACAGTGCCTATGATTGGCATGATGTCAATCATTGAAGGAGAGTACAAGACCTCCTTGGAGTACGTGAACACCAATCAAAATGAGGTCCCTATTTATTTGGATGGTCTAAACAGATCAGTGGCCAAACTGAAGAAGGCTTCAGAGGCTTACATAGTGCCTAGACCAGCAGTCAAGTATGTGGGAGGTTTTTACATGGACAAAAGAGATATCCAATATGTTGTCACAGAACACCCAGAAAACATTAATGAAATTGGAGAAGAAGATAATGCTTCAAACCTAAATGGAGGAGGGAATGAAGAGCAAGTAACTACACCTAGAGGAAGATCTACTGTAGCTAGGATATGGAAAGGAGACCTGATTCCCCAAGATGACTCCTTAATGGATGTGTATTTGATCAATGGGATGGAGCATCTGCTTAGAGCTCATTCCTCTATATGGGAAGCTGCTCCTAATCCAGTTACCATTTATGAGTTACAGGATCCTGATTTCTCCACCATCATCACATATTTGGATAAGAATCAGAGAAGATATTGGCCCTTAACAGAATCGGAAAGAGCTGAGTTGAAATATCAGAATATCCCAGTGTTTCCCCCTAGGGACCAAGCCACTACTTCAAGGAACCCACTCGGAACTTCCCATAATGATTCATATCAACGGTCGGGCCAAACACAACAAACACAACAAACCCAAATCCCAGTCAGACCACATGTGCAGTTTGCAATGCCTGCAAATAACCCTAATTACCGACCTCAACCAACTATTGACCCCAGACATGGAATTCCTGCTCCTGTCAGACCACCAGTAGCAAGAGGACCAGGCATACCCATAGGAAGACCAATTTTCCCAGTAATGCCTAGACCACCCGAAGCAGGAAGAAGATTAAGGCCAATTCAAGTTACCAAATGCATGAGAAATCACTATGATGGCTCTAGTGAACCCTACAATCACATAGCTGAATTCAAACAAGTAATCAGAGCCGAACAAGTAGAAGACTTCTTGATCCAATATGAGTCCTTTGGTCTCACATTGTCAGACACTGCGTTAGCGTGGTTTCAGCCATTGGACCCTAATAATTTTCAAAACATGGAACAAGTCTACCAAGAAATGATTGAGGAATTCACTAAGTCAGGAATCAAAAACAACTCTTCATCATTGATCCATAGTTTTAAGCAAGCCCCTACCGAATCAGTGAGATTAGCTGCAAGAAGATTTAAGCAATATGTGGACAGATGCCTAGTAGAAGAGAGACCTACCCAAAATAAAATGGTGTCATTATTTTTGGAAGGGTTGCTGAACGGATCCTTGAGATCGTTAGTATATGTGAAGAGAGTTCAAACTTTGCAAGAGTGCATGAAGGAATGTATAGACCTAGAAGACAACCTGGCAGAAGATCTGAAAATACCTCAAGGTAGTTTGAAAAGTGAAGATTCGACCAGTAGCACAACAATCCCTAAAAACAATGTAGAGGAAATAGCTAATTTGGTAGCAAAGAAACTGAACGTTCAAGGACAGAGGAACTACCCCAATAACCCTATGAGAGTACCAATGCTCAGAAGATGTATGCAGTGCGGAGGTGATCATCCCTCTCACTTGTGTACGAGGGGTGTAGTCCCACCACTTGCTTATGCTTATAATAGACCTACCGCCCCAGGACCTCTACAATATTGCAGTATAGAACAAAAACATACAAATCATAGTACAGAAAATTGCCCTTACAATAGGCAAGCGAGACCAGCACAGCCATACATGAGACCTTATGGATACCCTTAGAGAGATCAAGGAGGCGAAGCCCTTAGGTATCCCACTTATCAGCAGTAGGCACCAGTGCCACGACCATATGCGTATCAAGGATATACCCAACCACAACCAGTACTAGGAAACAACCGCCCCATCCTCAGAATGTTGTCACAGTCAAGATAGCTCAACCTGAAGAAAACCTAGAGAGAGCGATAGTCCCAGCCACACCATTGGCTAGTAATGAACCATATGACTCATCTTACGACCATAGTCAAGGAGCATATCCCAATTATGAAAGCTCTATGATGGAGTATGGACAACTGTATGAACCATATGCCTATGGCATGGAAGTACCAGATAGTTCATACGGATATGAGCAAGACCATGTGTCATTAATGTACACAGCTCCTAGAGCAACCATACCACCCCGACCCATGAACAGACCGCCTGTACCCAAAGGACCATGTTACAGATGTGGAGGTGATCACTATATCAGAGAATGCACATTGCCAAACCCACCACCACCACAACGAGTCTGGGAAGGCTACTGTAGTGATTGTGGTAAGGAACACCTTTTCAGAGATTGCCCTAAGAATCCCAACAAGGTTACATCCAACGTGCAAATCAATGTGATTGAAGTAATCGAATCATCAGGGAGCGATAAGGAATATACTGTACCACTGAAGGCGATAACGAGAGCCAAAGTTAGAGAGACCCCAGAAAAACCAAAAGAACACAATCAAAGTGACCTAGAGATGAATACACCCACACCACATAGAGTTGAAGACTCGGAAGAGCCTGAGAAAAGTGTGGTAAGTAAGAGAACACAAAGATGGAGGAACCGTAGAGATAGGATAAAAGAAAAGAAGTTACTACAGAAGAAGGAAAATGAGAAGAACGAACAAAACCCAAAAGAGGAACAGAAAAATGAAAAGGAAAACAAAAATGAAAAACATAAAAACGAAGAGGTAGGATCTGTGTTAGCAGATCCCATGCCTGAAGAATTAGCTATGTGGATTCAGGCATACAAGGCACGAATAAGAGCCGGACCGACCATCGAACAACATGAAAGAGAATATCCTAGAGGTGACCTAGAGAAAGATAGGTTGGAGATCTGCAAAAAATTAATAGAAGTTGCCCAACAGACCTTAGAAAAACCTGCATTGTCGTTACCCAATACCCGAATTCTTGAGAGAGAATTCTAGGAATGCATCATCACCAAGGACCATGAAAAACCTGAAGTAAGTAATACACAGAATATCAATTATTATGAGAATAAAAGGGAAGGATCCGTTGTTCCAGAAGTAGAAGGGGAATGGCCTAAAGATTTGTGGGCTAGAGTCCAAGAGGACAGATGGAAGAAAGTAGAAGGAATTGAACCACCCTTTGAAGAACTAGAAGCAGAAAATGAAATAGAGGGTTCAATACCTGAATTCAATTCAGAAGAAATTTTACCAATGGATCCTAGTGACAAAGGAGAGGGAGTAAAGGAATTGCCCAATTACACAGGGGAGTACGAACATAATTCTGAATTGTATTGCATCCCCTCAATAAGGAAAAAAGAACCGAACCCATCAGTCCAAACCACGGACATCATACAACACCTTAAAAAAGTAAAAATCCCTTGTACCTTAACTTTAGAAGAACTGTTGAAGATTAAACCACATTTGAAAGAGAAATTAGCTAGTCAATTGGAGATTAAGACGAAAGAAAAAGAGATGTCTGATGAAGTAAATACTATAAAGATCCCAGTGGATAAAGTAGGAGATTTTAGTGAGGGTGATGAAGGAAACACCTGCCTTCCAATTACTTTTAGGGGTTATACTACCAAAGCCATCTTAGATTCAGGAGCTGGTGTAGGCATTGCTACTAGAGAAATCTGGGAGAAATGGGGAAAACCAGCTTTAAGACCAACGCATATGAAAATACAAATGGCTGATGGACACACAGAAAGACCCTTAGGATTATTGGAACGGGTAGTGTTTACCACATGCGGAGTTGAATTTGAACACACCTTAGCAATTTGTCAATTTGAAAGGGCGAGCAACTATGAAATGATACTTGGAAGACCTTTCATGAGACAGCTGAAGGTCGTGCAAGATTGGGGAAAAGATGCTGTATACCTACAACATGAAGGAACCACCACGAGAATAAATCTCCATACATATACATATCAAGATGTTCCCCCCTTACAATGGAATCAAATTCGTAAGGAGGAAGACGACCAATCAATTCATAGCATAGGTTCTAGTGACCAATCTTGGATGAACGAGGACACTCATCTATGGATATGCCAAACTGCTAAAAAGGAGGAGGATAGGAGAAAGGGATGGCAGCAAGGGCAAGGAGTAGCTAGGTCTGTACAAGATCCAGCTTACATGCCTCAAGTCTTTTTAGATGAAGAGTTTGAACCTCATGGCTGGATGGAGATTTTAGCGACCCTCGATGTATGCGTGAATGAAGAAGTAATAACTATGAATGAATGCATTGACGAGGAAGGATACGATGTTAGTCTCTATGTAGTAGTTCTTCAGGAGGCTGAAGAAGGAGAAGTGATAGAGAAAGAATGGAAGGAGGACTATGAGAGCATTGAGATGGAGCCAGAACCGGATGAACATCAAATAAGAGGTACCCTAGCTAATGAAAACAACCAGGAACCTAAACAGGAAGAAGAGCTGGAGTTAGATAAAGAGCCCGAGAATGAAGAAAACAAGCCACAAGATCAGTTTGAAGTGCCAGCTCACTTCAAAAAATATGAAGTAGAGGAGAGAAAAATTGCTATTCAAATGCCTAAAAGAGAGGCACAGCCGGGAATAGCATATGACAACAAAGAACAAACCAAGAAGATAGTAGTAACGTTAGAAGAAGGAGAAGAACGATGTACTTTCATAGGACAGGACGTCTCCATGGAAGAAGAACAAGAGTTAATACGCATCATAAAAGAATATCGGGATGTCTTTGCCTGGACCTATAAGGATTTGAAGGGAGTAGATCCATCTATATGTGCCCATAGAATTCCCATGACATCAGAAGCCAAACCTTCTAAACAAAGACCATATACATACAATGATGTGTATTCAGCAAAGATAAAGGAAGAGATAGATAAATTGTTAGATGCTGGATTCATATATGAGATTGAGCACACGGAATGGGTGTCACCTTTGGTGGTTGTACCGAAGAAGAATGGAAAGTTAAGAGTGTGCATCAATTTGAAGAAAGTAAATGCTGCGACTATAAGGGATAGTTACCCATTACCAATTACAGATCATCTGTTGGAGAGAGTGGCAGGGAAGGAAGTTTATAGTTTTTTGGATGGCTTTTCAGGGTATAATCAGGTAGCTATTTCTCCTGAGGACCAACACAAAACTGCTTTCGCAACTGAATGGGGAGTATACGCCTTTAGAGTCATGCCTTTTGGTCTGACGAATGCCCCAGCCACCTTCCAAAGACTGATGTGCCATGTATTCAAAGAATTCCTGAGAAAGAGTATGGAGGTATACGTGGATGACCTATGTACTTATTCAGCTATACGATCAGAACATATCCCCGAGCTAGAAAAGATCTTTGCTAAATGTCGACAGTATCGAGTATGCCTTAACCCAGAAAAATGTGTCTTCATGGTTAGACAAGGGAAAATATTAGGACATATTGTCTCTAAAAGTGGAATCTCAACTGATGAAGACAAAATCAAAGTAATTCTGGATTTACCAAGACCAAAGACTGCTAAGGAAGTTCAAGCATTTATGGGACACTGTCGATACTATCGAAGATTTATACATATGTACGCCATAATTGCTAGACCTCTCTATGCATTATTGACTCAATTTAATTGGACCGAGGAATGCGAGAGAGCCTTCAATGAGTTAAAGAGTCGATTGAGTTCAACACCAATCCTTCGAGTGCCTAACTGGAATAAACCATTTCACATTCATGTGGATGCTTCCAAGTTTGCCATTGGTTGCATCTTAGCTCAACCTGCCGATACAGGAAAACTAGACCACCCCATAGCCTATGCTAGTAGACAATTAAATCAAGCAGAACACAATTATACCACCACGGAGAGAGAAGGCCTAGGGATGGTGTACGCAGTCAAAAAGTTCAGACATTACCTGTTGGCAAACAAATTCAAATTCTTCATTGATCATCAAGCCCTACTGTACTTGGTCAATAAACCTTGCAATACAGGAAGACTAGTACGATGGTTTTTATTGCTAATGGAGTTTGATTTTGAGGTAGTAGTCAAGAAAGGAAATACCCACATAAGAGCAGATCACTCATCTAGAATGACCCATGGAGAACCACCCATAGGAGTACCAGATGATCTGCCAGATACGTATCTTTTTAACTTGGAAGTATGTCCCCAATGGGCAGAAAAGTTGATCCCTATACTCACAAATGGACCTAAAGATGGGATCACACCAAACCAAACACAGGACCTTTGGAAGACTAAAAATCTTCATATCATTGCAGGAAGTTTGTATTACCAGGATTCGAGTGGATTACTCATGAGATGCGTAGAAGAAGAGGAACAAGAAATGTGGCTTCAGAAAGCACATGTGAACCAATGGAAAACTCATTTGAATGCAAATGGAACATGGCAAACCCTGACAAGGTTAGGCATATATTGGCCAACCATGCTGAGAGATGCACATAATTATGTGTCAACTTGCCAAATTTGTCAAGAACAAAATCCAGATGAGAACTCAACTCTATGCTATTCCACAGTAGCACCGAGATGGAGCATGCCTCTGGTGAAGTTCTTAAAAACCCAACAATACCCAGAAGGAGCCACTTCAGCTAGGAAACATGCACTTGTAGAACAAAGTAAGGATTATGCCATAATAGGAAAACAACTTTTTAAGCGAGGGAGAGATAACCAATTACGAATGTGCATTCATGAAGACGAATATCTTTCTGTTTTAGAGATGGCACATACAGGAGCTGCGGGAGGTCACTTCTCGGCAGATAAAACTGCAAAGATGATCCTCTTTGCGGGAATGTGGTGGCCAACTCTACATCAAGATGCTATAACATATGTGCAACGTTGTGATACTTGTCAACGGACAAAATACCCAATTAGAAGAGATGAGATGCCACTGAGACCCATGATGAGTGCTAGAGCTTTCACCAAATGGGGAATAGACTTCATAGGACCTATTAGTCCACCAGCGAAAGGATCTCATGCCGAATATATAATTGTAGCAACGGACTATCTGACCAAATGGGTAGAAGCCAAAGCAACCAAGAAGAATGACGCAAGAACCACGACCAAGTTTCTCTTTGAGAACATTTTCACTAGATTTGGACTACCGATAGAAATTGTGAGTGACAGAGGGACGCACTTTGTGAATGAAGTTATAGAAGCTTTATTGAATGAATTCTTGGTAACTCATAAGAAATCAGCTCCTTATCACCCACAAGCCAATGGACAAGCCGAAAGTTCGAATAAAATCTTGTGTACGGTTCTCACAAAAATTGTTAATAATGGTAGATCTGATTGGGATAAGCAATTACATCATGCTTTATGGGCATTTTGAGTAGCATACAAAACCGCCATAGGCACTACTCCTTTTAACTTAGTATATGGACAAAATGCTATCTTGCCAATTGATTTCTTAATTCCCACTCTCAGAGTAGCAACTACTTACGAGTGGATGGGACATGAACTATCAGCTCAATTGGATCAAATAGAGAAGCTTCACGAAACTAGGTTACAAGCTGTAGCAGGCATTTATGCGGCTAAACGGCGACAGAAAGCCTATTTTGATGCTCACATCAAGGACAAAAATTTGAAGGAAGGAGATTTAGTTTTGGTATATACCTTGAAGCAACATGCTAAGAAGTTGCAAAAGAGAGGATATGGCCCATTAATCATCAATCGCATATCAACAAGTGGAGCCATCAACTTAGCGACCATAGATGGAGACGTATTACCAAACTACATCAGTGGATGTCGAGTAAAAAAATATCTAGAACCGTTGACAGAAGAAACAATGTCTCGATTAATCAAAGGCAAGAATAGACGTATTGAAGAGGAAAGGATACGAGAAGAAGCGAGACAGGAAGCCCTAGAACGAATTAAGAAACGGAAAGAGTGGATGAGAGAGAGAGATGAGAGATATCGACTAGGAGAAGAACTCATCCCAATGGCTAATTTTAGAGCCACTAAAAGCGTAGGATCATAGAGAACACAACCGTATTTAAATTTGGGAGCAGGTAAAACGGAGTACCACTTGGTGGATGCTCTCATTGACACAGGAGCTGCCATAAGCTGTATCAAACTTTCTCTGACCTAGAAACTCAAGGAGGAATTACGCCCATCGATGGCACAGTTGATAGGAATAGGAGGGACGATTACTCAATGCATAGGTGAGATCACTTTACCTCTGCATCTTGGCAACAACACTATGGAACAAAAGCTATTAGTATGTCAAGATCAGGATTTACTTGAAGAAGTAGTGTTAGGTCAAGATTGGATTTACGAATATGAGGTAACCATTCAATTGGCTCTAGGATACATCTCAGCCAGGATAGGACATCGAGAAGTATTCAGTCTGCTAAACAAATGACCAATCAAATCTGTAAGCATAGAGCAAAAAGTTCATTACAATGAACAAAGTCATGAATGTATGCTCACTAGCACTATAGAAACACTTTCTTCAAGTACTTCATGTGAGGAGACAGTGAGTTCTGTGTGCATTCCATCTTCTAGTCTAGCAAGTCACGAGAGTGTTAATCTATCTGAAACCAACCTCAGAGAAGCACCATGCACAAGAGAGCCCAGTCCTCTAAGTAATTCAAAATCTGTACCTATTAAAATATACCCTATTCCATACACTCAACAAGCTTGGATAAGGAAAGATCAAGTGAAGGAATATCTTCGACGACGGAAGCAATATCGACATCAGAGCAAACCATCAAATCACAAAGCAAATCATTTTGAGCAGCAAAGTCCACTACGAAGTGCTACAATCTGGATTCCAAAGAAAGTAGTAGCCGCTCAACCGAACCGATCGCAAATATGGATTCCTAAATCATGTGCTCCAAAGAAGCTAAACCGAAACGAGGAACATCAGCAGAAGAAGAACCAACAGGGTTTACGAACAAAACAACCACAGAAGAAGAGCTACAGGAAAATAAAGAAGTCTGCAGTCGCTACACAAGCCAATCTGAGATTCAAAAATCAGAGAGAGCAGACATACAACAAGAGGAGAACCACATTCATAAAAAAGGTGGAGAATACACTACATCCCAACAGAATGAAGCAGATCTGGGTGCCGAAAGACAAAACAGACTGCATACATCAACCAACTACTTCCAATTGCACACATATGGAGTTATCCGTACCCAAAGTATGCATGATAGAGCCACATTACAAGGCCAAGCATTCGGCACATATTCCTTCTATTTCAGGATAGTAAAGCACATTTTCCTCTTGGGAAATAGGAGAGCACTTGTACATACATTAAGAAAATTACTCCAAAAGGAATAACCGCTTCGGCTATGAACTAACTTTTCTGTTTTCCTTTTCAGATGAAAATATAAAAATATCTAAAAAAAAAAATTGAGAAAAATCCAGGTATTACCTTTCTCACACCCACGGGAAAGGGACGACACCATTCACTCGGAGCAATATCAAGCTTATGACAAACAAATAAAGGAGGATTTCTGATACTATATGGCCACTAACTCATACTCTATATTGAGTGCAGATGGCGTCTACCAATTCCGAAGCTACACAAGAAGAAGAGGTCCAGCTTCTTCCATTGGAATCGATAACAAAAGTCAGAGGCCATTGGTTTCGTGATGACCAACCAGTCTCGGAACTAATTTTCATGGCAACTATCAAGATTATGGATAGGGACCACTACTTCCCTATTATGTCTCAAGATTTCAAAACCATAATCCAAGGATTACCACACATTGAGGAGGTATGGACACAGGCAGGCCTAGAGGCATTTCTCAAATTGCCGATCTATGTCCCAGACTTCCAAAGATGTACACAAGTAATGAATACCATGCAACCTGCTGCGACAAAAATATCAGTTCCAGAAGCACAGGTATTGGATAAGGTAGGGACATGGAAGACAATTCAATTCACTCATGAATTGATCAACAAAGCTTTTGGATGGAATCAAGAAGGAATTACTAGTGTCAAGGAAGAATGTCATGATCCTAAGAAGAGATCCTTTGTGGAGATCAATAGAATAGACATCGAAGATGCTGTCCGTCTAGTGCATCAACATTTCTGTTTCCCTAGTATGCATAGATACACGGCTCCACAGAAGATTGTAGTACAACTATTATCTCATGCCATGAGACAAATTGGGAACAAAGTAAATCTGACAGGTTATGTCCAAGAAAGACTATTTGAAGCCCAGAAGAAGTGGGACCAGAAGAAGTTCCTGAATGGGAGTTCTGCTTTGACATTACTGATATATGAAGCTCTTGACATGAAAAATTGTTTAAGGGAGATGCCGACATCAGAAGGGCTAGCCAAGTATGCAAAATCCGCTACGGTCCCTAAGAAAAAGAAAGCAGTTGTTATGGTTGAGGAAGCTGGAACTAGCTCACGAAAACCCATGAGGGGTACAAAGCGTCTAAGGGAGGAGGGAGCCCAAGCTACACCGCAGTCTAAGAGGACACATGTATTACCGACGATCACAACTACTCAAATGCCTATCACTAGAAGAGATCTTTCCGCTGCCCTCGAAGAGACACATCAGTATATGCAAGGGCAGGTAAACCTAAATATTCAAGGTCATCATTATAGACAGGCAAGTCAAGAACGACAGCAACGGAGTACAGAGAAGACACCAAAACAAGTTGGAAGATACAAAGAACTTGGAATAGATGATTCTAGTACCAATATGGAATCCAGTCCTGAAAAAGACACTCTGGATACTGATATAAGAACAGAAACTCAAGAAGAAGAATGGAATGCAATTAATCAAGTGGAAGTGACGCCGGACAACCACGAGGAAAAGGAAGAGAGAGTGGAAGTGTCTAATGAACCTGAGCATGTCATTCAATTGAATGATACTACAAAGATCAACATCAAGGAAGCTCCAACCAGTGATACATATGTAAAACCACCTATCAAAGAGGAAATCCAAACTCCAGTGAACAAGGATGCGGAGCTACTACAAAACAAAGAGCCAGTTGTAGTTGAGGTACCAGATGACACACCTCAAGGGAACAACGAAAACATGGTGGCTGAGCCAAGGATACAGCTTCAGATTAGGCAGCCCCATGACACTACATTACATGTGGCTCAGGGTAAAGATGTCAATACTGGCGAAGAACCGAGTATACCAAAAACATGGCTAAATGTGGATGTTACTCAACTGAAACCTATAGTGAGACAAATGATTCAGACAGCCATGGAGACACAACAACAAATGATGGACATAGATGCAGACTATGATAAGGCCATGAGAGACAAAAGTCAGTTCCAAATAATGAACGAACAACTGTCATCACAACTCATCCAGGCACAAAAGGAGATAACGGCCAAAAGCAATGAATTGCTCGAGACAAAAGCACAATATGAATCATTAATCACTCAACATAACCAACTGCAAGCACGGATCGCAGATTTACAGCGATTACATGATGCAAGTGAAGCGGACAAAGAGAGAATGAGGGCTAGAAGTACTCTGCTAGAGACACAGCTCAAATTATACATGGAGGAAAATGACACGTTACGAAGCAGGAATAAGGAACTAATGACGTCATTATTGTATTATCAACCAATCGAGCAACAGGAGTCCTCAGAAACGAAAGAAAAAGAATTAAGAGATCAGATTACACAATATGCAGATTTGCTGAGACAAGAGCGCACAATAAGAGAAGAATCGGAACAGAAGTATAGTCAAGAGATCAATGAATTAAAAAAGCAGTTAAATACAGCACATGGAAAACTGGCAACAAGCTACAGTGAAAACATGGATAATGTGGCTGAAATCGGAAATGAGTTGCTTGCAGCTAAAGAAGCACTCAGGGCAGCCATGCAAGAAGTAAAAGAGAAAGATGAATGCATAGCACAATTAAAGACTCAAATAAAAGAGAAAGCACCGATCGGGACACCAATAGAGCTAATAAAGGAAAATCCTACTGACGAGGTAGAGGTAAGCCCTCTATCTCACCCGATCTATAATTCTCCAATACATGAGCAAATGGCGAACATACATGATGATCATCCGATGCCATACACTACAGAAATAAGTCAGAAGGAACAGGCACTAGTGGTGTCCCGATTGACGGAGAATTGTGAAAATGAAGTCATCAAGGTAATGAAAGAGGCTAAGATCAAAGGTAAAGACCTGGACAAGATCATGAAGCCATTTAATATTCCATACGGACTCTTGAAAGAGAAAACAAGACGATACATAAAGAAGACCACAAAGAAGAGTCCAGATGAGCAGCTCAATTTTACACAAGACACATTCACATACAATCAAGAAGAGTTCGAAGCTGCACAACTGATTTGGAGAAGAAAATTTTTGGAGAAACATCCAACACTACGGGTGCATTGGCAAGCAGCACCATATCTATTACAGGTAAACCCTTCATTTTGTCCCATACCACGCAAAAGGGATACCAGAGAATTTTTGGATATGCAAAAGAATGGCACTATAAATAAACAGTGGCTGAACTATCCTATGCTTCCGAGCCCGCCACATAACTACTTGCCAACCGAAGAGTATATGGTCAAAACCATCGAATTTTGGCTACAAAATTATGCGACAGTACCCGATTTGACCGTCAAAATGACCAATAAAATACTTAGCATGATACTTACAGTTTTGAAAGTATTCAAGCATGCGGCGTACACCTTTTTGAATTTCATCGGCATTAATCAGGGCACAAATATCCTCATTTTTGATCTATCAGTTATGCCCAGCCGCCCCACAATAATGGCGTATTATTCCAGATTAATGTTCTTGCCAAGTGTATACATGCAAACTTTTGAAGAAGCATTCTTTACCGGATTTTTTGAGATTGATTCCGAAATCTTTTTGAAAATGTCGTCAAATTTAAATGCCAGATTAGTGGCATATGAACTTAGCTTCTTCGCAGATCATAGACAGCCACCTAATGACGGTGTGAATGCAGAACAATGGAAACAACTAATGATACGTGAAGCCAATCTGCTAAATGATACAGAGCAAAAAGTATATAAAACATATGCCTGTCGCTTATCAAAGCCTGTCGGGGATGACAGAGTCCAGGAGGGGGGCAGTGTTGAGGGAGAGTCAAGTAAAAAGAAGAAAAGAAGAAGGCAACGAAAGAAGCAGCTTCACTAAATAGAAATATCTGAAGGTATATCTCTACAAGAAGCCCCGCAGGGGTGCAACACCCATCTCTGCACAGAGCCCCGCAGGGGCACGCATTAGGCAACAACGCGAATCATCTAGGTCCTACGCGGTGAAAGAAAGAAAACAGGCTTAAAGCAATACAACGGGGTCACATGTTTGCAACCAGGACAAATCAGAGAACCACAAGCAAGATATAGGTCACTGGTGGCGTGCTAGCAACCCAACTGAATACAGTAACCCAGATATGTGATATACGGAATACCAAGGGGCAAAAACAGAAGCAAAGGACATAGATCGGACAAAATAACAAATTCTCTAACGGTCCTTATTGCTTCTTCGACCACTGGGTGCGTGTATTCAGAACTCTTAAAGAAAGCCAAAAACAGAAGCAACGGACAAACTTCGGATAAGATACCCAATTGTCTAACGGTCCTTATTGCTTCTTCGACCACTGGATGCATGCAGACAACAACTAAAGACAAGAGGCAAAGCCTGTCAAGGGACGACAGAGACGAAGAGGGGGAGAGTGTTGCAGAGCTAAAGAAAGCACAAAGCAGAGAAAAAGACAGGCCCCAAAAATTTTCCGATTTGGACATCATATTTTTGTATCATAACCATTCTTGTAATATATTTCCCGTTGTAAATGCACTAGAGGAGTCCTCTAGATGCATCCCCACAGAAGATTAGAGATTTACCCATGTAAAATAGTAGGAAATCAGACTTTTAGTGAATAAAGTGCCGGTCTCTTGTGTGAAAGGACCATTTTTAGGGCACTAGTATATAAGTCAAATGTGACTCTTTGTAAAGGACTTTTTGCCATTGTGAGAATAGAGAGCACTGAAATTCGAATTTGTGTCTTCTTCACTCTGTATCTTCTTCTTTGTGAGCTTGTGTGCATGTGTATTGCTTGGAAAGAGTGCTTGTGAGTGTTGTCTATCCATGAAAGTGTTTATTTGCTGTAGGTAAGGTGTGTGCGAAGTGTTGGAAGTGCTGAAGTATAGGAAGGTATTTCCTGCGACTCAGTATTTTGCCCATAACTTGAAGTAGGAGTGTCAGAATTGTGTGGAACTACTGCCGTTGGATGCGTCTTCTCAAGAGCTTTGAAACGCATATGCTATTTGCTATATTTGGAGTTTGGAGCTGGGAGAAAAGTCCAAAATACTGATGGCTGCTGCACCAAGTATCGTGACGCCTTGACCAACAGTTGAAGCTTGTTTGGATAAGTCTTTGCCTTGTTTACACTCTTTAAGTAGTTCATTTGCATTGATCATCACATGATTGCATGTCCTCATACACTCGGCTAGGTTTGTATACTCTTTGGATTGATATTTAAAAGCGTGTATCCCCACTATATGCACTTGAGAGGGGATTGAGGTATAGTCTCTTTCTCCGCAAGTCCCTAAGTTGGTGCTTAGGTCAACAGATTGCAAGACATTCAAGAGGATTGATGAAGAAGAGCATGCCAAAATGTTTGGATTGATGGGGAGTTGTTGGTGCAAATCCAAGCCTTCACATTTGGCTAGATAAAGAAAAAGATATGTGAGACCATTTGATGGACCACATGAACTTTTGCTTGTAATAGTTGGATCTTTAACCACTTGTAAAAGTGCCTTTATCTTGAGAGAATCTTGTGATTTCCTACTGTAGCTCAGTGATGAGTAGCACCTCCTTTAATGTCAATCCGGGAAGACGTGAGGATGGTATGAAGACCTCGAGCAAGTGAAGGCACAAGTGCGTGAGTGAGAAGCACACTAACATGCACATACATACACACACACGCGCACACACGGTAAGACAAAGAGTGAGAAGCAATGGAGTTCTTAGATTACTTTCAAAAAGCTCTTACCAGTTCAAATAAATTACAAGCTAACCTCAAAAATGAGCTCTCTAGCTCTATTTATAGTTTTTGGCCTTGTCCAGACCTAGTGTCCGGCTTAGTTAAAAATTAGGTTCTCTACCCTATTTGGAGGTTCAAACGGAGTCTAAAAAATGTGAAAACTGATAGGTAGGTACTTCTAAAGCTCCTCAAGCTCAAGGACTCCTTGGCTTGCACAAAATGGAGCTACAAAAATATGAAATGGTATTTACAATGGTTTTTAGTGATGAAAATCACTATTTTTGTAGGGATTTCTTCTAACATTTTGACATACATTTCCTAGAGCTCCCTACTTGCTCCTTCTTCTTGTGTGCCCAACTCTTTGATGCTTGAAAAATTTAAATGGCCTACTTGCCAGATCTTCTTTGACTACTGTGTCTGCTTGTGCTGTCTCTTCGCTCCGACTTCCTTCGTATGCTTCCTTGTCTTGTGACTCCTTCGGTTCCTTGACTATTGCCAACACCCCCCCTCTCTCGTGTCTGTCATCTCTGACAGACCCTTGTCTAACAGTGCGTTGGACATAATATTGGACGACATCGGGAGCGAGGTGGTGTTCTTCTAATCGTAGCCCCCGTGCTAGATCTGTTAACAATGCATCCCAATTCACTGGTCCTGGTACGTCCGGATGTGGCACCTGCAGTTGTTCTGAATGGATGGTTCTCTCCACAACAAATAAGTGGAGGAGATGTGAGGGTCTGGGTACAAATATTTCTGAGTGATATTCTCGGAATCCTGTTACGAACATCTCCTCGAATGTCTGTTTAAAGCAAGCTGGGAGATACTTTATTCTGGCGTGCCAAGCATATATTACCTCTATTGATGGGGTAGTGCTCATGTCGTATACGAGATCTTGGTTTCCTATAAGAAATCCGACACCTAAGAAGTGGGGGTCTTTAATATTCTTGAATGTCCTGAATGTGACTAGCATTAGTTCAAATATTTTCATGCACATTTGGGCCATCACATCGGGGGTATTCCGTAGTCGAATGCTCCAGTGACGGATGGTAGAAATCATGTAATTCACAGTGGGAGGTCCTTGAGGAGGTGCTAGATAAACATAGTTTATCCACTTTGCGCAACCTTTGATGTTCTTGACAGCAATTGTAAACTCTGGCCAGGTGTGCCTGCGGAAGATTGGAACATAACAAGGATTGTATTTAATAAAAAGTGGCATGTTAGTCCAAGTACGAACCATCTCTGGGTAGGTCTCAAGAAGACGGATCCTCCAGGTGGGTTGGTGAATGGATCCTTTCTTAGCACTTTCTGGGATATCATCGGGCCCAAATTGTGTGGCGAAAGTTGGAGGTTTGCCACATCTGCGTTGGATCTCCGCGTTGTAATCTGCAAGGAGTACACAATATGGCACATATTGATCGTCGTTGGTGCCGATCCATCTATGATGAGACATGCTGCGGAAATATTTTGACTTTATGATGGTGTCTTCTAATTTGGTCATTGATTGAATTTGGATTGCCACTCGATCTTCATGGGTTGTTGCTATTTTCTCTAGTGTTTGAAGCCATTCAGGTACTTCAACTTCTAAGGTGTCCATTCCTTCTGAGGTCTGTGCACCACCTGGCATCGGCATAGGAACATATGGTTCCTCATACGTTTTGTCCACCTCAATGGGTACTAATTCCTCAGGCTCTGGTTCTACAACTAGAGAGGGCTGCCTTTCATATTCCAGTAACGTTTTCTGTAGCTCCGCCACCTGCTCTGTCAATGCCTTCACTTCCGCTGAAGTCGAGGTCGTTTCTATGACTTTGGGTTGTGCCTCATGTTCCCTGAGCTGGATACGTAGTTCATCCCATTCCCTTTCCAAATCATCATGTGCTTCTAATAAATCAGCATAGCTTTCCAAGATGGTTTTCATGCTTTCTGAGGGAACTGCTTTGAATTGTTCTGGGTCGATTTCATGGGGGGAGCCTTCCATGGCAACTTCCAGGTTTTCTTTGTTTTGTTTTTGCAGACGTTTGTTTTCTTCAAGGGCCGTAGCCATGTGTTTTCGGAGTAGAGTTAAATTTCGCCGGACTCTGTTTATCTGTTTGGTAAACCTCTAGTAAGGCTTCGAGTTGTTTGACACCTGACTCTTGTGATGGTTGGGGTGTCTCCAGGAGGGTTTGATGAGCTTGCTCAAGAGTGGTGTAGCGTTGATTGAGGTCTGCATTTTCTTCTTCTATACTTGTAAGCCGTCCTTGTAGTTGTTGATGATTTGTCGTCAGTCGGTGATGATGGTCTTCGAGAACCTGATACTTACATTTAACACTTGGCGCCGTCTGTGGGAAATATAGTAACTCCAGAATCTACCAGAACGCAGTCTGAAGTTAGTTTAACAATCTTGGATAAAGATTCGAATTTGTTTACGATTAGAAACACATTTTGCCAAAGAAATCAGCGAAAGCAAAAAAACACCTTATTTTAGCGAAATTTCGGCACATTCCGGTGATATTTCGGTAACAGAATCACAGTTTTTCGGCGACGGATTACCATTTCTTGGTGAATCTTCAGCCCAACCACCACTTTTTGAAGTAAGTTCCCCTACACTGGACATCCAGAAGGAAGGAAAATTATTCGAAACTAAGATTCGAGGCATACTAAGCAAGATCATCGCACCGGAAAGTGCACCATCCGACGATATAGAAGATAGTCACAATACACTCACCATGAACGGGCAACAACACCAACAACAATAGTTATGTCCACCCAGGCCGCCTCCAATAGGAGTGACGTACACGAAATTTGGTGGATTCCCAGGAGATGATCCGGATGCTCACGTACGCACTTTCGAGATAAGCTACGCAGTTCTCAACCATCCACCGGATCAGGCCTATAAGGCTATTGTCTTCCAATCTACACTTGTCAATGAAGCAGCCAGATGGCTTACAGAATATGATATTAATCACTTCGGCACCTATGAAGCAGTACGAGATGCTTTTCTGCAGCGATTCAGGCTAAGAAAGAATCCAGCCGAAATTTTTGACTACCTACAGAACAACAGACAGAAGGCAAATCAAACCGTACAGGAGTATGCTACCCTCTTCAGAACGCACTTAAGGCAGCTACCACCGGCCCATGCTAACTTACCAGATGACGTTATCACTCAGTGGTTCATCAATGGCTTGACTCCACAACTTAAGCAGATCATGATCATAAGATGTGTCGGAGCTATGACACTCGATGCAGTCATCGCAATGACTCTACAACTGGAAAACAAAGTCGGTGGATTTACAGAAGATCTGGAGTGGTTAAAAACAAACAAAAATGTTACCGAAGATATGACCAGACAAGTATACTACGTCACATGCAAAAATTCAGGACATACTAGTGCCAATTGTGCACTTAATCAGATATTCTGCGCTATCTACAACACTGCCGGACACACCACCGAAAACTGCGCATACAACGCTAGAGTACAGGGAACAGCGACTGTCAATGCAATTATCCAGGAACAAGGACAGCCAGCCAACCACTATGTGCCTCCGCAAATGAGAAACAACCAGCAACAAGGATATCGAAATTACAGAGGACAGAGGAATAACAACTATAATACAAACCGCTGGCAGAACGGACCACCACCGAAAAATCCCAATTTACCACCACCGCGCTGCCATTTTTGTGGTGAATTTGGACATATTAGGAGATTTTGCAAGGATGCAGCTGAGTATGATCAAAGGAAGAAAGAACGTCAAATTCCAATGGCCAACATGGTACAAATCACACCGGTGGAAACACAGGCTGCTGTAGTCCAGACCCGATCCGGTAAACAACTACAGCCGACAGCAGAAATATTTGAACCAGGGATACGTGAACAACACAGAATGTACAACAAGGCTAGTCAATGGACCACAGCAGAACCACCAGTCTTCCCAGAGCCTATTTCGGTAACCCAGCCCTCGTTAACAAAGGAAGGAACACAGCAACGGGAGTCAGCAGCGGGAACATCATCAGCAGCAGACACATTACCAACAGTAGACACCTCCGCATCAGCAGAGGCATCAACTTCAACATCGGTGGAGCCTATCAACCAATCTCAACAGGCCTGGGAAATCTTATCTAAGGCATCTATCACTCTGCCTCTGGGCCAACTACTGGCATTAGTACCTGGAATTCGACAACAGTTCCAACAACAGTTCAGTCTGGTGCCCTCTTGTATTCCACCGACAGCAACAGTTCAACCGGAACCTGATTCTACGGTTGATCATTCAGTTCCCTTGATTAGAGTATGGTATAAGAATCATAAGATTACGCAGGTATTAATTGATGGAGGCTGTGGTATTAACATTGCAACTGCGGCATTATGCAAAAGGTTAGGATGGACCGAAATCGAACCAGTTCAATTTTTTGTCAGGATGGCAGATCAATCAAGAGTCCATCCCTTAGGACTTGTGCAGAATGTACCCATCACGTTACAAGGTACGACCTTTAAAATGATGTTTGTTATACTAGATCTGCCGGAATCCACTTTGGATTACAACCTTCTCTTCGGCCGACCTTGGCTGAAGCATGCGAAGGTAATACAGGACTGGTCTGCACAAGAGCTTACGTTTAAAGATGCCAATCATAGATATGTGGTGAAATTAGATGCTATACAACCTTGTGAGCTACACGCTAGACCGTATTTTGCTGAACCAGTCCATATGCTAGATGGATTGTCAGATGATGAAGAAGAAGAGTTTCTGAAGAATAACGCTGACTTAATTTCCTTAGGAACTGTTGATCTACAATTCGTTGTAGATAATTGGAATGCTTCAGTCTGTACAGTAATACCCATCACAGAAGAGGCTAAGAAGGAAGATACTGTTTCGACACATGACGATGAACTGCAGCAACTTCTTAAACCAACAGACGACACAGAGAAACCTCAACAGTTCTATGTCCCCGAAGATTAGCTGATCACTTACAATTTAGGAGATGAAGATCACCCGTGCCCTGTAAAGATAAAGCAAAATTTACCGGAATTATTTGAAGCTGATCTAATCCAACTACTCCGCAAATTTTCCGATGTGTTTGCATGGGACTACAAGGACATGAAAGGATTGGACCCCCGCATCTACCAGCACAGGGTCATGCTGAAGCCGAAAGCAAGACCGATAAAGCAACCCAGCTACCGGATGAATCCCCATTATGCATCTCAGGTAAAGGTAGAACTGTGAAGAGATGGATAAGTATGTGTTTGAAGATGAAGAGGTGTTGCAAAATCCTTGATCTACACTAGCCAAATGAACTCCAGAAGTATATGGTGGGCCCTTTTAGCTTGCCAATGGATGTATTAGACACCCTATGTACCTTGGAAGATCACTCTCAAAAAGATAGATCAAAACAGATAAGTTGGAGTTAGCTCAGAGGTGAAAACTTGCTATTCTTGGTTCATACACCTGTCTAGTGTTTTACATAATTCTCTGAGCACAGCAGCAATTAGCTTAATTCCTCTTGGGGAAGTCTAGGTAACTTAAAGAGATAACTTTCAAGAGTAATCTCATAAAAACTAATGAACCACACACTGAGAATGAGTTTTAACAACTGATGACATCATCCCGATTTTCACGGGCTGCTACAATTCGAGACCAGTGAGCAGCAAAATCAACATAACTCCAAATGTAGGAATCCAATGATTATGAAAATTTGTATGGCTATACTAGACAGTAAGCTGAACCCAAAAAGCTTTAAATCACTTAATTTGGATAAGTAACCACTGAGAAATGGCTCTGACAAGATGAGTGAAAAAGTCGGGTACCTGACAGAGAAGTGAAGATGAACAGACCCTGTTGACTTCAAATGAACATAACTTAAGATTGCAAAATCCAAATGACATGAAAACTTGTGAGCATATAGTAGACTTATAGAGCTAACTTTAACAAGTTAAATCACTGAAAATGATGCACCAAGCTCAGAGAAAACATCTCTGCAAGCTGACTGAGAAAACTGAGAGTAATGGCAGTGAGTAGTACACTTCACAAGAACATGGAAAGATGAACTCAAATAATCATGAAAAGGAAAGTATATTGCTTGTACAATACAATGACTTACTGATACATATGTGTGCCTTGTAATCACACCTTGATATGGCATAAAGCTCAGCTCTTGGAGGTCTTCACATAGGTCTCTCTAACCACGACTAAAACTGCCATCTATTTATAGTTGAGTTTGGGAGGCTAACTTCCCTCAATCACTCTCCAATCAATCAGTGGTTGATTTTTTCTCTACCTACCACAAATCACGAATTCGTGGCTCCTCTTTCCATTCTTGATCATGTGGACTCAACCACTTAAGATTCTCTTACTTTTACATTAAGTAAACTCTTCAAAAAATTACAAGAGGTAGTTCACAAGTGAACTTTACATAGTCTTCTTTTTAAAGCTTCTTCTAAGACTTTGTGGGACTCAAGCCAATACTTAGGCTTGTCATAGACTTGCTCTAACAGCTCCCCCTCAAGCCAAGTATGCTTGAGGTCTTCAATCTTCCAAGATTACCTGCAAACCTATCATAGCCTTGAATTTGCAAAGCTTTGTACCATCCAATGCTTTGGTTAGAATATCTGCACATTGTTGATGAGTAGACACATATGATATTTGAATCTCTTTGCTTAGAACCTTCTCTCGTACATAGTGATAATGAACTTCAATATGTTTAGTCCTTGCATGAAAAATAGGATTAGTAGCCAAATGAATACAACTCATATTGTCACCAAAAATAGTTGGAGTTCCAAACTCCAATCCAAGATCTTTGAATAATGTCTTCATCCACATAGCTTCTTGTGTAGCTATGGCAAGACCTCTATATTCAGCTTCAGTAGAAGAGAGAGCAACTGTGGGTTGCTTCTTGGATGACCATGAAATAAGCTTTGAACCTGCAAAGGTAAGATAACCTGAAGTGCTCCTTCTATCTTTCTTGGAGCCAGCCCAATCTGCATAAGAAAATAGCTTCAAACCTAAATTAGATACATAAGGATAATAAAGTCCTTCATTTATGGTTCCTTTGAGATACTTGAGAATCCTTTTGGCAGCTGTTGGAGAATTCCTCTCCTAATCGCAGCGGAAAGTGTAGAAGACCTTCTCAGGATCAAGACTCTTTCCAACAGCAGAACATTCAAATGAAAACTGGTACCAACTGAAATATCCAATGAACTTGAAACTTTGGTCACTCAAACTAGACACCTAGAGCTTTCAAATGAGATATAAAACACTCAATTTGGAGTAGATTTGAGTTGGCAACTATTTGATTCAAAACAGACTACCTGTCCACTCAGTTAGGCTGAAAACTAGACTTCACTAAAACCTGAATAACTCACAGAGCATAAAGAATTTCATAAAACTGTTCTAGATAGAGGAATTACTCAAGATAAGCTTTCCAACGAATGTTTAAACACTAAAATCGGATACATATATTGAGGGATATGACTCTCACAAGTAGACTATGTAGAAATGGGTGTGCGGCTGGACATACTCTATGAGAGTGAACTGAACGAAATGACTCAAAACAAATGAAGTAGCTACAAGGGAGCTTCCATGCCTTCTTGCTCTATTCTTGAGTGTCTTCCCTTGCCTCTTTTATAGCCAAGTGACCAAAAACTCTCATGATGAGTTTGAGAGCTCTTCTCCATCATTTCTCCACTACTTTGGACAGCCACTCCTCTTACAGTTCAGCTTTTAGATTTGATTCTCTTTTGAATGATTCTCTTTTGGCCTCCACTACTTGCTGAAGTAAATGCTTCTATTTTTCATTTTTGTATTTTCCTTCTACTTGAAGAAAATCCTTTTTGCAAAAATATATACGAGCTTACTTCTTTATTTTTAACACTCCCCCTCAAGCTCACATGTGAGCTTGCACGTTCAGCCATATCCTGCAAGTTGATGTCGTCCTTGAACCTCTTGAGCTTAGAAGCATCTAGGGACTTTGTAAGCATGTCTGCAACCTGGTCATTAGTTCCAATGAACTTTATATCCACATCTTTGCTCAAAACTTTTTCTCGAACATAATGATAATGCACTTCTATGTGCTTGCTTCGTGCATGAAACATTGGATTGTTTGTCAAGTGAATGCTTGACATGTTGTCACCGTAAATTGGAATGGTCTCCACCTCCACATCAAGATCAACCAAGAGCTTCCTAATCCACATAGCTTCACAAGTTGCAAAGGCTAAACCTCTATATTCAGCTTCTGTAGATGATAGTGCAACAGTAGGCTGCTTCTTTGAGCTCCATGTGATAGGTTTGCTTCCTATCATGAACACATAACCTGAAGTGGATCTTCTATCTTCCTTTGAACCAGCCCAATCAACATCACTGAAGCCTTTTACCTGCAGTTCTTCATCATATCTATAAAACAAAGCATGATTGACTGTGTGCTTTGTGAAGAGATGGATAGGTATGTGTTGAAGATGAAGAGGTGTTGCAAAATCCTTGATCTACACCAGCCAAATGAACTCCAGGAGTAGATGGTGGGCCCTTTTAACTTGCCAATGGATGTATTAGACACCCTATGTACCTTGGAAGATCACTCTAGAAAAGATAGATCAAAACAGATAAGTTGGAGTTAGCTCAGAGGTGAAAACTTGCTATTCTTGGTTGATACACCTGTCCAGTGTTTTACATAATTCTCTGAGCATAGCAGCAATTAGATTAATTCCTCTTGGGGAAGGCTAGGTAGCTTAAAGAGCTAACTTTAGAGAGTAATCTCATCAAAAATAACAAACCACACACTGAGAATGACTTTTAACAAGTGATGACATCATCCCGATTTTCACGGGCTGCTACAGAAATAGACTAGTGAGCAGAAAAATCAACATAACTCAAAATATGGAAATCCAATGATTATTAAAATTTGTATCGTTATACTAGACAGTAAGCTGAATCCAACAAGCTTTAAATCACTGAATTTGGGTAAGTAACCACTGAGAAATGGCTCTGACAAGATGAGTGAAAAAGTCGGGTACCTGACAGAGAGGTGAAGATGAACAGACCCTGTTGACTTCAAATAAACATAACTGAAGATTGCAACATCCAAACGACATGAAAATTTATGAGCATATAGTAGACTTATAGATCTAACTTTACAATGTTAAATCACTTAAAATGATGCACCAAGCTCAGAGAAAACATGTCTGCAAGCTGACTGAGAAAACTGAGAGTAATGGCAGTGAGTAGTACACTTCACAAGAACATGGAAAGATGAACTCAAATAATCATGAAAATGAAAGTATATTGCTTGTACAATACAATGACTTACTGATACATATGTGTGCCTTGTAATCACACCTTGATATGGCATAAAGCTCAGCTCTTGGAGGTCTTCACATAGGTCTCTCTAACCACGACTAAAACTGCCATCTATTTATAGTTGAGTTTGGGAGGCTAACTTCCCTCAATCACTCTCCAATCAATCAATGATTGGTTTGATTCTCTACCTACCACAAATCACAAATTCGTGGCTCCTCTTTCCATTCTTGATCATGTGGGCTCAACCACTTAAGATTCTCTTACTTTTACATTAAGTAAACTCTTCAAAAGTTACAAGAGGTAGTTCACAAGTGAACTTTACATAGTCTTCTTTTTAAAGCTTCTTCTAAGACTTTGTGAGACTCAAGCCAATACTTAGGCTTGTCATAGACTTGCTCCAACATGCTTCACATATCTTAGCACTCGTTTGGCTGAATTTAAATGTTCACTTGTTGGAGCTTGCATAAATTGAGAAAGAACTCCAACAATATAACACAAATCTGGTCTTGTGATCGTAGCATAGATCAACGAACCTATAATACTCCTGTATGTAGTTACATCATGTAACTTCTCTCCATCATTTGAGCATAGCTTCACATTTGTGTCCATAGGTTGAGTGAGTGGTTTGCATTCACTCATTCCAAATCTGAAAAGAACATCCAATAGGTACTTTCTTTGCATCAAGTAAATGCCATCTTTCCCATAGACTATCTCAATGCCTAAAAAGTATTTCAGCTCACCAAGATCTGAAATTTTAAACTCCTTACCGAGTTTCCTTTTGATCTCTTGTATTCCTATAACATTACTTCCTGTTATGATGAGATCATCAACGTATATGCAAATATATACCTGCTTGCCTTCTTCTTTCTTCATGTAGAGAGAGGGATCTGCATTACTTGGACTGTACCCACACCTTGTGAGGTACTCGACCAATCTTTGATTCCAAGCACGTGGTGCTTGCTTCAGCCCATACAAAGCTTTCTTCAATCTACAAACAAAATTTGGATGCTTTTTGTCTTCAAATCCAATCGGTTGACTCAGGTATACCTCTTCTTGAAGTTCACCATTGAGAAAAGCATTTTTTATGTCAAGTTGGTACAATGGCCATCTCTTTGCTGCACTCACTGCAATCAAGGTTCTAATTGTTCCCATCTTTGCAACCGGGCTGAAAGTCTCTTCATAATCGATGCCGTGAGTTTGCTTGAATCCTTTTGCTACCAGTCTAGCTTTATGCCTTGCTAGAGAACCATCAGCATTTCTCTTTATTTTAAACACCCATTTATTTGGAACAATCTTCATACCTTCAGCCTTTGGAACTAGCTCCCATGTGTGATTGTCCTTGAGAGCTTTCATCTCTTCTTGCATAGCTTCTTGCCATTCTTTTTGTGTACATGCTTCTTCATATGCATCCGGTTCTTTGTCTTTGACCACCTGTGTCATATATGCAAAATGCTTTGCAATAAAACTATCATAGCTCAGCCTTTCAATTGGATACCTTGCTCTTGAAGACCTCCTTTCATTCCCTTTTGAACATTGCTTCTTCAACCGGTTCAACTTTACCTTTGGTGTGATCACCTCTTCATACTCTTCTTCACTTGCATTTGAATCACTATTTTGGGTAGCACTTTCAGCTTTGGATCTTTCATAGGCTGATGTTGGTGATGAGGAATGACTCCTTAGCCTCCCCTTCCATGTTGAACTTTCTCCAAGTGATGTAGAAGCTTCTGGACCTGACATTTGAGTGCTTGTTTGCTGAAATTCTTCTTGGACAACACCTCCATCATCTTCGCAATCTTCTTCAAGAATCTTTTCTTTCCCTTTGTCTCCAAACCATGGTCTTAGCTCATCAAATACCACATCTCGTGAGACTCGTAGCTCCTTTGTCACCGGATTGTAGCACCTATATCCCTTTTGCTCCGATGAATATCCAATAAAAATACATTTTTCGGACTTTGCCTCCATGTTTGTCCTTAGTTCTTGAGGGATGTGAACATAACACACACATCCAAAAACTTTGAGATGTGTAAGGTCAGGTTTCTTACCGAAATAAACCTCCTCGGGAGTTAGATTATGCACTCCAGCCGTTGTGCACTTGTTCATCAAATAAACGGCCGTACTAGTTGCTTCAGCCCAATAGTTTAGTGGCATCTTCATCTCGTTGAGCATGCATCTTGCAACTTCTGTGATATGTCGATTTTTCCTTTCAGCTATTCCATTTTGTTGAGGCATGTACCTACATGTAAATTGTCTCTTGATGCCATTTTCATAAAGAAAATCTGAAAATTCTTTGGAGAAATATTCTCCTCCTCCATCGGACCTCAGGGTCTTTATGTAGCGTCCTGTTTCCTTTTCTACCTGTGCTTTAAATCTCTTGAACATGGAGAACACATCTGATTTTTGTTTTATGCAAAACATCCATACTTTTCTTGAATGATCATCGATAAAAGTGACAAAATATCTATTACCAGCCACTGATGGTTGTTGTGATGGTCCCCATACATCCGTGTGTATCAAGTCGAGGACATTCCTTGCCACATAGTTGCTCTTCTTGAATGGTTGTCGAGTTTGCTTTCCTAGTTGACATGCTTCACAAAACTCATGTAGTCGAGCATCATTGAATCTTGGAAGACCTCTTACCACTTCATGGTTGCTCATGTCCTTGAGCTTGAGAATGTTGATATGTCCAAACCTTTTGTGCCACAAATCGATTTCAGCTATCCTCTTGTTTCCAAACTGAATATACATCACCTTTCCATGCGGTTGTTGAATGTCCAAAGTGAACATCCTTCCTTCTTTCCTTCCTTGAGCAATGACCTTGAATCCTTCTTTTGGATTCTTTATAAAGCAGCCTTTTTCATTGAAGATAACATGATATCCTTTCTCTACCATTTGTCCTACTGAAATCAAATTCTTTGCAATAGTAGGAACATGAACATCAGCCAATACCTTCTTGTCTCCAAGCTTGATATCTCCAACATGCTCAATTGCATGTTGAGTTTCATCGCCGGTCTCCACACAATCTTTTCCACTTGGAGCTTGTAGTTTTGTGAACAAATCTCCTTGGCATGTCATATGGTTGCTGCAACCTGAATCTATGAACCACTTTTTGTCATCACTTCTCGAGTTGTTGTAGTCATGCATCATGGCAAGCATGGTTTGCTTGTCTCCTTCACTTGATGTACTCGCATAGTTATTTTGGCTCCTTTGGTTGCCTCCATTCAGCCTTCCATTCTTTTGCCAACAATCATTTGCATAATGTCCTAGTTTACCACAATGATAACATGTTATACCTTTATGAGGATTGTATGAACCTCGACCTCTTCCTCTATTTCTTCCTCGACCTCTTCCATGTGTGTTGTCATTTGAGTTGTCCTTGTTGTCCTCCGAGTTGTGTTGGCTGAAATTTGTGTTGTTGTAGCTTCTTCCTCTTCCTCTCGAGCCTCCTCTTGAGTTCCTTCCTCTACCTCTTCCTGCATATAACATTTGACTATGGCTGTCCTTACCTTTGTTGCCTTCTCCTTGTTGAGCAACCTCTTCAGCCACAAGATTTGGTATAATCTCGTCGAATGTTGGTAGAGGATCTCTATAAAGGATGTTTGTGATGAGGGGCTTCCACTTTTCTTCACTTCTCAAGCCATTGAGGGCTGTTTGGACGATGTCTTCCTCTTCTATCTTGCATCCAACTGATGCTAGCTGATCTCGAACCTCTTTGATCCTCAATGTATACTCACTAATGCTTTGGGTTGAGCTTTTCTTCATGTTGTTGAGTTCGTTCTTGAGTTGCATCCTCCGAGACCTTGTTGAGGTAGCATACACCTTCTCCAATGCTTCCCAAACTTCCTTGGCTGTTTCTAAGCTTTGCACATGACCAATCATAGTGTTAGAAATAACTTGTGAGATGAGGAACATCACCCTTCGATTCCTCTCTTCCCAATCAGCAAATTGTCTCCTTTGTGCCGGAGTAATGTTGGGATCTTCAATGTCCACCGGTTGTGGATCGTCTCCACTAACTAGACTCCATAAACCTTTACCTTTAAGGTAATTTATCATTCTATACCTCCAAGACTGAAATTGTCTTTGTCTAACTTCTCAACTTGTCCTAAATCAGCCATTGAAAACTTCCAAGATTGAAGTTTACCTCAAGTATGTTGTGGCGCTCTTTCTTGACTTCACGAAGCTCCCCCTTGATTTGTAGCTTCTCCTTTGCTTCAATTCAGTTCCAATGCTTTGAATCTTCAACTCCAATGCTCTGATACCAATTGTTGGAGAATTCCTCTCCCAATCGCAGCGGAAAGTGTAGAAGACCTTCTCACGATCAAGACTCTTGCCAACAGCAGAACATTCAAATGAAAACTGGTACCAACTGAAATATCCAATGAACTTGAAACTTTGGTCACTCAAACTAGACACCTAGAGATTTCAATTGAGATATAAAACACTCAATTTGGAGTAGATTTGAGTTGGCAACTATTTGATTCAAAACAGACTACCTGTCCACTAAGTTAGGCTGAAAACTGGACTTCACTAAAACCTAAATTTCATAAAACTGTTCTAGACAGAGGAAGTACTCAAGATAAGCTTTCCAACGAATATTTAAACACTAAAATCGGATACATATATTGAGAGATATGACTCTCACAAGTAGACTATGTAGAAATGGGTGTGCGGCTGGACATACTCTATGAGAGTGAACTGAACGAAATGACTCAAAACAAATGAAGTAGCTACAAGGGAGCTTCCATGCCTTCTTGCTCTATTCTTGAGTGTCTTCCCTTGCCTCTTTTATAGCCAAGTGACCAAAAACTCTCATGATGAGTTTGAGAGCTCTTCTCCATCATTTCTCCACTACTTTGGACAGCCACTCCTCTTACAGTTCAGCTTTTAGATTTGATTCTCTTTTGAATGATTCTCTTTTGGCCTCCACTACTTGCTGAAGTAAATGCTTCTATTTTTCATTTTTGTATTTTCCTTCTACTTGAAGAAAATCCTTTTTGCAAAAATATATACGAGCTTACTTCTTTATTTTTAACAGCAGCATCCATATGTGGTTTCCTTGGTGTGTGCATAAATTGGCTTAGCACACTCACACTGTAACATATATCTACTCTTGTCAATGTGGCATAGTTGAGACTACCCACTAGACTTTGATATGATGTGATGTCCTCTATGAGTTCACCTTCATGTGAGCTCAATTTGTGATTGACCTCCATTGGAGTACCTGCATCTTACAATCTTGCATCTTGAATTTTGCCAACATGCCCTTAATGTACTTTCTTTGAGTGAGAAACAAACCATGATCTTTGTAGACAACTTCCAAACCTAGGAAGTAGGTAAGTGAACCCAAATCACTTATCTTGAACTCTTCTCTCATCTGATCTTTGATCTTCTTCATACCATCTACATCATTTCCTGTCAATATAATATCATCTACATATACACATAGGTAGATGACCTCAGAATTACTCTTTTTAATAAAGAGTGAAGGATCTGCCTTGCTTGGTTGAAAGCCTTTGTCCTGCAAGAATGAAACAAGCCTGAAATTCCAAGCTCTTGGAGCTTGCTTGAGACCATACAATGCTTTGTTAAGTTTACACACATAATCAGGATAAACTTGATTCTCAAAACCAGGTGGTTGTGCCATATATACCTCTTCTGTTATCCAACCATTCAAGAATGCATTCTTTACATCTAGTTGAAGTATCTTCCAATTCTTGGAAGAGGCAATACTAAGCAAAACCCTAATAGTAGGCATCTTTGCCACAGGAGAGAAGGTCTCCTCATAATCAATTCCCTGAGTTTGTGCAAAGCCTTTTGCTACAAGCCTTGCCTTATACCTGTTAATTGAACCATCAGAATTCTTCTTGAGTTTATAGACCCATCTTGAGCCTATTACCTTCATGGATGAAGTCTTGGGCACCAAATCCCAAGTGTTGTTTTCCTCAAGTGCTTCAATCTCTTCCTTCATTGCATGCTTCCATTCTGATTTTGCTTTGGCCTCTTCAAATGATGATGGCTCCTCTTGGTTTATATCCTGTGCTATGTAGATAGAGTGTTTAGTTACTAATGAGGTGTCAAGGTTTTTTCTTTTCCCTCATAGATCTTCTTAGGCCATGATGTGATGATTCTTCCTCATGTCCAAGTTCTTGCAATTTTGCTTTACCTTTAGACTTCCATGCTTTGATCTTTTCCATCTGAGATTCTTCATCATCCTCTGAGGTGTCTTGTTCTTCAATCTTCGGTTGTTCTCTACCAAGCTTTGGAAAATCTTCTTCAAGATTATATGGTAAATTGACCTTCCTGCATGAATCTTCATACCAATAATTGTTCTCATAAAAAACTACATGCCTACCAAGAATCCTTTGTTTGTAGGGTTGTATAACCAGTAGCCCTTTTGATTGTTGTCATATCCAATAAATACACACCTTTCTGCCTTTGGATCCATCTTGCCTCTAACCTGTGAAGGAACATGAGCAAAGGCAATACATCCAAAAATTTTACAATGATCTAAGCTTGGTCTTCTTCCATTCCAAGCCTCATATGGAGTCATCCCATCAAGGGATTTTGAAGGCAACCTGTTAATCAAGTAAGTGGCTGTAGATACAACCTCAGCCCATAAGTAATTAGGTAAATGCTTTTCATTTAACATAGACCTTGCAACTTCAACAATTGTCCTATTCCACCTTTCTGCCACTCCATTTTGCTCAGGAGTGTACCCTGTAGTTACCTCTCTTTTGATTCCTCTTTCTTGAAGAAAAGAATCAAACTCATGGGAGAAGTATTCTCCCCCTCCATCTGACCTTAGCCTTTTTAGTGATTTACCTGTTTGATTCTCCACAAGAGCCAAATATCTTTTGAAACATGAAAAAACTTCATCTTTGTGTTTCATAAAGAATAGGATAGTCCATCTGCTGCAATCATCAATAAAGGAAGCATAATACCTTGATCCAGATATTGAAGCTTCCTTGCTAGGTCCCCATACATCTGTATGAACCAACTCCAAGAGATCTCCATGCATATAACCTTTCTTCATGAATGGTAACCTGTGAGACTTTCCAAATTGACATGCACTACACTTATAAATCATATGTTGTTTTGACAAATTAGGGAGTCCAAGTACACTTTGGTCCCTGCATATTTGCTTTAATGACCTTTCACCAATATGTGCTAACCTTTTGTGCCATACTTCCAATTTTGTGAGTGTCTGACTACCATAATTAAAGAGAGCAATGTTTCTAGTGTCCTGTAATTCAAATGTGAACAATCTACTTGTCTTTTCACCTTTTGCAATTCTTCTGAATCCTTGACTTGGATCTTCAACAAATGCTCCTGCTTTTGTGAACCTGACTTGCAACCCTTTCTCTACTATCTGCCCAACACTTATCAAATTCTTTGTAATGGTAGGGGCATAGAGTACCTTACTAAGTAGATTGATGTTTCCATCAGGTGCTTTGACATTGCCTATTTTCTCCACAGGATGTTTTGTATCATCTCCTGTTTGTACCTCATGCTTATTCCTTGGATCTTCTAAATCTGATAGGAGTGCCACATTTCCTGCCACATGATTTGAACAACCTAAATCTATGTAGAAAACATGCTCATCAGATTTACCTTGTGGCATAGCCATGTTCATGATCAATAATGAATCCTCTTTGTTTGAGTCTTCTGTGTAGTTATTGTAGTCTCTCCTTCCTTTGTAGCCTCCTTGATAGTTTGAATGATTGTAGTTGTTGTAGTTGCCATGGTAGTTGTTGAACCTTCCTCTTGAGTAGCCATAACTTCCTCTATTGTATCCTCTGCCTCTTTGATTCCTGAAATTCCTAAAGCAATTCTCAGTTGTATGATTAGTTAGTCCACAAATAGAACATGGGTTGGAGTCTTGGGATCTCCCCCTGCCTTGTCTACCTCCTCTTCCTCTACCTCTGCCATGTCTTCCTCTACCTGCATAGTTAGCTTGATATGTACCTGCTTCATCATCCACTTTCTTTGCCTTTCCTTTGTTATCTTTAGACTTGCTTTTATCTGTGTATAAAGCTGAAGATTGATTACCTTTAGAGCTTTCTCCATTTTTGATAAGCTTTGCCTCTTGAGTAAGTAGTTGTCCAATGAGTGTGTTGAAATCAGGTACATGCATGTCCATGTACAAATCCATACCTGTGGTGAATGCTTCCCACTTGTCATCTGCCTTCAAACCATTGATGACCTGCCTTACAATTTGCTCTTCATCTATTACCTCTCCAATGCTTCCCAACTGATCCGCTATGTCCTTGAGCTTTGTGACAAAATCAATCACATTTTGTTTGGGAGCCTTCTTGAGAGTTGTGAAATCCAGCCATAGTTGATGCTTCCTAGCTTTAGTACTTGAAGAAAAGAAAGCTTCAAGTGCATCCCACACTTCCTGAGATGTCTTACAACTTCTAATGTGAGGCAACAAAAAATCTGAGATAGAGTTGAGGAGATAAGACCTTGCAAGTGCATCCTTGGAGCACCATGTGCTCAATCTTTCTTGCTCTTCTTGTGTTGGTTGACTTTTGTTCCTGAAACTTGGCATAACTTCATCTCCAGCCACATAACCATATAAACTTCTACCTTGGAGATAAGCCTCCATTCTTAATGACCAAGCTGAGTAGTTACCTCTGTCCAATTTTTCAATTGATGAAGGAAATCCATCTGCCATGTTGTCCAACCTTGTTCTGATACCACTGTGAAGAGATGGATAAGTATGTGTTTGAAGATGAAGAGGTGTTGCAGAATCCTTGATCTACACCAGCCAAATGAACTCTAGAAGTATATGGTGGGCCCTTTTAGCTTGCCAATGGATGTATTAGACACCCTATGTACCTTGGAAGATCACTCTCAAAAAGATAGATCAAAACAGATAAGTTGGAGTTAGCTCAGAGGTGAAAACTTGCTATTCTTGGTTCATACACATGTCCAGTGTTTTACATAATTCTCTGAGCACAGCAGCAATTAGCTTAATTCCTCTTGGGGAAGTCTAGGTAACTTAAAGAGATAACTTTCAAGAGTAATCTCATCAAAAATAATGAACCACACACTGAGAATGAGTTTTAACAAATGATGACATCATCCCGATTTTCACGGGCTACTATAGTTTGAGACCAGTGAGCAGAAAAATCAACATAACTCAAAATGTAGGAATCCAATGATTATGAAAATTTGTATGGCTATACTAGTCAGTAAGCTGATTCCAAAAAGCTTTAATTCAATGAATTTGGATAAGTAACCACTGAGAAATGGCTCTGACAAGATGAGTGAAAAAGTCGGGTACCTGACAGAGAAGTGAAGATGAATAGACCCTGTTGACTTCAAATGAACATAACTGAAGATTGCAACATCCAAATGACATGAAAATTTGTGAGCATATAGTAGACTTGCAGCGCAAACTTTACCAAGTTAAATCACTGAAAATGATGCACCAAGCTCAAAGAAAACATCTCTGCAAGCTGACTGAGAAAACTGAGAGTAATGGCAGTGAGTAGTACACTTCACAAGAACATGGAAAGATGAACTCAAATAATCATGAAAATGAAAGTATATTGCTTGTACAATACAATGACTTACTGATACATATGTGTGCCTTGTAATCACACCTTGATATGGCATAAAGCTCAGCTCTTGGAGGTCTTCACATAGGTCTCTCTAACCACGACTAAAACTGCCATCTATTTATAGTTGAGTTTGGGAGGCTAACTTCCCTCAATCACTCTCCAATCAATCAGTGATTGATTTGATTCTCTACCTACCACAAATCACAAATTCGTGGCTCCTCTTTCCATTCTTGATCATGTGGACTCAACCACTTAAGATTCTCTTACTTTTACATTAAGTAAACTCTTCAAAAAATTACAAGAGGTAGTTCACAAGTGAACTTTACATAGTCTTCTTTTTAGAGCTTCTTCTAAGACTTTGTGGGACTCAAGCCAATACTTAGGCTTGTCATAGACTTGCTCCAACAGCTCCCCCTCAAGCCAAGTATGCTTGAGGTCTTCAATCTTCCAAGATTACCTGCAAACCTATCATAGCCTTGCATTTGCAAAGCTTTGTACCATCCAATGCTTTGGTTAGAATATCTGCACATTGTTGATGAGTAGACACATATGATATTTGAATCTCTTTGCTTAGAACCTTCTCTCGTACATAGTGATAATGGACTTCAATATGTTTAGTCCTTGCATGAAAAATAGGATTAGCAGCCAAATGAATAGAACTCATATTGTCACCAAAAATAGTTGGAGTTCCAAACTCCAATCAAAGATCTTTGAATAATGTCTTCATCCACATAGCTTCTTGTGTAGCTATGGCAAGACCTCTATATTCAGCTTCAATAGAAGAGAGAGCAACTCTGGGTTGCTTCTTGGATGACCATGAAATAAGCTTTGAACCTGCAAAGGTAAGATAACCTGAAGTGCTCCCTCTATCTTCCTTGGAGCCAGCCCAATCTGCATCAGAAAATAGCTTCAAACCTAAATCAGATACATAAGGATAATAAAGTCCTTCATTTATGGTTCCTTTGAGATACTTGAGAATCCTTTTGGCAGCATCCATATGTGGTTTCCTTGGTGTGTGCATAAATTGGCTTAGCACACTCACACTGTAACATATATCTACTCTTGTCAATGTGGCATAGTTGAGACTACCCACTAGACTTTGATATGATGTGATGTCCTCTATGAGTTCACCTTCATGTGAGCTCAATTTGTGATTGACCTCCATTGGAGTACCTGCAATCTTACAATCTTGCATCTTGAATTTTGCCAACATGTCCTTAATGTACTTTCTTTGAGTGAGAAACAAACCATGATCTTTGTAGACAACTTCCAAACCTAGGAAGTAGGTAAGTGAACCCAAATCACTTATCTTGAACTCTTCTCTCATCTGATCTTTGATCTTCTTCATACCATCTGCATCATTTCCTGTCAATATAATACCATCTACATATACACATAGGTAGATGACCTCAGAATTACTCTTTTTAATAAAGAGTGAAGGATCTGCCTTGCTTGGTTGAAAGCCTTTGTCCTGCAAGAATGAAACAAGCCTGAAATTCCAAGCTCTTGGAGCTTGCTTGAGACCATACAATGCTTTGTTAAGTTTACACACATAATCAGGATAAACTTGATTCTCAAAACCAGGTGGTTGTGCCATATATACCTCTTCTGTTATCCAACCATTCAAGAATGCATTCTTTACATCTAGTTGAAGTATCTTCCAATTCTTGGAAGAGGCAATACTAAGCAAAACCCTAATAGTAGGCATCTTTGCCACAGGAGAGAAGGTCTCCTCATAATCAATTCCCTGAGTTTGTGCAAAGCCTTTTGCTACAAGCCTTGCCTTATACCTGTTAATTGAACCATCAGAATTCTTCTTGAGTTTATAGACCCATCTTGAGCCTATTACCTTCATGGATGAAGTCTTGGGCACCAAATCCCAAGTGTTGTTTTCCTCAAGTGCTTCAATCTCTTCCTTCATTGCATGCTTGCATTCTGATTTTGCTCTGGCCTCTTCAAATGATGATGGCTCCTCTTGGTTTATATCCTGTGCTATGTAGATAGAGTGTTTAGTTACTAATGAGGTGTCAAACCCATACCTTTCTGGTTTTTTCTTTTCCCTCATAGATCTTCTTAGGCCATGATGTGATGATTCTGCCTCATGTCCAAGTTCTTGCAATTTTGCTTTACCTTTAGACTTCCATGCTTTGATCTTTTCCATCTGAGATTCTTCATCATCCTCTGAGGTGTCTTGTTCTTCAATCTTTGGTTGTTCTCTACCAAGCTTTGGAAAATCTTCTTCAAGATTATATGGTAAATTGACCTTCCTGCATGAATCTTCATACCAATAATTGTTCTCATCAAAAACTACATCCCTGCCTACCAAGAATCCTTTGTTTGTAGGGTTGTATAACCTGTAGCCCTTTTGATTGTTGTCATATCCAATAAATACACACCTTTCTGCCTTTGGATCCATCTTGCCTCTAACCTGTGAAGGAACATGAGCAAAAGCAATACATCCAAAAATTTTACAATGATCTAAGCTTGGTCTTCTTCCATTCCAAGCCTCATATGGAGTCATCCCATCAAGGGATTTTGAAGGCAACCTGTTACTCAAGTAAGTGGCTGTAGATACAACCTCAACCCATAAGTAATTAGGTAAATGCTTTTCATTTAACATAGACCTTGCAGCTTCAACAATCGTCCTATTCCTCCTTTCTGCCAATCCATTTTGCTCAGGAGTGTACCTTGTAGTTACCTCTCTTTTGATTCCTTCTTTCTTGAAGAAAAGAATCAAACTCATGGGAGAAGTATTCTTCCCCTCCATCTGACCTTAGCCTTTTTAGTGATTTACCTGTTTGATTCTCCACAAGAGCCAAATATCTTTTGAAACATGAAAAAACTTCATCTTTGTGTTTCATAAAGAATAGGATAGTCCATCTGCTGCAATCATCAATAAAGGAAACATAATACCTTGATCCAGATATTGAAGCTTCCTTGCTAGGTCCCCATACATCTGTATGAACCAACTCCAAGAGATCTCCATGCATATAACCTTTCTTCATGAATGGTAACCTGTGAGACTTTCCAAATTGACATGCACTACACTTATAAATCATATGTTGTTTTGACAAATTAGGGAGTCCAAGTACACTTTGGTCCCTGCATATTTGCTTTAATGACCTTTCACCAATATGTGCTAACCTTTTGTGCCATACTTCCAATTCTGTGAGTGTCTGACTACCATAATTAAAGAAAGCAATGTTTCTAGTGTCCTGTAATTCAAATGTGAACAATCTACCTGTCTTTTCACCTTTTGCAATTCTTCTGAATCCTTGACTTGGATCTTCAACAAATGCTCCTGCTTTTGTGAACCTGACTTGCAACCCTTTCTCTACTATCTGCCCAACACTTATCAAATTCTTTGTAATGGTAGGGACATAGAGTACCTTACTGAGTAGATTGATGTTTCCATCATGTGCTTTGACATTGCCTATTTTCTCCACAGGATGTTTTGTATCATCTCCTGTTTGTACCTCATGCTTATTCCTTGGATCTTCTAAATCTGATAGGAGTGCCACATTTCCTGCCACATGATTTGAACAACCTGAATCTATGTAGAAAACATGCTCATCAGATTTACCTTGTGGCATAGCCATGTTCATGATCAATAATGAATCCTCTTTGTTTGAGTCTTCTGTGTAGTTATTGTAGTCTCTCCTTCCTTTGTAGCCTCCTTGATAGTTTGAATGATTGTAGTTGTTGTAGTTGCCATGGTAGTTGTTGAACCTTCCTCTTGAGTAGCCATAACTTCCTCTATTGTATCCTCTGCCTCTTTGATTCCTGAAATTCCTAAAGCAATTCTCAGTTGTATGATTAGTTAGTCCACAAATAGAACATGGGTTGGAGTCTTGGGATCTCCCCCTGCCTTGTCTACCTCCTCTTCCTCTACCTCTGCCATGTCTTCCTCTACCTGTATGGTTAGCTTGATATGTACCTACTTCATCATCCACTTTCTTTGCCTTTCCTTTGTTATCTTTAGACTTGCTTTTATCCGTGTATAAAGCTGAAGATTGATTACCTTTAGAGCTTTCTCCATTTTTGATAAGCTTTGCCTCTTGAGTAAGTAGTTGTCCAATGAGTGTGTTGAAATCAGGTACATGCATGTCCATGTACAAATCCATAGCTGTGGTGAATGCTTCCCACTTGTCATCTGCCTTCAAGCCATTGATGACCTGCCTTACAATTTGCTCTTCATCTATTACCTCTCCAATGCTTCCCAACTGATCCGCTATGTCCTTGAGCTTTGTGACAAAATCAATCACATTTTGTTTGGGAGCCTTCTTGAGAGTTGTGAAATCCAGCCATAGTTGATGCTTCCTAGCTTTAGTACTTGAAGAAAAGAAAGCTTCAAGTGCATCCCACACTTCCTGAGATGTCTTACAACTTCTAATGTGAGGCAACAAAAAATCTGAGATAGAGTTGAGGAGATAAGACCTTGCAAGTGCATCCTTGGAGCACCATGTGCTCAATCTTTCTTGCTCTTCTTGTGTTGGTTGACTTTTGTTCCTGAAACTTGGCATAACTTCATCTCCAGCCACATAACCATATAAACTTCTACCTTGGAGATAAGCTTCCATTCTTAATGAGCAAGCTGAGTAGTTACCTCTGTCCAATTTGTCAATTGATGAAGGAAATCCATCTGCCATGTTGTCCAACCTTGCTCTGATACCACTGTGAAGAGATGGATAAGTATGTGTTTGAAGATGAAGAGGTGTTGCAAAATCCTTGATCTACACCAGCCAAATGAACTCCAGAAGTATATGGTGGGCCCTTTTAGCTTGCCAATGGATGTATTAGACACCCTATGTACCTTGGAAGATCACTCTCAAAAAGATAGATCAAGACAGATAAGTTGGAGTTAGCTCAGAGGTGAAAACTTGCTATTCTTGGTTCATACACCTGTCCAGTGTTTTACATAATTCTCTGAGCACAGCAGCAATTAGCTTAATTCCTCTTGGGGAAGTCTAGGTAACTTAAAGAGATATTTTTCAAGAGTAATCTCATCAAAAATAATGAACCACACACTGAGAATGAGTTTTAACAACTGATGACATCATCCCGATTTTCACGGGCTACTATAGTTTGAGACCAGTGAGCAGAAAAATCAACATAACTCAAAATGTAGGAATCCAATGATTATGAAAATTTGTATGGCTATACTAGACAGTAAGCTGAACCCAAAAAGCTTTAAATCACTGAATTTGGATAAGTAACCACTGAGAAATGGCTCTGACCAGATGAGTGAAAAAGTCGGGTACCTGACAGAGAAGTGAAGATGAACAGACCCTGTTGACTTCAAATGAACATAACTGAAGATTGCAACATCCAAATGACATGAAAATTTGTGAGCATATAGTAGACTTATAGCGCTAACTTTACCAAGTTAAATCCACTGAAAATGATGCACCAAGCTCAGAGAAAACATCTCTACAAGCTGACTGAGAAAACTGAGAGTAATGGCAGTGAGTAGTACACTTCACAAGAACATGGAAAGATGAACTCAAATAATCATGAAAATGAAAGTATATTGCTTGTACAATACAATGACTTACTGATACATATGTGTGCCTTGTAATCATACCTTGATATGGCATAAAGCTCAGCTCTTGGAGGTCTTCACATAGGTCTCTCTAACCACGACTAAGACTGCCATCTATTTATAGTTGAGTTTGGGAGGCTAACTTCCCTCAATCACTCTCCAATCAATCAGTGATTGATTTGATTCTCTACCTACCACAGATCACGAATTCGTGGCTCCTGTTTCCATTCTTGATCATGTGGACTCAACCACTTAAGATTCTCTTACTTTTACATTAAGTAAACTCTTCAAAAAATTACAAGAGGTAGTTCACAAGTGAACTTTACATAGTCTTCTTTTTAAAGATTCTTCTAAGACTTTGTGGGACTTAAGCCAATACTTAGGCTTGTCATAGACTTGCTCCAACAAGAACTTGATAGGTTATTAAAAGTCGGATTCATCGTGCCAGTAGAGCATGCTGAATGGATCTCTTCGATTGTGATTGTGCCAAAGGAAAACAAGCAATTGAGAATTTGTGTAGATTACCGGAAATTAAACGGAGCAACCGTACCGGATCCCTTCCCAATCCCCTTTTTGGATACCATGTGTAGCTCAGTGATGAGTAGCACCTCCTTTAATGTCAATCCGGGAAGACGTGAGGATGGTATGAAGACCTCGAGCAAGTGTAGGCACAAGTGCGTGAGTGAGAAGCACACTAACATGCACACACATACACACACACGTGCACACAAGGCAAGACAAAGAGTGAGAATCAATGGAGTTCTTAGGTTACTTTCAAAAAGCTCTTACAAGTTCAAATCTATTACAAGCTAACCTCAAAAATGAGCTCTCTAGCTCTTTTTATAGTTTTTGACTACGTTTTGGCCTTGTCCAGACCTAGTGTCCGGCCTAGTTAAAAATTAGGTTCTCTACCCTATTTGGAGGTTCAAACGAAGTCTAAAAAATGTGAAAACTGACAGGTAGGTACTTCTAAAGCTCCTCAAGCTCAATGACTCCTTGGCTTGCACAAAATGGAGCTACAAAAATATGAAATGATATTTACAATGATGGTTAGTGATAAAAATCACTATTATAAAGATGTTATTTTTGGAAAAAATTTGAAGGCCTATCTGCCAGATCTGCGTCGACTGCTTTGTCTACTTAATCCTTCGCCTTGCTCTGACTCTCTCCGTTGGCTTCCTTGTCTCCTCAGTCCTTGGGTGCCCGTACGTGCTCTCAACACCCCCCCCTCTCTCGCGTCTGTCGTCCCTGACAGACCCTTGTTGCTGGGAGTGTTGGATGTAATATTCCACAACCTGAGTGGCAAGCTGATGTTCTTGTATGCGTAGTCCTCTGGCCAAGTCTGTCATCATGCGATCCCAATCAATTGGTCCTGGAATGTCCGGATGTGGCAGACGTAACTGATCTGCATGGATCGCTTGTTCTACTGCGAATAGATGTAGCAAATGTGTGGGTCTGGGAATGAAAATTTCTGAATGATATTCCCAGAATCCCAGTAGAGAACATTTCCTCAAATGTCTGCTTGAAGCATGCGGGTAAGTACTTTATTCGTGCATGCCAGGCAAAGATTATAGTGACCGAGGGGGTCTGGCTCATGTCGTAGACTAAATCCTTGTTACTCTGAGAGAAGCCAGGAGCAGAGATGTATGGGGCTTGTACCTTCCGAAAGGTTTTGAAGACAATGGTCATGAGCTCGAATATTTTCATACACATTTTCGTAGCTATGTCGGGTACATTATTGAGACGTGTAGACCAGTGTCGAATTGTTGATAGCATGTAGGCTACGGTTGGGGTCCCTCGAGGCGGAGCAAAATATGGATAGTTAACCCAAGCCGAGCATTCTTTATTGTTGCGTACCTTGATTGCAAATGCTTGCCAAGATCTGCGACGTACCACGGGGCAATAGCATGGATTATACTTGATATACAGAGGCATGGTTGCCCAGGTGCTCATCATCTCTGGGTAATCGGTTAGTAGACGTGCACGCCAATTAGGTTGGAAGATCGAGCCAGCACGTGCATCTGTCGGTAAATCCCCTAGCTCAAATTGAGTGGCGAATGTGGGCTCCTTCCCTGTATGTCTTTTGACTTCTGCATTATAATCATGCAGCAAGACAAAATAAGGCATGTATTGCGACTCTGATGTTGTGATTAACCGTTGGTGGGATAGGTTCTGAAAGTAAGAAGACCGAAGGACAGTCTCTTCCAGATTTGTGAGAGATTGCATTTGCACAGCAACGCGATCATCATGTGTCTTACCCACTTTCTCGACCCTTTTGACCCAATCTGGAACTTGAATTTCTAGGGTGTCTTGTCCTTCCTCTGTAGTCCGTCCACCGGGTGTTGGCATCGGCTCATACGGCTCTTCATAGCTTTCATCGATGGGGATTTCTACTACTGTTTCAGGTTCTGGTTCTTCAGTTGGCGAGGGTGGCCTTTCATATGGTAAGAGACGTGCTTGGAGTTCGGTCACCTGTTTCCGGAGGGTCTCTAATTCTTCTGGAGAGTGTTGCAAGACTACCGGCTCCTGTTGAGTTGTGGGGGCGCTGGCTAACTGCTTCTTTAGATCTGCACATTCAACCTCTAACTTTTCATATGACTCCAGGAAATTTGCATGCTCTTCGAGTAAGATGCGAATGTCTTCTGATGGGACAGCTCTATACTTGGTAGGGCTAACGGTTGCTCCTGCAGTTCCTTCCATAGCCGCTTCAAAGTTGTCTTGATTTTGTTGTTGAAGCCTCTTGTTCTCTTCTAGTGCTGCTGCCATATGCTTCCTTAATAGCCCCAGGTTGCGTCTGAGTGTAGCATTAGATATCATTTGCGCTTGGAGCACTGTTTCTAGTTCCTTGACTGCTTGATCATCTACTGTTGATGTCTTTGATTCCAATTCAGAGTGAGCCTGCTGTAAGGTGGTATGCTCGGTTAGGAGCGTTTGGTAATCAGCTTCAAGAGTGGTGACTCTAGCTTGCAGACGCTGAGATTCTGCCTGGAGGGCAGCAGTGCGTTCTTCCAATTGATGGTATTCTTGTTGTAGTTGATGTGCACACTGAAGTAATGTGTTGAACGTGCTATTTACATTATGAGATGCAAGGGGAAAAGTTTGAAATGCAGGGGAGGTGGGATTGGGGAGGGAGGTAGTAAATGCTATGTGTGCCAATGATGTGGTTAGTGGTGAGGTGGGGGGTAGTGGAGGGGGAGAGGGTGGAATTGTGGGGAGAGGTGCTGTGGTGGGTGAAATGTCCATTGGGTCAGACAGAGTGGTGTGTATAGGGGCTACCATGTAGGTGGGTATGGTAGGTGAAGTGAGTGTGGTGTTCGTGTAAATTGATGTCGTTGCGAACATCGGGGAAAGGTGCCTTTGAAACATTGGAGAGCGGAAGAACTGCTCCACAAAGGACGGGTATTGGGGTGGTGAGGTCAGGTTGAAAGAGGTGTAGGGGCCAGATGGGAAGTGAGGGTCATGGAATGGAGGTACCCGTATTGGGGGATAGGCTGGGAAACACAGGGTGCCTTCTGTGGGTGCCGGGTTTCCAACCACACTTGGAATTATGGGATGGCCAGTTATGGGTTCGGAGGATAGAAGGGTTGAAGCGTACAAGGGATTGGTGACGAAAGAGAAGAGGGTGTCTTGTGAGGTGGGTTCGCGAAATGAGAAGGATGTGAATGAGGATGGGTTATAAGTGAAGGTAGAGGTGATGACTGTCGTTTCTTCCATGGTGGGAGGTGGTGGTGGGGTTGGAGAAGGTGGTGATGGGGGTTGCTGGGGTGAGATGGGTGATGTCTGAACGAAGGTTTCAGCAGAGAGGTCAATGGTGGTGGTGGGGGTAGCTGTGGTTTCAATGGGTACTTCTTGTTCGGTGACGGGTATCCTGATAGTCTTACCTGCGCGTGGTAATGTGTCAACTCTGCGTTTGTCATACCTCACGGACTGGCGGACTGCTGTGTGGACAGCCTCGGAACTCCTAAAGATTCTGACACTAATTTGAGGGTGTCAATGAAATGTTGGTCCACCCCCTCATCTGATAGCATTTCTTGCATCAAAGCTTGACCTGACACAAGAGAGAGTTGATGCCTTTCTTGTACTGCTTTGATTGTGTCGTATAGCCTTTGTAGTTGAGCTGTATATGCAGGTGCACCTACAATTTCTGGCACTTCTTGTTGCTCATCATGTTGCTCTTGATCATAATCCTCCTCATCTTCCTCTTGTTCTTCTTCTTCATTATCCTCTTCATCCACTTCAACTGTTGTGACAGGTACTTGGGAGGTTGTTGCCTGTGTTTGCACATTCTCCACTTGTTGTGCCTCTTCTGCTTCCAGCTCTACATCTTGTAATAATTGTTCAAAGTCTTCATTCGTGAGTTCTTCCAAAGGTGCACCACTAGGAAATTCAAGATCTGTTGGGACTGGAGGGAATATCAAGGTAGAACCATCGGTGCTGCGTCTTGGAAGTCGGAGTGTGAATGGTCGGACTCTTCGGGGTGGAGGGGTGACGTCTGGTGTTAGGGTGGCTCCCCGTGGTTGGGCACAAGGGACTTGGACAGTACCTCTCATCTTCTTAGAAGGGGGTCCAGTGGATGTCCTGCCTCTAAACTGCTCTACACGATTCCACATTAGGGCCCGTTGAATAGGGATGTCATAAGCCAAACACCTATAAATGATTCTCGTCAGTGCGCAACATCCATATAAAACCTGTTTCCGCGGCCACCGTTTGTGAGCTAGGTGTATCTGATCAATTATCCAGTGGGGTAGGTTAATGGTGAGGCTCTGTGTCTCTGCCAGATACAAACTAAACCAAATCTTTTTGGGCGGCATGGTGAACCTATCTTGTGCAGGAAAAGCAAAGTGTTGCATGCACATGCGAAGGTGTATTGCAATATTAGGCGTCATGGACACCATGTCCTTGAGTTTGGTGAGACTTCGGTTCTTCATGGAATCCGGTACTAGGGTTTCCTTCTCTATAGGAATATGCATTCCACGCATATCTAGAGCCTCTCTCACCAAGTTGTTTGATAGCCTGAACCTCTTGAGCTCATTCCCCTTTGTCAGAGATGGAATCACAAATGAGCTTGCACCTTTTGGGTTCTTGTTTGGAGTCAGGGTGTTGACGAGATAGTAGCATCGCATGAAGTCAGGCTTTGGGAGCCGTGCACTGAAATATGCATTCAATCCTGCCTTCTCCCATATCGAACGTAGACCTTCAGCATTTTGTAACTTCTCAAATTCTCTTGTAAAGAAATGGTATCTACCTTGCTTCCCATTAAAGTCCAGCTCTGATTCCCATAGGTACGTTCCTTCTCCCAAGGGTCCTGCAACTTCACTAAACCAGTGGGAAGTTTTGCCTACGGGCATGGTATGGCCACTGGGAGGGTCCGCAATAGGTATGATTTTGATGGCCTGCAATTCTTCTGGTTTTTCATTTGTCTCAGGCAAAACGGGTAAACTGTCTAAGTCCACCACTTGCTCGGCTCGTTTCGGTTTGAGAGCTAGTTCCTGCCGCCTCAGCCATGTTGAGAACTTCACAGCTGGTTCTGTGAGAATATATGAACAAACGTTAACATTGCAATGGACACAAAATGACACTGTGTCCCTGTTACAACATTAACTTGATGAATTGTGATGTAGTTAGTTGGTTAGTTAGTGCTCGCGTGGATGTGAGTTTGAAGTGTGGTTAGCTGATGCTGACTACCTATGAGCTAATGGGGGTCGGGTGCAGTGTGAGGTGATACGGTTGGTCAGTGGTAATGAATTTACAAATGGGGTCGGGGCTTTGGTACATGCTTTGGGCTGCCAAACAAACTGATTGGCTGTTGGTCTTGATTTTGTGGACACTCTGGAGGGTTTCATAAGAGTGTCTGCCTGGAAATGAGGCTTTTTAGGGACCCATTGACAAGTGATTCTGCTCGTGCTCATGTGCCCATGTGTGTTTGCGCGTGATGAATACAAGTGGGTATCGGTTGTGCGAGTGAGTGAACCATGTTGTACAGGGTGTGATCTCGGTGTAGCTATTTGAGCCCGCAAGCAAGCCTTAGGCACCCAAATTTGTCTTGATTGTGGGCTAGCCTTCATCGACTTCTTGGGTACCCAAATAGACTTTACTTTCCCAGAAGAGTTTATGAAGGACTTCTTATTAGTGTCGCGTTGTTGATTACTAATAAGAGGTTTTGGCCGTGATGTTGGCCTGGCCGGAACAGGGTGTTCGCCTTTTTGCCTCCATACTTGTTTCATCGGCTGAAACAATCTGCTTTGCTCCTTTGTTTGGCCTCTAGCATGGGTAGTGTTCTGCTTCTTCTGTATTCGATCTGCCTTTGGTTGCTGCATCCCTCTGGCCTTTGGAACAGAAGGGAGTGCCTTCTTATCCTTGACTCCATTGTTGAGACAATCCTCTTTCTGCATCATACAACGTTGGACAAGAATAGTATTGTCAACTTCATGTGTGCCCCTGGAAGGACCAGGAGTTCGTGCCTTCCCTAATTCTTTGAGTGCCTCATTTTCCAATTCAACCGTAATTCGACTATGATTTAACCATACCTGAAGAAGTCCACTTCTTAGGTTTAGGTTGACTGCATGATCATAGATCCAGTCCTGACCCAAGACAAGAGGCTCAGTGAGGTCCTCATCTTGACACACTAGTACCTTGATTGTCATTACTTCGTCTTGAATATAGAGGGGAAGTTCCACCTCGCCCATGCAAGGGGTTTCCACACCTCCCAATCCTATGAGATATGCTTCTATAGGATTAACAGTTAATTTCAACTCTTGACAGTAAGACAATTTAACAGCACTAGTGGCTGCACCTGAGTCAATCAAGGCTCTTACAGTCCTTGCATCCTTTCCTTGTCCTATATCTAAGGTTATAAAAGGACGTCGATCAATTATCCTATGGGAGCTTGTTCCTGCGACTTCACACATTGCCATATGATATCCTTGATCTGCATCGGCATCTGGCCTAGGTTGCTCTCTACCTTGTCTTCTTAATTTCATTCTCCGTATGCGCTCTAAAGCTTCTGCTTGAGCTTCTTCTCGAATTCGCTTTTCTTCTTCTTTGCGTTTCTTGGCAATATTGAGTCGACTTAGCATTTCCTCTGTGAGGGGTTCCTGGTATAACTTGACTCTACAACCGCTTATGTAGCTTGGGAGAACATCACCTTCCAATGTGGCTAGTTGCACTGCTCCACTTGTTGAGATTCTATTAATGATCATGGGTCCGTAGCCTCTCTTCTCTAGTTTCCTCGCATGTTGTTTCAACGTGTATACTAGTACTAGGTCGCCTGCCTTCAAACCTTTATCCTTAACGTGGGCATCAAAATATGCCTTCTGCCGTTTCTTAGCTGCATATATCCCTGCAGCCGCCCTTAGTCTTGTTTCTCCTAATCGTTCAAGGTCAAAAATTCTTGAGGAGAGTTCATGACCCGTCCATTCATGCTCCTGTGCTACTTTCAATGTAGGTATTAAGAAGTCCAACGGTAGCACTGCATTTTGGCCGAATACCATCTAAAAGGGGGTGGCTTGGAGTACCGTTTTGTAGGCGACTCGGTATGCCCAAACAGCATGGTGTAGTTGTTTGTCCCAATCAGAGCGTTTATTATTCACGAGCTTGGTCAACACATTGCACAGAATCTTGTTTGTGCTTTCAGCTTGCCCATTAGCTTGTGGGTGGTAGGGGGTCGACTTCTTGTGTACTACCAAGAATTCTTGGAGCAGATTTTCAATTACTTCATTCAAGAAGTGAGTGCCTCTATCACTTACTAACTCTATAGGTAGCCCGTATCTGGTGAACACATTCTCAAATAAGAACCTAGCTGTCGTCTGAGCATCATTCTTAGTCGTAGCTTTTACCTCTACCCATTTGGTTAGATAGTCCGTAGCCACAATGATGTATTCAGCATGGGAACCCTTAGCTGGGGGATTAATTGGACCTACGAAGTCTATTCCCCACTTAGAGAATGCACGTCCACCCATCATAGGTTTCAGTGGCATCTCATCCTTGCGTATAGGATACTGGGTTCTCTGACACACATCACATCGTTTCACATAGGTATGTGCATCCATGTGAAGGGTCGGCCACCAGAAGCCCGCAAATAGTATTGCCTTGATCACCCGATCTGGTCCAAAGTGTCCTCCTGCTACACCTTGGTGAGCAGTTTCCAATATCTTAAGATATTCACTCTCATGGACACATAGTCTCAGGTAACCATCTTTACCACGCTTGTATAAATTATCACCAATGAGTGAGTAATCGTGGGCTTCTTGCTCTAAACTCCTTTTCCTAGCTAGAGTCATGTCTGGAGGAAATGTTTTTGTCCTCAGAAAGGATACTAGGGGTTCACTCCAATCTGGCACTATGGACACTTGATAAAGAGTGGCATGTTCCACAGGTGGTTTAGTGCCACAGATTGAGCATTCCTTGCACAACTTTTGGACATCAGCTTCCATCATTGGCCAATGCACTCCGAGTCTTCTTAGTGTCTGTAGGGTTCGTTGCTTAGAATAGTGTTGCTCTAATGCACCTACATGTGCTAATTGCAACCATTTAGCGTACTCATCCTCTTCTACACAACACGCCAAGATCCCTTGATCTGTGTGCTTATACATGCTTCCTGCCATGATGTGGTACTTTTGGGCTTTTACTACCTCTCTATCCCGTGTGTTTATTACTGGGTGGTTAGGTCCGTATGTCAATACTGGAACTAATGGTTTAGCCCACCGTGGCACCACTTCCAAATTAAACAAGTAAGCATCAGGAAGGTCATCTGACACTCCTTGTGGGGCTTCTCCAGATGTGAGCCTAGAAAGATGGTCTGCTCTTAAGTGAGTCTTCCCTTTCCTTACCACTACCTCAAAGTCATATTCCATTAGTAAGAGAAACCATCTTACTAATCTTCCTGTGTTGCATGGCTTGTTTACTAGATATAGCAGTGCCTGATGGTCAGTAAAAAATTTAAACTTATTTGCAAGCAAATAATGTCTAAACTTTTTAACCGCATATACCATGCCTAATCCTTCTCTCTCCGTAGTGGTATAATTTCGTTCAGCTGCATTTAATTGTCTACTAGCATAGGCAATTGGAAGATCCATATTACCTTCGCCGGTAGGTTGTGCGAGTACACATCCAATAGCGTAATTGGATGCATCCACATGAACATGGAAAGGCTTATTCCAATCTGGAGTAGTCAAGATTGGGGTTGAACACAATCTTCGTTTAAGCTCTTGGAAGGAATTCTCACATTCGTCAGTCCACTCAAAGTTAGTCAAAAGTCCATACAGAGGCTTCGCTATGATGGCATACATGTGTATAAACCGTCGATAATAACCACAATGCCCCATGAAAGCTTGTACTTCCTTGACATTCTTTGGCCTTGGTAACTCTGCTATGGCTTTCACTTTCTCCTCATCAGTGGATATGCCATTTTTTGACACTATGTGTCCTAGAATCTTGCCTTGCCTGACCATGAAAACGCACTTTTCTGGGTTTAAGCAGACTTGATATTCTCTACATTTGTCAAAGATTTGCCTGAGTTCAGGAATATGGGTTTGTCTGATGTTGGAATGAGCACAAAGATCATCAACATAGACTTCTAAGTTCTTCCTCAGGAACTCTTTAAATACGTGACACATCAATCTTTGAAAGGTAGTAGGTGCATTAGTAAGCCCAAATGGCATTACCCGAAAGGCAAATATGCCCCATTCAGTGGCAAAAGCCGTCTTATGCTGATCTTCTGGAGCTATGGCCACTTGATTGTAGCCCGAAAATCCATCAAGGAAGTTGTACACTTCCTTGCCTGCCACTCTTTCTAAGAGATGCTCTGTGATAGGAAGCGGATAGTTATCTCGAATTGTGGCTGCATTAACCTTCTTCAAGTTAATGCACACACGCAGCTTTCTGTTTTTCTTGGGCACCACAACAATGGGGGATACCCACTCAGTGTGCTCAATTTCATAGATAAATCCAGCTTCAACCAATTTATCTATCTCCTCCTTGATCTTAGCAGCATAATTATCGTTATAAGTGTATGGCTTCTGCTTAGAGGGTTTTGCATCTGAGGTCATGGGAATGGTATGTGAGCAAATATCTGGGTCAACACCCTTCAGATCCTTGTAACTCCAAGCGAATACATCTCTGTATTCCCTTAGCAAGGCTATTAACTCATACTCTTCTTCCTCTGTTAGGTCATGGCCTATGTAAGTGCATCTCTCTTCTCCTTCCTCTATGGCTACCACTATTTTCTTGGTGGTCTCTTTGTTATCATAGGCCTCTCCTGATTGTGCCTCTCGTTTAGGCATTCTGATCATGACTCTCCTGTCATCTATCTCATATTTCTTAAAATTTTCCGGGACCTCAAACAAAGATTCTTCCTCTTCTGGTGTGACTTCTCTCTTCTTTCTTTTCTTTCCTTCTTCCTTCGGGGTCATATGTGTGGCTAGTCTTACATCACTTGTAAGCTCTCCATGCCTCTGAGGTTGAAATTCTACTTCATGGAAGTATTCTTCATCCGATGCAAAAGGCGGATCCATAATGATTGACTCTAGATCGGAGTCACTTGCATCCTCAAATGTATCAGGGCTAGGTTCACACTCTTCTAACACTGCCTCTCCCATGATTGGCTCTATGGAGAAGACGGAAATGTCATAGCCATCCTCATCACAGTGAGGTGTCCATTGTTCTTCATTGATGGCTACATCCATTGTTGCTAGGATTTCTGCCCAGCCATGGGGTTCAAATTCTTCATCAGGAAATACTACAGGTGCATAGGCTGCGTCTTGAATGGGTCTATGTGTTTCGTTTGCACCTATTTCTCTGGCCTTTTCTCTTTTCTCCTCTTCTACTGCTACTTTGCACATCCATAAGTGGGTGTCTTCATGCATCCATGAGGATCCTGACCCTATGGAATGCACGGATTCCGTATCATCCTTGGCTCTATGGATGGGATTCCATTGGATAGGAGGGACATCTCTATGAGAGTAATCTTTAAGGTTTACTTTGGTCGTGACACCTAAGTGTTGCAGATACAAGGAATTGGTTCCCCAATCCTGTACCACTTGCAACTGTCGCATAAACGGTCTTCCCAAAATCATCTCATAGGCATGGTTTTTGCTAAAATCACATATAGCAAATGTATGCTCGAACTCGACACCACAGGTGGTGAGAGTTATTCCTTCTAGCAATCCTAAGGGTCTCTCAATATGACCATCTGCCATTTGCAATCTCATTCTCATTGGTCTGAGTGCTGGCTTGCCCCAACGCTTCCATAGGGAAGTGGTGGCAATTGCAACTCCTGCGCCTGAGTCTAAAATGGCCTTGGTCGTGTAACCCTGGTAGGTAATGGGGAGATAGGTGTTCCCTTCTTCACCTTCACACATGTCTCCTATCTTGTCTAGGGGGATTTCGGGCACTGTTCTATGGGATCCTACCTGGGAACGAGGTTTTGCTACTTCTGTCACTTGATTGGCTACATGATTCCATAATTCTGGCCTTACTTTGAGTAGCTCTTCTAAGGTGAGGTTGCATTGTACTTTAGTGTTTTTCACTACCTCTGTGTTCCTAGGTATGATTGAGTCCTCATTTCGTACCATGACCGTGGGTGCTCTCATACAAGTAGACTTGGCTTCCCATGGGCCTGTGAAGTGGGGTAGTTCTTGGAGAGAATTAGACTCAAAGTCTAATCTCTCTTGAGATTGGGTGCTCTCCTGCTCTCCATAAATAGAGGGAATGTCTTGTGGGAATTGATCATGTGCATCATCCACAAGTTCGATGGGAGGAGGGACTTCACTTTCTTTAGCCCACTTGTCTTCTTGAATCTCACGCAGGAATTCTGGTGTGAACCGATTCATAGAAGAGGATGTGTCTGGCTCCGTAGAATTTGGCACATAAACGACCTGGGAAGGAGGGTTTATTATATCATTGGCTCTTTCCTCGTTCTGATAGACAGTAGGAGCATAAGCTTCTTGGGTAGGATTACTTATTCTATCACTTGTCCTCTCCTTAGTTGGATCGGAGTTTGGCACATAAGCTTTCTGGGGGGGAACATAGGTTTTCTGAACAGGTGCATGTGCTCCCTGAGAAGGAATGTAAGCAACCTGTGGAGGTACATACGCTTTCGAGGGAGGCTCTTCTGCCTTTTGGGAAGAAAGATACACTTTTTGAGGGGGTACATAGGCTTCCTGGGTAGAAAGACCTGCTCTTTCACTTGTCTTGTCCTTAGATTGGGCCACGGGTTCCTTTTCTGATTGTGCAATTAGCTTCTCTATTCTTTCTAGTAGTCCGTCAAAGTGTAACTGTGTCTTAGCTGAACTGGAGATGTTGAAGAGGCGACTGGCTTCAAACATGGTCTGAGCCAATTCCACCATTTTCACACAAATTTTGGTTTGTTCTAGCTCTAGTTCTACCCTAGGGTAACACTTTTCATGATCAGTTACGTTTGGACCTTCTTGGATTCTGACCTGATATGCTTTAAGCAAGCTCTCTCGCTCTCTCTCACAAGTGAAATGAGGGAAATGAGGTGGAAAAGGTGATATGATCAAAAAACTAAAATTTTTGCGATGATGGAGATGGAGGTGGGAGATGGTGATGATGATGATGGTGATGAAAAAATAAGAAAATAGATGAAAGTGAAGAAAATACCTACAACTCCAACGCGTCAACTCTACGTCTTACCATCACACGCTCGTCCTCAAAGCTCGTTCCCCGGCAACGGCGCCAAAATTTGGTGTAGCTCAGTGATGAGTAGCACCTCCTTTAATGTCAATCCGGGAAGACGTGAGGATGGTATGAAGACCTCGAGCAAGTGTAGGCACAAGTGCGTGAGTGAGAAGCACACTAACATGCACACACATACACACACACGCGCACACAAGGCAAGACAAAGAGTGAGAATCAATGGAGTTCTTAGGTTACTTTCAAAAAGCTCTTACAAGTTCAAATCTATTACAAGCTAACCTCAAAAATGAGCTCTCTAGCTCTTTTTATAGTTTTTGACTACGTTTTGGCCTTGTCCAGACCTAGTGTCCGGCCTAGTTAAAAATTAGGTTCTCTACCCTATTTGGAGGTTCAAACGAAGTCTAAAAAATGTGAAAACTGACAGGTAGGTACTTCTAAAGCTCCTCAAGCTCAAGGACTCCTTGGCTTGCACAAAATGGAGCTACAAAAATATGAAATGATATTTACAATGATGGTTAGTGATAAAAATCACTATTATAAAGATGTTATTTTTGGAAAAAATTTGAAGGCCTATCTGCCAGATCTGCGTCGACTGCTTTGTCTACTTAATCCTTCGCCTTGCTCTGACTCTCTCCGCTGGCTTCCTTGTCTCCTCAGTCCTTGGGTGCCCGTACTGCTCTCAACACCATGCTTGATAGAGTAGCAGGCCATGAGATGTATTCATTCCTAGATGGATACAGTGGCTACAACCAAGTTAGAATGGCCGAAGAAGATATACCAAAAATTGCATTTATTACCAATTGGGGTGTCTTTGCTTGTACGGTAATGTGGTTTGGATTGAGAAACACACCAAGCACATTTCAAAGATGTATGCAAGAGATATTTTCTCCTTATCTCACTTCCTTTATGCAAGTATATCTCGACGATTTCTCAATTTTTGGTAAAATGATGGCACATTTGTTCCATTTACGGTGCTGCTTTCAGAAATGCAGAGAGTATAGACTCTGTTTGAATCCAAACAAATCGGTGTTTGCGGTTTCATGTGGCAAGTTACTTGGCCACATCGTATCTGCACAAGGTATACAGGTGGATCTAGATAAAATTTCGGCAGTATTAGAAGCTCCGGTGCCCACTACACCAAAGGAAGTTATGCGCTTCATGGGCCAAGTACGGTGGCATGGAAGACACTTACGGTGGCTTGCTCATTTGGCAATACCACTAAACAAGCTAATCACCAAGACTCCTCGACAATTTGAATGGACCCAGGAATGCCAGATAGCATTTGATCGTTTAAAGAATTTATTAACACAAGTTCCTATATTACAACCGTCGGACTGGGATCACCCATTTCATGTATTTGTTGATGCTTCAGATATAGCAATAGGAAGTGTGTTGATGCAACAAATTGATAAGTGGTTCAGACCAGTGTATCATGCAAGTCGAAGATTAGCCCCTGCTGAGAAGAATTACTCTGTAACAGAAAGAGAATGTCTAGGGCTAGTATATTCCGTCAAGAAATTCAGACATTACTTGCTGGGCCGTAAATTCACATTTCATGTAGATCATGCTTCACTTGTCTATCTTGTTCGACAACAACATCTAGGTGGTCGATTAGCACGATGGGTGCTACTCTTGCAGGAATTCGACTACGAAGTCATTCACCGGCCAGGCAGTTCACATGCCTTAGCAGATTTCTTATCCCGCTTAGATTCCGGTGAAGCTCCGGTGGGCATAGATGACACGACACCCGCGATCTATGTGTCAGAAGCAATTAATGAAGATTCTGTAGACCCACCTATCCCATTTTCATATTATGATTAGATCTTGACCTTTCTCACTGATGGTTGCCTTTCATCTCAGACTTCTAGGGCAGTACGAAGGAAAATTGCAGTCTTTAGCCGCCGATTCCGGTTAATTGCTGGAGAACTATATTATGTAGATCATATCGGAATCCTACTTCGGTGTATTCCACCGCATGAAGTTAACTCCGTTATTACTTTGGATCACTCGATTCCTTCCAGTGGCCATTTTGCAACATACTTAACTCACCGAAAAATTCTGCAGAGTGGTCTCTGGTGGCCAACAATGTATAGAGATATATCATAGTTTGTCAAGCAATGTGATACTTGTCAAAGATCTGGACAGCCTTTACAACGTCATCTTTTTCCTCTACAACCCATCTTACCATTGGAACCTTTCCAGAAGTGGGGTCTAGATTTTATCAGTCCGATTACACCTCCAGCAATCTTCAGTAACAACCGTTACATACTGGCCTGTACAGACTATGCAACCAGATGGGCAGAAGCCTGGGCTTTACGGTCTGCTACAGCAGTTGCGGTAGCAAAATGTCTGCTAACCGATTTCTTTCCACGTTTTGGTTTACCACTGGAACTTGTCTCAGATCAAGGCACTCATTTTGTAAACAATTTAATGAAGGCACTTACACAGTCGTTCCAGGTCACACATAAATTTAGTTCTCCTTATTATCCTTGTGCTAATGGTTTGGCCGAAAGCACAAACAAATCTCTGCTGAATATGCTTCGAAAATTGATCATGGAAGCACCCGAAAGATGGGATCAACTGCTACCTGCAGTATTATGGGCATACCGGACTACATACAAGGTAACAACAGGATTGACACCTTTCAAACTAACTTATGGATTAGAAGCAATAGCACCAATGGAGATAGTTATACCAAGTTTACGAGTCGCAATCACTCAGAAACTGCTACCGGAAGACTCACTGCCATTTTGGTTGGACACACGTAGAGAGTTAGACGAGCACCGATGGCTCAGTTTTTTAACTATGCACGAAATCCAACTAAGACAGGCTAGGACGCACGATCGACACTTGAAGACTCCAGTTTTTTCGGTGGGACAGCTTGTACTTTTTTATAATGCAAAGTCAAATAGATCCGCAGGCAAATTCAAATTACGGTGGTTCGGCCCTTACAAGATCTCAGAGCAAATCGCTCCAGCAACTTTTGGGTTGACTACATTGACCGGAAACCCACTTCCAAAAGCAATCAATGGTTTGAAGCTGCGGCCGTATCAACACGCTGCTAGCCCACATTAAAACATTCGGCGGTGGACCACGTTTTTTTTTGGTTTTTACTTTACTTTTTCTTCTGTTCTTTCTTTTTAATGTAAATAGCTGCGTTTAAAAAAAAAAGCACGAAAATCTTTATGTCATAAGCCGCCCTCCTTACCAGTTACTCGAGCATGCATGCCAAATTGAAAGCAGTATCATTCCAACACCGCACAATGATAACCATCACGTCATACCCCCCCACCGTAATGTCTCTACTTAATCTCTTCTGTTGCACCAAAAATCGCTATTGTGTTTTTGTGGTTGTAATCTGTGCGCCCATTGTGTTCTGTGTATCCGTGTTCTGTGTTCTGTTTTCGTGTGCGCCATGGAAGCACTGGCCAATTACGCAGCCTTCCGTGATGGTATCCCTATCGAGGTAGGAGAATACCTGCGCACCCGAAGGTTGGCCAACTTCGCTGAGCTGCCTTGGCACTCAGTGGAAGCCCATCCCTTTTTCGCGCAGATCATACCTGCCATCGCCCAATCCCCCATCGCTGAGCGAAAATGGATCTTCCCCTCCCTGCCATCCCGAACCGTAGTAACCTTCCAAGCCTTTGTCGAATCCTTCCGCCTCACTCCACAAGGCCGCGAGCATGGCCCAAGCATCCCCGTAGCTCGCATGACAGAACTCCTCCCCCGCTATTCATCGAACGAGTACGCCATCCTCTGTCGCCCTGAACCCGAAAGAACTGCACTCCAGTTCTTATTCGCCATCCTAAACCTCCAGAAATGCACCTACGGCATATCCCGCCCTTTCTACTCCGCCATCGACCTAGCTGCCCGAGAACCTGTTAACTTCGCCTCCTTTTTCTTTCACCGGATCCATAAAGAATGTGTAGCCATAGTGAAACAAGTTAATAAAGGAACTACCCCTCGGTCTCCATTACCTCACATCCTTTCCTTTCTCTTTCCGGCCATTCTAGCAACTGAACCACCATCCAGAGGCCCCATCCTACAACACGAAGAATCTGTCCAACCACTAGCAGACGACGAAGAAGAAGATGAAGAGGAGATCCAACAACTTTTCCACCGAAAACGCATTAGAATCAGCTCCTCCGAAAGTGAAGCACAGAAATCCGTCGGACAAGACAAGGAAGCCGAAGATGAAACCTTCCACGACACTGCCACGTCCATACAACACGACTCAACAACGCAATCCACATCATCTCAGCACCAGGAACAAGAACAAAAAACAGAAACAGAACCCATCTTGACCGAAGAAGTCTCTCAGTAACATACCGAGCAAGAACAACAAATTGAGGAACATCAAGCTTTCGATAGACTACTTCAAAGCCGTAGAATCCGCCGTAGACAACGCCGAAGCAACGCAGCAAAAGGTAATCCAATCTGTCGCTACTACTATCACTCCACCGCCGGAACCTCCCATAGCACCTGTTGAGCCCACCGCATCTTCCACCTCATCACCCAATTATTCTGCACCGACCTCCCAATAGATTAACACCACATCCTCTTCACAACCACGGCACCCTCTTCTCCTCCCATCAATACCGGTATTCTCTGAGCTTGCGTCAATGGGGCAATTGCTCATTAACCTCTCCAAGTAGCTCCCTGTCCAGATTCGTGAAGTCACAGACACTATTCGACATGACCTGCAGCATAAAGTAGATTTATTGGAAGCAGTTATCACACCACTCCAAGAAGAGGTTGACGCCGTTAGGGCCCAAAACCACCAGCTCCAGGCACAGGTCTCCCAGCTCCAGGCTCAGTTGGCAGAACAGCAACTCCTAATCCAACAAAAAGACATAGCGTTGGAACAACTGGCCGCAAAGGACAGATTGCTAACCGAAGCACAGACCGCAATCCAGCAATTGAAGACAGAGATGCAAGACAAGGAGGATGCAAGGATTGCACTCGGCAACCTCTTAGAAGAGACAAGACAACAGCTGGATGAAGTGGTCAAAAAAGGACAAGAGCAACATGATTTAGCAATGAAGAGTATTGAAGAATTACAGAGATTCAAGATTGATTTTGATCAAGTCAATGAAATATTACGAACAAAACTAGCAAATGAGGCTCAAACACAGAAATTAATCAAACATATGAAAAGAGAACGCGATGCCTACTCAAGGACAATCACACATCAGAATCAGGAAATCGAACGAAGAGAGAACCAGTGCGCAAATCAAAAAGACCGATTGATCAACATGCATAAACAATTAGAAGATCTAAAGATTTCACGGGATGCTGCCCTGTCCAACGATTTTTACTTACAGGAGGCCTTTTTGCAAACACAGGCCGATATTTTATTAACCGAAGCAATAGCGTTAAGCTCGTCTAGAACCGATGCCCAATTAGTAGAGCCTAATATCTTAGTACAGATGTTAGAAACACTTAAGAAGAAAATTACCCGAACTTTTAGGCTAGCCCGTAATATGTACTTAGAAGGATTAGTAGCCGAACAATAGAAAACTTACGGGTTCAAGTCCATCGTGCGTGCCAGTGTTAGTCGGCCGCCGGAGTGGGACAGATGTAACGGATGCCAGATGTAACGGAGTTTTTTGAAACGCGCGCGAAAAGTTGGTACGCGCATCTTGTAAAATCTATATAAAGTAATGTAAAGAGAATGGTCAGAGAGACGTTTTTTCTGGAATCGCCAGACTGGTCGTCTGAATGTTTGTGAGAACATTTTTTAACACTGTTGTGAATTCTTAAGTACTGTTGGTGTTGAGTACGTTCTGCATCGTCTGCTCATACTGTAGTTCACCGTAACGAGTGTTGAAGTAACGGATTGTGTGTCTGATTACTGCCGTCGTGTTGCGTTGCTGTGTGTTCTTCAATTGTTTAAGTAATCTAAGTCGTTTTGAGTAGCTATAGTACTGTGTGAGTTTGAATAGGTAACTTGAAGCGTTGCTGTAGTATGTTCTGTTTGTTCTACCGGATTCATTCCATTTGGTGTTATTATCTGTTGACCACGAATACGAGGAAGAACTAGTACCTTCGGTAAACGTGAACCTTCATCTGAAGATCGTTGTAAAGTGTTGTGACGAATGAATCTGTCAGCTATAGTGTTGGAAGCAGCCAGAGGCATAGAAGACGCGGAAGCATGTAACGACGGAGCAAGGAGCCAGTCGAATTTTTTTTCAAAGAATTATGTTCTAAAAATACTTTTTAGAAACCTCTAACAGTGATTTTTATCACTATTGTAACAAATGTAACATAGAAAAACCCTTTTCTTAATTTCTAGGTCCATTTTGTGCAAGCCGAGGAGTCCTCGAGCTTGAGGAGCTTAGGTAGAATGAGCGTATCAATTTTCGTTATTTTTAGACACCGTTTACCCTTCCAAATAACATCTAGGACCTAATTTTTAACTATGCCGGTCACTAGATGTGAAAACGGTCAAAACTAGTCTAAAAACTATAAAAAGAGCTAGAGAGCTCATTTTTGAGGTTAGCTTGATTGAGGTTAGAGTTATTTTGAGCTTGTAATAGTGTTCTTGAGCAATAGAGTGGATTTCTCACCTTCCATTGTGTCTTGCTTGTCTCTTCGTTGTGTGTGTGTATGTGTGTGTGCATCTTTGTGCTTCTCACCTTCACTCTCACATCATCTCACATTCACGATCTTCATATCACTCCTATCTCTTCCGCGGATCAACATTAAGGAGGTGGAGCTTCTTAACGTGGTTCTCACCATTGTGCTAGAGCAACACCAAATTTGGCGCCGTTGCCGGGGATCGAGTCTAGGACGAATGTGTGATAGTAAGAGTATAGCAAGAAGTAGCGTTGGAAGGTAAAAATTTCAGTTTTTGTTGTTGTTTTTACTTAGTTTTTAGTGTTTTTCACCTCCCCCACACTCCATCTTCATCACCGCATCATCATCTTCATCTCCAAAAAAATCAAAAAATTCACCATATCCACCCATTCTCCTCATTTCCCCTCATTTGTGCATGCGAGAGAGTGAGAGAGAGCTTTTGTGCTTGTGTGTACTTTTGTTTTCTTGAGTTTTCTTGCAGGTACAGAGCTGCAGTGCATCAGGAAAGCTTGGGAAAGGTAAAATTTTCAGTTTCTATCAGAAATTTCCGACTGTGTCAGACCATCGCGATGGTCTGCAAAGTGTGGATTTTGAGGAAGGCGAGTTCACCGCCGTGTAGGCGACCCTTGCATGTATAGGAATCCATAGCTGCATCTCAAAAAATTGCATTTTGGTGGACCATCGCGATTGGCTCAGACCATCGCGATTGTGTCACACCATCGCGATTGGCTCACGCCATCGCGACGGCTCGGCCGGACCATCGCGACGGTTCATTTGGACCATCGCGATGGTTCGCGGACCATTGCGACTGTTCGGTTGACCCCACACCATCGCGATTGGCTCACGCCATCGCACCGACGGTGCCATGTGGCAAGCTAGACCATCGCGATGGTTCACATTTCACGTCATCGTGACGACACCCTTACACCATCGCGACAACCCGAATTTTGGGCCATCGCGATTGGCTCACGCCATCGCGCCCTGACCATCGCGATTGGCTCAAGCCATCGCATATGTGACCATCGCGACGGTTCACTTTGGACCATCGCGATTGTTCACGTTGACCGTTGACTGACGCCATCGCGATTGTCCGCCTGATCGAGCCATCGCGACGGTTCACACTCACGCCATCGCGACCGTGCACTTCAAACCATCGCAATTGTTCACCTTCACGCCATCGCGACGGTCCCAGACCATCGCGATTGTCTCACGCCATCGCGATTGTGCACCCCCATCGCAAATTTTAGGGTTTCATTTTTTGGCCAATTTTGGGGCTATTTTTGGGAAATTTTTGGGTGATTATACTCATAGGAGACCCCTTAGCTCATATTTGGAGAAAAACCTATTTGTCAGTTTTTACCCCCCAGGGCCTGAACGGTCATAAATTTTTCATCCGTCTATGTTTAGATAAGCTATTTTGAGGTTGACCTAGTTTGGGACTAGAAAGCCAGGGGGCAAGCATTAAAAAGTTGGGCAAAAGGGAAGGGACTTAAAAGGTGTATATACTCAAGTGTTCGATCATCCAACTGTGAATTGGTCTAATATTGGAGTTTTCCAGGTCTAGCAAGGGCAATCAAAGGCAACCAAAGCAAGGCAGTGAAGGGCATAAAGCTTGGGAAGCGCGGCTTCTTGGGCATCAGAGCAACCAGAAAAGCTGACTCGAGGTTGGAAGATTACTCAACCCCCTTAGTCAATTCTTAGCTTAGGATAAACGTTAGCATTGTGGATCAAAGACGATAGGAACGCCTCAAGTTCAAGAGAATTAAATTTATCAAGTTCAAGACTAAAGTAAAGGTGTGTGACACGAAAACCTAAAGGAAAGAACAAGAGTCTGACGGAACGAGAACTCAAAGTACCACGGAAAATCGAATTCCTAACGCATACATTAAGACAAGAATCTAAAGAAATTTAAAAAGAATCAAGAAAGTAATAACAAAGAATCATTGACGATCTGAGCGTGTACTGAGTGTGCAAGGAAGAAAATTAATGAACCTTAGATCGGGCAAACATATAGGTAAGTCAGACCGACGAAGCCTTAGATCATCAGAGGCAAGCGTAAGAACTACTCCACAATCGTGGGCTCAACAATTGAACACTAGTTATCCCTACGAGAACTCAGACACGAGTGAATCAGAAATGGCATTTAGCACAGAAAGACCAGAAGGAGGGTCGAATGTAGCCTATTTAGAAAAACCAGAAGGACCCTATAGAACACAACTAGAGTTTCTCCGAACCAACGGATTAGGTGCTCGCATCTATGAGGATGGTTTGCGAAGGCAAGTGGTGCAAATGCACAACCCCGATCAACCCATTGGATTGGAACATCCAGTGGTGAAATTCGAGAGAGACGCGTACATAGACAAGGAAGGAACAATGTACATCTTAAGTACGCAGCCAAACAATACCAACGAGTTTGGCGTGATTCAACTAGAGACGGAAACTAAATCTCAAGGAAAAGAACCATTAGAAGAGCCTAGAACACCTAGAGGGAAATCTGTACTGACACGAGTACTAATCCCAGAATGGATCCCTCAGGACAACAGAAGCATAGAGCTGTTTGTAAATAAAGAAACTGATGAAGCCTTTTGGAGATACAAGACAGAACTACTTAGTGAGGTAGGTATCATCACGATATACGAGTTCAAGGACCCGGATACACCTGGAAAGGTTGTATACCTGGATGAGACTTCAGAAAGAGTCTTTGTGGTGCCTGAGCATGCTAAAAACACATACACATGGAGAGGTGAATTGGTATTCCCTCTATCTAGAACAAACATGAATACAAGCCAACAAGGGGCAGGAACATCCTCAACCCATGGAAATCAAAGAGAGAAAAATAAAGAAAGACCCGAAGTAAGCTTCACTCATCCCATAGGGAGAGATAGAACAACCACGGACACTAATAGAACGGATAGACAAAGAGATCATGGAATACCAGGTGGTAGAGATGGTTTTCCTCTACCTAGACCACGTGAACACGCAAGAATATTGAGACCCACTCAGTTAGTGAAATCCATGAAAAATTACTTTGATGGGACAGGAGATCCCTATGACCATGTTGCAGAATTCAAGCAAGTACTAAGAGCCGAACAAGTTGAAGACATGTTCACGCAATACAATGCATTTGGACTAACGTTAAAGAACACCGCTTTAACTTGGTTCCAACCATTGCAACAAAGGCAATTTAGAGACATCCATCACTTTTTAGAGTCATTCATCACTGAATTCTCTAAAAGTGGGATTAGACATGACACGTCTTTGTTGATTCATAGCTTTAAACAGACCCCTCCAGAAACAGTTAGACTCGCAGGACGTAGGTTTAGACAATATGTTGAACGATGTCCAATGCAAGAGCTACCCTCACAAGCCAAGCAAGTGTCATTGTTTCTAGATGGCTTGTTGAGTTCTAAACTACGCTCCTATGTGTACCTAAAAGAACCCAGAACGCTAGAGCAATGTGTAAGAATTTGTATAGACATTGAGGACAACTTAGGAGATGAGTTGGAACTCTCAAAGGTCTATAAGGACTCAGACTATTCATCTCTAGCATCCACAAAATTGTCTAGCTCGATAGAAGACCTAGCAGAAAAAGTGGCCCAGAAACTAGGAGTTTCTAGTAAACCTAGGGTACTAATGAACAAGCGCTGTTACACCTGTGGTGGTGATCATATGGCAAATGTGTGCCCCAATGCACCACAAACACAAGTCAACCCTAGTGGCCAATACTGTACAATTGAGATAAGATACACAAATCATACGGCTCAGGACTGCCCATACAACAAACAGACCGTGAGAGAGAACTACCCGCAAGCATACGCACAGCCAGGTAGGTATCAAGGCCATTACAATGCTCAGCCTTATTACTATAGGCCTCCTCAGAACTACCCATACCAGGCTCAACAGAGACCTCAACCGGTCTTAGCTCAGCAGCCACCCCCACCAGCGAATGTCATCTCAGTGATATACGCCACTACAGAAGAGAACCTAAGTAGGGCTTTAGTGCCTTCTTCACCTTTGATCACAGAGAGTGACCCGAAGTCAAACAGTTTTGACTCCACTCACGTAGATAGTCCACCCGCTTATTACACGGAGTCACCAGAACACGTAGAAACATATCATTATGATAGTTCACCAGTGGAACCTAGTTGGGAGCCAGACTGTGATGTACACAAACCCAAGTCCACGGCCCCAATTGAGACAACAAAGACCACAGGGCCCTAGAGGACCATGCTTTAGGTGCCAAGGAGACCATTTCATAAAGGATTGTCCACATCCTCCGATGGCAGGACAATCACAGTACTATAACATCCAAGGCTTTTGTGCCGATTGTGGCAAAGAGCACATAATCAAAGATTGTCCTAAAAACCCAGTTAATGCTTCAAATGTGACACCGATCAATGTGATAGGTATTGTAAACAACGCAGATGGATCCAACCCTACATACGTGCCTATCCAAGCTATAACAAGAGCCCAAGCGCTCTTATAGAACCAACAGCTTAATCAAGAGAAAGCAGCCGGAACTAGTGAAGTTGCAGGATCTAGCAGTAAAAAGAAAAAATCTTGGAAAGATTCTAGAGAAAGAATTAAGAGAAAATAGAGTAAAAAGATAACTGAGTTGGAAGGAAGTTTGAAGGAATCTAGAGCCAAAATCCTAGAATTGACTTCACAGGAATTGAATCAAGAGAATCTAGCTCAGAAATCAGGATCAGTTTTATCGGAACCCATACCAGAGAATCTAGACATGATGTTTCGTGCATATCAGGCTAGATTAAAAGAGGGACCTCAGGTAGCTGAAATGAGCAAAAACTACCCTCGAGCTGATCTAGAAATTGAGAGAACTAAACTTTGCATGAAGATGGTAGAATTAGCACAAGCTTTGTTCGAAGCCTCTAGATATCTTAATTGGAATAACATGGCAAAACCTGAACTACACTTTCAAGGACTAATGGAGAGGCTAGAATACTTGATAGAGAGCAAAGAGAAAAAGGATCAGCCTAGGAACCCTATTGTCCCACAGACGCAGGAAAATAATGCACCATCCCTGTTTCAAGTACCCAATACAGAAAGTCAAGACAATGTGTCTTCCATACATAGGTACTCACATGAATTTCTGAGGGAAATCCAAGAAGAGAAATGGAGAAAAGAACAAGGAACCCATCCTCCTATTCAAGAAATAGATGACTTGCAGGAGCAATTTCCCCAAGACATTCCCTCTATTTATGATGAGGTAGAGGAGGAACAACTGAGTGAACACACAGCTTTTGAATCTAATTCTTTACAAGAATTACCTCAGTTTACAGGACCTTGGGAAGCCAAGTCTATTAGTATGAGAGCACCCACGATAATAGTGAGGAATGAAGAATCAGTAATCCCTAGAAACACGGAAGTCATTAAGAATACTAAAGTACAATGTAATCTCACTCTAGAGGAATTGTTGAAGGTAAAACCAGAATTGTGGAAACACATAGCAAATCAATTCCCCGAGCTTGCTACTACTCCCTCACAAATAGGATCACAAAATAAGGTACCAGAGATACCTGTAGAAAAGATTGGAGATGTAAGCGAAGGAGAGGAACGTAACACGTATCTTCCAATAACCCATCAGGGCTTCACCACGAAAGCCATCTTAGATTCAGGAGCCGGAGTAGCCATAGCTACCACCGCTTTATGGAAACGCTGGGGTACGCCAGCATAAAGAACCAGCAGGATGAAGCTACAAATGGCTGACGGACACATAGAAAAACCATTAGGCTTACTAGAAGGAATATCTCTCACCACTTGTGGTGTAGAATTTGAGCATACTTTCGCCATTTGTGATTTTAGCAAAAATCATGCTTATGAGATGATATTGGGACGACCATTCATGCGTCAGTTGCAAATTATACAAGATTGGGGAACTAATTCTTTGTACTTGCAACATTTAGGAGTGACTACCAAAGTCAATCTTAAAGACTATTCACATAGAGACGTACCCCCAATACAATGGAATACCATCCATAAGACTCAGGTAGAGACGGAATCCGTGCACTCATTAGAATCAGATCCTTCTTGGCTGCATGAGGATACTCATTTATGGATGTGTAAAGTAGCCAAACAAGAGGAAGAACGGTTAGAAGCCAGAACTTTAGGTGCAGGACAACATTCACGAACCCTTCAAGATCCAGCTTACGCCCCTGTAGTATTCCCAGACGAGGAGTTTGAACCCCATGGTTGGGCAGAAATCCTAGCAACCATGGATGTAGCCATCAATGAAGAACAATGGACACCCCACTGTGACGAGGATGGCTATGACATTTCAGTTTTCACGATAGAGCCAATCATGTGCGATGCAATTTTAGAAGAGTGTGAACCTAACGTTGATGCATTTGAGGATGCGAGTGATTTTGATTTAGAATCAATTATCATGGACCCACCCTTTGCATCAGAGGAAGAATATTTTTCCGAAGTAGAGACTCACACTCAAAGACACGAGGAAATTACTAATGAGGTGAGGTTAGCCACAGAAGTAACTAACAAGAGTGAAGGCAAGAAAAGAAAGAAGAAAGCAACCATGTCAGAAAAAGAAGAATCTTTGTTTGAAGTACCCGAGAACTTCCAGAAATATGAAATTGAAGATAGAAGAATCATGGTGCGAATGCCTAATAGAAAGGCGAATGATGGACAAGTATATGATAACCGAGAGAAAACCAAGAAAATAATAGTAGCCATAGAAGGAGAAGAAGAAAAATGTACATACATAGGGCATGATTTGACAAAGGAAGAAGAAGAATTAGTTGCCCTATTGCGTGAATATAGAGATGTGTTCGCTTGGAGTTACAAAGATTTGAAAGGAGTAGACCCAGATATATGTTCTCATAGAATCCCTATGACTCCAGATGCAAAACCTACGAAACAGAAACCGTACACGTACAATGATAACTACGCTGCGAAGATTAAAGAGGAGATAGATCGCTTGATAGAAGCAAGATTCATTTATGAGATTGAGCATACCGAATGGGTATCTCCCATTGTGGTAGTGCCCAAGAAGAACGGAAAATTGCACGTGTGTATTAACCTTAAAAAAGTTAATGCCGCCACAATTAGAGACAGTTATCCTCTTCCTATCACGGAACACTTATTGGAAAGAGTTGTGGGCAAGGAAGTTTACAGCTTCCTTGATGGTTTTTCAGGCTATAATCAAGTAGCTATTGCTCTAGAGGACCAACACAAGACGGCTTTTGCCACCGAATGGGGCATATTTGCATTTCGCTTGATCCCATTTGGCTTAACAAATGCACCCGCCACTTTCCAGCGACTCATGTGTCATGTTTTTAAGGAATTCTTACGCAAGAGTTTGGAAGTATATGTCGATGACATATGTGCTCATTCTAATATCAGGCAGATGCATATCCCAGAGTTAAGGCAAATATTTGACAAATGTCGAGAATATCAGGTTTGTTTGAACCCAGAAAAATGTGTTTTCATGGTCAGACAAGGCAAAATTCTAGGACACATTGTGTCAGAAAATGGAATCTCTACGGATGAAGAAAAGGTGAAAGTAATTGCAGAATTACCTAGACCAACTAATATCAAAGAGGTACAAGCATTTATGGGTCATTGCGGTTATTATAGGAGATTCATACACATGTATGCAATCATAACCAAGCCTTTGTACTCTCTTTTAACCAATTTTGAATGGACAGATGAATGTGAAAATTCATTCAATGAACTTAAACGACGCTTGTGCTCAACACCTATATTGACTACCCCAGATTGGAGTAAGCCATTCCATGTACATGTGGATGCATCCAACTACGCCATAGGATGTGTGTTGGCACAACCCACGAGTGAAGGTAACATAGATCTTCCCATAGCTTACGCGAGTAGACAATTGAACGCAGCAGAAAGAAATTACACCACGACTGAACGAGAAGGATTAGGGATGATCTACGCGGTAAAGAAGTTTAGGCACTATTTGTTGGCAAACAAATTCAAGTTCTTTACAGATCATCAAGCCCTATTGTACTTAGTCAACAAGCCATGTAACACAGAACGACTAATACGTTGGTTTCTATTACTCATGGAGTATGATTTTGAAGTAGTAGTCAGGAAAGGAAAGACACATCTTAGAGCTGACCACCTTTCGAGATTAACCTCAGGAGAAGCTCCTCAAGGAATAGCAGATGAATTACCAGATGCATATTTGTTTAACCTTGAGATAGCACGAGAATGGGCTAAGCCTATAGTCCCTATTCTGACATATGGACCCAAGAATCCTAGGATAAAGATCAAAGAAGGAGAGATTACCAAGTCTCAGAGATATCAAATCATTGCAGGAAGCATATATAAACAGGATAATCAAAAGATTCTTGCTTGTTGTGTAGATGAATCAGAACATGCAAATTGGTTGCACTTAGCACACATAGGTGCATTAAAGCAACATCATTCAAAACATCGAACATTACAGACTCTGCATAGACTAGGAGTATATTGGCCTTCGATGGAAGCAGATGTCTACAAGTTGTGTAAAGAATGCCATGCTTGTTGTGAAAGACCACCAGTAGAGCATGGTACATTATATCACGTGTCTCTCACACCAGACTAGAGTGAACCTTTAGTGACATACTTGAGGACGAAGACATTCCCTCAAGGAATGACCTTAGCACGACAACGCAGTCGGGAGCAGGAAGCTCAAGACTATTCACTTATTGGCGATAATCTATACAAAAGAGGACGAGATGGATATCTAAGACAGAGTGTTCATGAAAGCGATTATCTGAGCATACTAGAGACTGCACACCAAGGTGTTGCAGGAGGTCATTTTGGACCAGATAGGATAATCAAAGCCATCCTCTTTGCAGGATTATGGTGGCCCACTCTTCACATGGACGCGCATACCTATGTTAAGAGATGTGATGTGTGCCAAAGAACTCAGTTTCCTACTCGCAGAGATGAAATGCCATTGAAGCCCATGATGGGAGGACGTGCATTTTCTAAGTGGGGTATAGACTTTGTAGGACCCATTAACCCCCCTGCAAAAGGTACACATGCGGAATACATTATTGTTGCCACAGATTATCTCACAAAATGGGTAGAGGCAAAAGCCACGAAAAAGAATGATGCACACACGACTGCAAAATTCTTATTTGAAAATGTCTTTACAAGATATGGATTGCCTATAGAGTTAGTGAGCGATCGAGGCACTCACTTTCTAAACCAAGTCATTGAATACTTGTTACAGGATTTTATGGTGATTCACAAGAAATCCGCACCATATCATCCTCAGGCCAATGGTCAGGCTGAAAGCACTAACAAGATACTTTGTAACGTACTGACGAAACTCGTAAACAACAACTGTTCAGATTGGGACAAATAGTTACACCACGCTCTTTGGGCATATCGAGTGGCCTACAAGACCATACTCAATGCAACTCCCTTTCAGATGGTTTTTGGTCAGAATGTTGTGCTTCCTTTGGACTTCTTGATACCGACCCTTAAGGTTGCACAAGAACATCAGTGGACCGGCCATGAATTATCAGCTAGAATAATGGACTTGGAACGATTAGGTGAAACCAGGCTAAAGGCAGCAGCAGGAATATATGCAGCGAAGAAGCGACAGAAAGCATATTTTGATGCACATGTGAAAGATAAAGGCCTAAAAGAAGGAGATTTAGTTCTAGTATATACACTGAAACAGCACGCACGTAAGTTAGAAAAGCGAGGGTATGGACCTATGATCATTAACCGACTCTCGACAAGTGGAGCAGTACAATTAGCCACCTTAGAAGGAGACATAATGCCTAATTACATTAGTGGCTGTAGAGTCAAGTTATATCAGGAACCTCTTACTGAGGATATGCTTAGACGACTCACGTTGGCAAAGAAGCGTAAGGAGGAAGAAAATAGAATACGAGCGGAAGCTCAGGAAGAAGCAATAGAATGCATTAAACGCATGAAGTTAAGAAGACAAGGACTAGGGAGAGAACAATATAACCATCTGGAAACATCACCCAGATATCCCATGGCCATGTGTCAAGTAAAGTCAACCACTCATCCTAGCATAGTGGACAGGAGACCATACATTACAGTCAGGCTAGAGCACGGCAACTCTTGCCAAGAGCTCAGGGCTTTAATTGACTCAGGCGCTGCGACTAGTGCGATTAGATGGTCCCACTATAAGGATTCAGGAATAGAAATGCGGCCAATTGAGGCATACCTCATAGGGCTAGGAGGCATGGAAACCCCTTGCATGGGTGAGGTGGACCTTCCTATCCTCATTAAGGATATGACCATGACAACGAAGCTACTAGTGTGCCATGATGACGACCTGATATAACCCCTAATCCTTGGCCAAGATTGGCTATACGATCACTCAGTGGACCTAAATCTTAGACAAGGCTCCTTATAGATTGGAACCTTAGAACAGAAGCGAGTGATACCGCTTGACTTCCCTAACGGCATTCCGACTGAGGTTTGTAACCCTAGACCCTATGAAATACATGCGACGGAAGACCGGAAGATCTTGGGTCAGATCAGTCACGTTACGTCTACACCAACCCACTCGGGCTTGGCTATAGACAGTGGTCAATCAGAAGGACGACAGGAGATCTTCCCTGGGGCTTCCTGCAAACTAGAAGGGGCAATTACCCAACCGCTAGGGCAGATGGACACAATCAGCGGTCAGGTGGGTTGCATCAGCGGCCAAATGAGCACAATACCCTGCGGTGCTCATCCTTCCAAACTTGCTGCGGACTGGCCTAGATTAAAGATAAATAATGAATCACTTCCTAATGGGCAGGTCACGCAAGTGTTGGATCTCCCTTCTTTTCCAAAGCAGAGCGTCCAATGGACCTCTCAAACCCAACCACGAAGGAGTCAACTACAACAGAGGAACCCAGACCGACGACACCATCAAACAAGGCAAAGAAAACAGCAGTATCAACATCACCGAACAAGTGGCACGAGACAAATATGGGTGCCAAAAGGACAGCAACCACAGGCTATTGGCAACACTGCAGACAAGAACAGGACAAAGTTTCAAAAAAAGCAGAGTCAGCATCCAAAGTCCCCTCAATCTTCTTCTACAAGTACAAATACTCGACAGATTTGGATCGCCAAGAAATACCTTATCCATAGACCCACACCCACACAAATTTGGGTACCCAAACCATGTACCATAGCTCAACCCTCAAGCCATGTAATATATACCCCTCAGAAATCTTTCCATCCTTCAATACCATCAAACCCGATACTACCTTTTGTCCCTCAGCAGAAACACACCACCCACTCAAAGACTCTTAGGAAATGGATACCAAAACGTCTCCAGACGTCTTCTTGTACCCCCTTATCTAACAATTCTCCCACCCCATTTAAACTCCACCCTTGTAATAATTCACCCTCAACGAAACCTTGTATAAATTCATACACCAAAACCCCACATCATGCATTATAAGAAATGTATGCATAATCTGACCATGTAGGTGTCTAGAGACCTGCATTAGTTTTGCAAATAATCACTCCACTAACCACCTCACAACACCTGGCTACACGGGTTACACATCGGTTATGGAAAGGGATTGCGGTCTCACCTTAATGGGATCATAATTAATTTCCATACTAATGTGCTAATCTTTTGTAGCAGATCTTTTCCATTTGCTCATCAGTCATCATGCAAATCGAAGCAGGACCATCAGAGGCTGGCCCAAGCACACCAATGGCCAATATTGGAGAATTACTAGCGGAATCTTATCCGACGATGCAACCTCCAGAGTTTCAAGGTTTTCCAGGACCCATGCCAATAGACGATCCTCCTAGAGGATATACTGAGAAGATTCATCGTAACTCTCACTGGTTTCAAGGCCTAGCAGGACCCTTAGCAGACCCTGATTTCATATTTGAGGCCAATTTGGCATTTGATTTGCGCACATGGGCCAAGTACCAGTTCTTTTCAAGAGAATTTGAAGGACTACAGAATACCCAAGATTTAACGCACGTTTGGGCACGAGCGGGATTTACAGAATATTTTAGTGACCCTCTGCCTAAACGTGATTTTTACAGATGCTTTTACTTAGTAACCACCTTGACAGCTTCAGAGAACAAGGATCTACCCGGCACATTCATGTTACCATCCTTGGTTAATGATCCTCCATTCAGAAGGTTTTATTTGTCTAAAGATTTAGTTCGCGCAGCTCTGAAAATACATGGAACGCACACTCCGGCGGAGCGAGAACGACTAGTCCTAGAGTAGATGAAATGTGGTGACGTAACTAAGTGGGAGGATATTTCAGCCATAACCCCTGAGCTCTCCAAGCCATTACGGATATGCATGCAGCATTTTGCTTTCCCTGCTCAGGATCGTTTTACCATGCCCCACAAAAGAAACTGGTTTGGATTATACTTAGCATGTACGGGACCTCAAACGGTTGATCTAGCTAGCTGGATAATTGATCAGCTCTATTTGGCACAACATAGGTGGGAGCGAAAGAAGGTCATCAATGGATGTTGTGCACTTACAAGGATTATATATATGTGTTTGGCATATGATTTACCCATAGAGCGCGCCATGACGAGTGAGGAATTGAAAGCATTCAAAGGGACCACTAAGAAGGCTAGAAAGTCTAGCAAAGGCAGAGCCAGAAAACGCATGAGAGGAACCATACCGTGCCTTCAGGTGCCAGAATCACCCTCACCACAACCATCTCCAGAGCAGTCACCGACCGCAGCCACTCCCACGGTACCACCAATTCGTATACGGTTATCAAGACCAGTTACGCCGGAGGGCACCACCAGTACTGTTGCACCCCAAGCAGCCACAACCACAGAACCTATCACCACGACAGCAGAACTTCCGACCACTATTGGTGCGGAAGCGTTCTCTTTTCCAATACCCCATTTAGAAGCAGAACAAGCAGAGCCACTGAACACAACGTTCGATTTTGAGATGCCCGATGCATTCTCCAATGAGTTCCAATTTTCAGAAGGACAACTATTTTCTCAAGAATTTGAAAGGCCTAGCTACCCTACCACACCCAGGGATCAGCCACAAGGACAGATTGTGTCTAGCTCTGATGACGAAAGAACAGCAACCGATGACGACGAAGGCGATGATGAAGCCAGCCAGGGCTCTATCAAATCTCAAGAGCATGAACAGACAGATGGCCAAGGACAACAAACAGACACACATGGTGATACAAGTACCCATGAAGATGAAACTTGTGAAGCAGTAGCTTACACACTGGCTATTAAGAAGCTGTATAGAACTATGGAAAAAGTTTGGGCACGCAAAAAGCTGACTGAGGAAGAGAGTCAAGCGATAATAGAACAAGAACTTGTCACAGGCGGATTCGAAGACGCATACATCAAAGGATTCAGAGAGTTACTCAAATCAGTAGGCTCCAACGAGGCACTGAGGTACTTGCAAAGAAAGCCACTACCACAGTTTGACCCCCTCAGAGTACGACTACTTTCAAAGCCCGGCGAATACATTCGTGTACCAACAGGAGCACAGTCTTCAGAACAAGCCAAGGAGGCACGCCTCGTCCCCGAAAGTTCGTTGGCAGCAGAAACCATCCTTGTAGATTCCCCACCCCGCGCTACAGCTGTACATACCTCAGTAGTCACTGAAGTACCGAACACGCCAACCGCTCCTCCATCTCCGCCCGTTCATCCAGCCTCCCCTCTTCACCCTCCTTCCCCCCGATTAACATCTTCTATCGCTGGTAACGTAGCAGAAATCGTCTTTACGACCAGTAACCCCACAAGTCCTACACCCATTAGACCTAGTCTACCCCCTCACACATCCACCTTTCCATTCAACCCATTCCTCCATCCAGCTTTTCCATCCTTCCCCACAACTCCAAGACCCCTTTTTCCATTCCCTCCGCCCTTAACCTTCTCCCCCGTCTCACCTCCCCGACCCACTGTAACCCTTATTTCCCCTTTCCACCCAGCTACACCAGCCAGCCCCCCTGTAGATTACTCCTCAACCTTTGTAAATCCTGTATTTACACCAGCACAAGCACCCACAGTCACACCCATATTCACGGTCACCGCACGGGACACGTCCAATGACATGGACATCTCACCACCCACTGCACCATCACTCACTTCACTCACAGCACAAACATATTTAGGCACATCACAATTTTCAACAATCACCACATCATCCACCTTCCCAACCCCATTCCCCGTTCCCTTTGCATCTACACCCATTGCATCTTTATTTAGCACCCCATTAATCCTATCACACACTGTAGATAATGCATTTCGACAGATGTTCATGTGTATGACGCAAGTAAGAGATGAGTTCACATCTCTTGGCAATAATTATCAGCAGCTGCAGAGGACAACCACTGACTTACAGTCGCAGCTTAATTTATTGTCTATTGAGAATGCCTCACTGGACAGCCGCTACCAAGAATTACGAGAGGCCTATCATAAATTAGAACTAGAAAATGAAGAAAAGACCAAGGAAGCCACTGCTGACCTGGATAACTTATTAAGAACCCAGACAGTCCGCAATGCAACGCTAACACGAAACATGGGCTTACTCAGAAGACATCTAGCAGCAGCAAAGGAGGAAAACCAGCGCCTACACGATCAGAACCGAGAAAACTTAGAAGCAGCTCTTAACCACCCAGACCAACCTTTGAGTCCTAGTCGGTTCAAAGCCATTCCCTCAGACTCGATGAGGATGCTGCTAGAAGATCATGTAAGATTGGTAGATGAATACGACCGCATGAACGAGGAGTTACAAAAACTCAAAGAAGATCACAAATTACTCCAGTTACGAGCACCGGCATACCAAGACATACCAGCACCTGTGGACCCCTCTCCTGACATCTTAGAGGAACTCAACGCACTACGGGCCCAGGTATCAAACCTTGAATCAAGGATTGCAGTATATGAAGCACCGCCAAGGCCAGATTCCCCACCTGAGCTTCCAGTTGAGGAAGAAACTGTCACCATCCCGGTGGAGGAAACGTTTGAAGAGGCGTATGAGCCACAACACATCCCAGGCGGACGCGTCACGGCCGAAGGCCAGATGACTTACGAACTCCCGACCCCCGCGTGGATGAAGACTATTGAGGAACTTGGGACAACACACTCAGCTAGAGTAGAGGCCCAATTACATGCCATGGCGATGATACAAGAAAGAATTTTACAGTCTCCGTTCTTTGCTCATTTGGCCCCGCGACGATACATATCTGGGCACGAGCTACAGTATAAACCATATTTTATGTTAATGGCCGAATACCAGTTAGCCATTGAAAAAGAGACAGGTAAGAAACCATCGCATGCGACTCAATTCGAAGAGGACGATTTGCCACTAGATGCGCAGCAAGGAGAGATCTATCAACCAGAGTGGTGGAAAGATTTACTACAGAAGTATCCAGAAATGATGAGTACATGGGTAAAGGCACCTTTGCACTTAAAGTACAACCCATGTTGGGGACCAGTACCACGACGCCGCTCCTGGACTGCCTTTGCTATTAAGGTACAAAACAATAAGCAGTGCCAAGATTGGTTGAATTACCCCTATTTTAAGCCACCCATCGAGTTACCAACTGTTGGCTACATGATGGCTACAATTTGACAGTGGCTCCCTAGACTAAAGCATATGGACGATATAGCGGCGCATATGACTGTCAAAATCTTTGACATGATGCAAATGATCTTTAAAGTCTTCCGACGCGTCAAGGCACCTCATGTAAACACCCCGGGCTTTGAGCATGGCAATTTCGATCTGGTATATGATATGAGTACAACGCCATCGCTACGGGTGTGTTATGCCTGGCATTGCAGAATAAAGTACCTACCGGCGTGCTACAAGCAGACTTTCGAAGAGATGTTCACAACCGGCTTCTGGGAATACCATTCAGAGGTATTCATAAGCAAGCGTACACATTTATTACACTTATTTGCCTGTGAACGAATGGTCTATTCCACACACTATCAGCTCCCGCCACCGGAAGAACCGCAACCAATAGACTGGGAGAAACTCGAGGCAGATCTGGCCCAAGGCATTCGTATCTCCGAGCACACCCTCGCTCAAGACCTCCTACAGAACTATATCCGGCAGACCTCACAACAAGGTTCTGTCACGGACGACAGAAGCGAGAGGGAGGGGGGTGTTGGAAGCAGCCAGAGGCATAGAAGACGCGGAAGCATGTAACGACGGAGTAGGGAGCCAGTCGAATCTTTTTTCAAAGAATTATGTTCTAAAAATACTTTTCAAAAACCTCAACAGTGATTTTTATCACTATTGTAACATATATAACATAGAAAAACCCTTTTCTTAATTTCTAGCTCCATTTTGTGCAAGCCGAGGAGTCCTCGAGCTTGAGGAGCTTAGGTAGAATGAGCGTATCAATTTTCGTTATTTTTAGACACCGTTTACCCTTCCAAATAACATCTAGGACCTAATTTTTAACTATGCCGGTCACTAGATGTGAAACCGGTCAAAACTAGTCTAGAAACTATAAAAAGAGCTAGAGAGCTCATTTTTGAGGTTAGCTTGATTGAGGTTAGAGTTATTTTGAGCTTGTAATAGTGTTCTTGAGCAATAGAGTGGATTTCTCACCTTCCATTGTGTCTTGCTTGTCTCTTCGTTGTGTGTGTGTATGTGTGTGTGCATCTTTGTGCTTCTCACCTTCACTCTCACATCATCTCACATTCACGATCTTCATATCACTCCTATCTCTTCCGCGGATTGACATTAAGGAGGTGGAGCTTCTTAACGTGGTTCTCACCATTGTGCTTCTGCACATGGTCTGGGTAGGCGAATGGTGAATGGTCGAACACGTCTTGTTTGTGGAGGAGTCACCTTGGGTGTGGTAGTGGCTCCCCTTGGTTGAGTGCATGGTAATTGAACTCCCCCTCTCATCTTCTTCGATGGAGGGCCCGCCGTTGATAGTCGTCTTTGGAACTCTTGGGCCCTGGACCATACTAGTGCTCTTTGAATGGGCACGTCGTACACTAAGCACTTGTAAATTATTCTTGTGAGAGCACAACATCCATGCAGTACATTTTTCTGTTTCTTATTCCACCTCTGATGGGCTAGATGTATTTGATCGATGATCCAGTGCGGTATGTTGATGGTGAGATTCTCTGTCTCTGCCAAGTACAAGCTGAACCATATCTTTTTTGGTGGCATAGTGAATCGTTCTTGGGTGGGAAAAGCAAAATGTTGCATGATAGTTCGTAGGTGTAGAGCAATGGTAGGTGTCATTGCGACCATGTCCTTCAATTTGTTGAGATCCTTATGCTTCATCCTACCTGGAACCATTAGTTCTTTCTCAGTGGGAATATGCATTCCTTGCATGTTCAATGCTGCTCGTACCAAATTGAGGGTCAGTTTGAATCTCTTGAGTTCGTGGCCTGGCAATAGTGAGGGTAGCACAAAAGTACTATCGCCTCCCTTGGCCCTGCTAGGAGTGATGGTAGTGATAAAGTAGGAGCAGCGAAGAAAATCTGGCTTAGGCAAATGTGCTCTGAAGTAGCTATCCAATCCCGCTTTGGTCCAAACCGATCGCATTACTTTTGCATTCTGATAGTTTTCAAATTCGCGAGTGAAGAAATGGTAACGTCCCCATTTGCCATTGAATTCAATTTCTGCCTCCCAGAAATAGGTTCCATCACCTAATGGCCCCGCGACATCACTAAACCAATGAGCATGTTTCCCCACTTGAGAAGTGTGTCCCTGAGGAGGGTCCTGAATCGGGAGGACATGAACCGCTTGAAGTTCTTGAGGCCTTTCGGTGAGTGGTGGTTCCAGGAGGAGGGTTTCAATGTCCAGAATGTGTGCGCTAGACCCTGCCTGGGAACTGGTGCCTCCTGCTTCTGCCATTGTTATTGCTTGCTTGCTGGTTCTGTGAGAATATAGATCATGCGTTAATATTGTAATGGACAAGATAGAACACTTTTTGTCCCCGTTACAACATTATCATGAAGTGAGTAATGGGTTAGTGGGTCAGTGAGTGCTCGATGAGTAATGGGTAATGGGTCAGTGAGTGAGTGGGTCAGTCAGTGGGTTCCGGTTGAACTGCTGCTGTCGGTGGAATACAAGAGGGCACCGGACTGAACTGTTGTTGGAACTGTTGTCGAATTCCAGGTACTAATGCCAGTAGTTGGCCCAGAGGCAGAGTGATAGATGCCTTAGATAAGATTTCCCAGGCCTGTTGAGATTGGTTGACAGGCTCCACCGATGTTGAAGTTGATGCCTCTACTGATGCGGAGGTGTCTACTGTTGGTAATGTGTCTGCTGCTGATGATGTTCCCGCTGCTGACTCCCGTTGCTGTGTTCCTTCCTTTGTTAACGAGGGCTGGGTTACCGAAATAGGCTCTGGGAAGACTGGTGGTTCTGCTGTGGTCCATTGACTAGCCTTGTTGTACATTCTGTGTTGTTCACGTATCCCTGGTTCAAATATTTCTGCTGTCGGCTGTAGTTGTTTACCGGATCGGGTCTGGACTGCAGCAGCCTGTGTTTCCACCGGTGTGATTTGTACCATGTTGGCCATTGGAATTTGACGTTCTTTCTTCCTTTGATCATACTCAGCTGCATCCTTGCAAAATCTCCTAATATGTCCAAATTCACCACAAAAATGGCAGCGCGGTGGTGGTAAATTGGGATTTTCCGGTGGTGGTCCGTTCTGCCAGCGGTTTGTATTATAGTTGTTATTCCTCTGTCCTCTGTAATTTCGATGTCCTTGTTGCTGGTTGTTTCTCATTTGCGGAGGCACATAGTGGTTGGCTGGCTGCCCTTGTTCCTGGATAATTGCATTGACAGTCGCTGTTCCCTGTACTCTAGCGTTGTATGCGCAGTTTTCGGTGGTGTGTCCGGCAGTGTTGTAGATAGCGCAGAATGTCTGATTAAGTGCACAATTGGCACTAGTATGTCCTGAATTTTTGCATGTGATGTAGTATACTTGTCTGGTCATATCTTCGGCAACATTTTTGTTTGTTTTTAACCACTCCAGATCTTCTGTAAATCCACCGACTTTGTTTTCCAGTTGTAGAGTCATTGCGATGACTGCATCGAGTGTCATAGCTCCGACACATCTTATGATCATGATCTGCTTAAGTTGTGGAGTCAAGCCATTGATGAACCACTCAGTGATAACGTCATCTGGTAAGTTAGCATGGGCCGGTGGTAGCTGCCTTAAGTGCGTTCTGAAGAGGGTAGCATACTCCTGTACGGTTTGATTTGCCTTCTGTTTGTTGTTCTGTAGGTAGTCAAAAATTTCGGCTGGATTCTTTCTTAGCCTGAATCGCTGCAGAAAAGCATCTCGTACTGCTTCATAGGTGCCGAAGTGATTAATATCATATTCTGTAAGCCATCTGGCTGCTTCATTGACAAGTGTAGATTGGAAGACAATAGCCTTATAGGCCTGATCCGGTGGATGGTTGAGAACTGCGTAGCTTATCTCGAAAGTGCGTACGTGAGCATCCGGATCATCTCCTGGGAATCCACCAAATTTCGTGTACGTCACTCCTATTGGAGGCGGCCTGGGTGGACATAACTATTGTTGTTGGTGTTGTTGCCCGTTCATGGTGAGTGTATTGTGACTATCTTCTATATCGTCGGATGGTGCACTTTTCGGTGCGATGATCTTGCTTAGTATGCCTCGAATCTTAGTTTCGAACAATTTTCCTTCCTTCTGGATGTCCAGTGTAGGGGAACTTACTTCAAAAAGTGGTGGTTGGGCTGAAGATTCACCAAGAAATGGTAATCCGTCGCCGAAAAATTGTGATTCTGTTACCGAAATATCACCGGAATGTGCCGAAATTTCGCTAAAATAAGGTGTTTTTTTGCTTTCGCTGATTTCTTTGGCTAATGTGTTTCTAATCGTAAACAAATTCGAATCTTTATCCAAGATTGTTAAACTAACTTCAGACTGCGTTCTGGTAGATTCTGGAGTTACTATATTTCCCACAGACGGCGCCAAGTGTTAAATGTAAAAATGTGTTACAAGTGTTAAACGTTAATCATCACGGGTGTTAAACGAATCGCTTAGATTGTAATGTCTCTGACTATCCGAAAGTTGTTACCAGACCAATGTGGGTTCTTGGGAGTGGTAGCGGTCAGTTAGACAGAGGCCCTGTACTTATTTCCCAAATCTCCGTCACAACACAAAAGCACTCATACGTGTCTTAGCTCAGTTACTAGCATTAACTGGACAATACTCGATTTCTATGTACCTGGGTACCGAACTTCTTCAGACTGACCTGCTATTGGAACAGAGCAGTAGTCCGATCTACAAACTCACCAGTATGTAGTAAATCAACCAGAGCGAACACTATAGTTGACAAATTCATTCGTCACAACACTTTACAGCGATCTTCAGATAAAGGTTCACGTTTACCGAAGGTACTAGTTCTTCCTCGTATTCGTGGTCAACAGATAATAACACTGAATGGAATGAATCCGGTAGAACAAACAGAACATACTACAGCAACGCTTCAAGTTACCTATTCAAACTCACACAGTACTATAGCTACTCAAAACGACTTAGAGTACTTAAACAACTAAAGAACACACAGCAACACAACACGACGGCAGTAATCAGACACACAATCCGTTACTTCAACACTCGTTACAGTGAACTACAGTATGAGCAGACGATGCAGAACGTACTCAACACCAACAATACTTAAGAATTTACAACAGTGTTAAAAAATGTTCTCACAAACATTCAGACGACCAGTCTAGCAATTCCAGAAAAAACGTCTCTCTGACCATTCTCTTTACATTACTTTATATAGATTTTACAAGATGCGCGTACCAACTTTTCGCGCGCGTTTCAAAAAACTCCATTACATCTGGCATCCATTACATTTGTCCCACTCCGGCGGCCGGCTAACAATAGCAAAGCCTCTCTACAGACTTTTGACCAACTTTGAGTGGACATGAATGTGAGAATTCCTTCAATGAGCTTAAACGGTGATTATGTTCAGCACCGATCTTGACCACACTAGATTGGAATAAGCCTTTCCATGTTCATGTTGATGCATCCAATTATGCTATTGGGTGTGTACTCGCGCAACCTACCGGTGAAGGTAATATGGATCTTCAATTGCCTATGCTAGTAGACAATTGAATGCAGCTGAACGAAATTATACCACTACGGAGAGAGAAGGATTAGGCATGGTATAGGCAGTTAAAAAGTTTAGACATTACTTGCTTGCAAATAAGTTTAAATTTTCTACTGACCATCAGGCACTACTATATCTCGTGAACAAGCCATGCAATACAGGAAGATTAGTAAGATGGTTTCTCTTACTAATGGAATATGATTTCGAGGTTGTGGTAAGGAAAGGGAAGACTCACTTGAGAGCAGACCATCTCTCTAGGCTCACATCTGGAGAAGCCCCACAAGGAGTGTCAGATGACCTTCTTGATGCTTACTTGTTTAATTTGGAAGTGGTGCCGCAGTGGGCTAAGCCATTAGTCCCAGTATTGACATACGGGCCTAACCACCCAGTCATAAACACTCAAGGTAGAGAGGTAGTAAGAGCTCAGAAGTACCACATCATGGCAGGAAGCATGTACAAACAGACAGACCAACGGATATTGGCTTGTTGTGTGGAAGAGGATGAGTACGCTAAATGGTTGCAATTAGCACATGTAGGTGCATTAGAGCAACACTACTCAAAACAATGAACACTACAGACACTAAGGAGACTCGGAGTGCGTTGGCCTACTATGGAAGCTGATGTACATAAGATGTGTAAAGAATGCCCAATCTGTTGCACTAAACCACCTGTGGAACATGCCACTCTATATCAAGTGTCCATAGTGCCAGATTGGAGTGAACCATTAGTAGCCTTCTTGAGGACGAAAACATTCCCTCAAGATATGACCCTGACGAGACAAAGAAGTCTAGAACAAGAAGCCCTAGATTACTCACTCATTGGTGATAATCTATACAAGCGTGGTAAGGATGGTTACCTGAGACTATGTGTCCATGAGAGTGAATATCTCAAGATCTTGGAAACTGCTCACCAAGGTGTAGTAGGAGGACACTTTGGACCAGATCGGGTGATCAAGGCAATACTATTTGTGGGCTTCTGGTGGCCGACCCTTCACATGGATGCACATACCTATGTGAAACGGTGTGATGTTTGTCAAAGAACTCAGTACCCTATACGCAAGGATGAGATGCCACTGAAACCTATGATGGGTGGACGTGCATTCTCTAAGTGGGGAATAGACTTTGTAGGTCCTATTAATCCCCCAGCCAAGGGTTCACATGCTGAATACATCATTGTTGCCACAGACTATCTAACAAAATGGGTGGAGGTAAAAGCTACGACAAAGAACGATGCGCAGACAACTGCTAAGTTCCTATTTGAGAATGTGTTCACAAGATACGGGCTACCTATAGAGCTGGTAAGTGATAGAGGCACTCACTTCTTGAATGAAGCTATTGAAAATCTACTCCAAGAGTTCTTAGTAGTACATAAGAAGTCTGCCCCCTATCACCCACAAGCTAATGGCCAGGCCGAAAGCACAAACAAGATTCTATGCAATGTGCTTACCAAATTGGTGAATAATAAACGCTCTAATTGGGACAAACAGCTACACCATGCTATTTGGGCATACCGAGTGGCCTATAAAACGGTACTCCAAGCCACACCCTTTCAGATGGTATTTGGCCAAAATGCGGTGCTACCTTTGGACTTCTTGATTCCCACATTGAGGGTAGCACAAGAGCATGAGTGGACGGGCCATGAACTCTATTCGAGAATTTTTGACCTTGAACGATTAGGTGAAACCAGACTAAGAGCTGCAGCAGGAATATATGCAACTAAGAAACGACAGAATGCGTATTTTGATGCCCATGTTAAGGATAAAGGATTAAAGGCCGAAGACCTAGTTTTAGTCTACACTTTGAAGCAACATGCAAGAAAATTAGAGAAACATGGCTATGGACCTATGATTATAAATAGGATTTCAACAAGTGGAGCAGTACAACTAGCCACTTTAGAAGGTGATATTCTTCCGAGCTACATCAGCGGGTGCAGAGTCAAGTTGTATCAGGAACCTCTCATAGAAGAAATGCTCAGTCGACTCAACACTGCTAAGAAACGCAAAGAAGAAGAAAAACGAGTTCGAGAAGAAGCTCAAGCAAAAGCTTTAGAACGCATCAAAAGGATGAAGTTGAGATGGCAGGGTAGGGATCAACCTAGGACAGGTGCCTATGAGGATCCAGGATATCATGTGGCAATGTGTGTAGTCTCAGGAATAAGTCCCCAAAGAATAATAGATCGACGTCCTTTTGTGACTTTAGAGATAGGACAAGGAGTTAGTGCAAAAACAGTGCGAGCATTAATTGACTCGGGTGCAGCCACTAGTGCGGTGAGGCTTTCTTACTGTCGAGAATTGAAATTAAAAGTCAATCCTATAGAAGCATATCTCATAGGATTGGGAGGTGTGGAAACCCCTTGCATGGGCGAGGTGGAACTTCCCCTCTCCATTCAAGATGTTCCAATGATAGTTGAGGTACTAGTGTGTCAAGATGAGGATCTTACTGAGCCTCTGGTTTTGGGTCAAGACTGGATCTATGACCATGCAGTCAACTTAAACCTAAGAAGTGGACTTCTTCAGGTATGGGTAAAATAGAGTCGAATTACATTTGAGTTAGATAATGGAGCACTCAAGGAACTAGAAAAGGCACAGACTCCTGGTCCTTCCAGGGGTACACATGAAGTTGACCATGTTGTTCTTGTCCAAAGCTATGTGATGCAGAGGAATGGAGATCTCAATAAAGAAGTCAAGGCCTCGACGGAACTCCCTTCTTTTCCAAAGGCCAGAGGGAGGCAGCAACCAAAGGCAGATCAATTACTGAAGACTACCTATGCGGGAGACCAAAAGAACGTGCGAAGCAGAACGACTCAGCCATTGAAACAATTGTGGGTGTGAAAAGGCGAGCTGCCTACTGCAGTCAAGTCCCGACAACTGTTTCAACTTCCTATTAGTAATCAACGAAATGATACTAATAAGAGGACTTCCAAAACTTCTTTTGAGAAATTGAAAACTATCTGGGTACCCAAGAAGTCGATGAAGGCTAGCCCACAATCAAGACAAATTTGGGTGCCTAAGGCTTGCTTGCGGGCTCAACTAGTCCCGCACGAATCACATCATACACGACTGGGTTCACTTACTCAAGGAGCCGTTAGCCACTCTTGTTTAATACGCACGAACACACAGTTGCCCAGAAGCACGCACAGACTCACTTGTAAATCGGTCCCAAAAACGCATCATCCCCAAGTAGAATTACTCATAAAACCCTCTAGAGTTTCCACAAAACCAAAACCGAAAGCCACCCATTGTGTTTGGCAACCTAAGACTTGTAATAAACCCCCCGACCCCCATTTGTAAATTCGTCTCCACTTGCTAACTACATCACTCATACACTGCATCTTTCCATCTAGCTCCTAGGACTATCCATTCATTAATTACACAGCAACTGCGGCATTATGCAAAAGGTTAGGATGGACCGAAATCGAACCAGTTCAATTTTTTGTCAGGATGGCAGATCAATCAAGAGTCCATCCCTTAGGACTTGTGCAGAATGTACCCATCACGTTACAAGGTACGACCTTTAAAATGACGTTTGTTATACTAGATCTGCCGGAATCCACTTTGGATTACAACCTTCTCTTCGGCCGACCTTGGCTGAAGCATGCGAAGGTAATACAGGACTGGTCTGCACAAGAGCTTACGTTTAAAGATGCCAATCATAGATATGTGGTGAAATTAGATGCTATACAACCTTGCGAGCTACACGCTAGACCGTATTTTGCTGAACCAGTCCATATGCTAGATGGATTGTCAGATGATGAAGAAGAAGAGTTTCTGAAGAATAACGCTGACTTAATTTCCTTAGGAACTGTTGATCTACAGTTCGTTGTAGATAATTGGAACGCTTCAGTCTGTACAGTAATACCCATCACAGAAGAGGCTAAGAAGGAAGATACTGTTTCGACACATGACGATGAACTGCAGCAACTTCTTAAACCAACAGACGACACAGAGAAACCTCAACAGTTCTATGTCCCCGAAGATCAGCTAATCACTTACAATTTAGGAGATGAAGATCACCCGCGCCCTGTAAAGATAAAGCAAAATTTACCGGAATTATTTGAAGCTGATCTAATCCAACTACTCCGCAAATTTTCTGATGTGTTTGCATGGGACTACAAGGACATGAAAGGATTGGACCCCCGCATCTACCAGCACAGGGTCATGCTGAAGCCAAAAGCAAGACCGATAAAGCAACCCAGCTACCGGATGAATCCCCATTATGCATCTCAGGTAAAGGCAGAACTGTGAAGAGATGGATAAGTATGTGTTTGAAGATGAAGAGGTGTTGCAAAATCCTTGATCTACACTAGCCAAATGAACTCCAGAAGTATATGGTGGGCCCTTTTAGCTTGCCAATGGATGTATTAGACACCCTATGTACCTTGGAAGATCACTCTCAAAAAGATAGATCAAAACAGATAAGCTCGAGTTAGCTCAGAGGTGAAAACTTGCTATTCTTGGTTCATACACCTGTCCAGTGTTTTACATAATTCTCTGAGCACAGCAGCAATTAGCTTAATTCCTCTTGGGGAAGTCTAGGTAACTTAAAGAGATAACTTTCAAGAGTAATCTCATAAAAACTAATGAACCACACACTGAGAATGAGTTTTAACAACTGCTGACATCATCCCGATTTTCACGGGCTGCTACAATTCGAGACCAGTGAGCAGCAAAATCATCATAACTCCAAATGTAGGAATCCAATGATTATGAAAATTTGTATGGCTATACTAGACAGTAAGCTGAACCCAAAAAGCTTTAAATCACTGAATTTGGATAAGTAACCACTGAGAAATGGCTCTGACAAGATGAGTGAAAAAGTCGGGTACCTGACAGAGAAGTGAAGATGAACAGACCCTGTTGACTTCAAATGAACATAACTTAAGATTGCAAAATCCAAATGACATGAAAACTTGTGAGCATATAGTAGACTTATAGAGCTAACTTTAACAAGTTAAATCACTGAAAATGATGCACCAAGCTCAGAGAAAACATCTCTACAAGCTGACTGAGAAAACTAAGAGTAATGGCAGTGAGTAGTACACTTCACAAGAACATGGAAAGATGAACTCAAATAATCATGAAAATGAAAGTATATTGCTTGTACAATACAATGACTTACTGATACATATGTGTGCCTTGTAATCACACCTTGATATGGCATAAAGCTTAGCTCTTGGAGGTCTTCACATAGGTCTCTCTAACCACGACTAAAACTGCCATCTATTTATAGTTGAGTTTGGGAGGCTAACTTCCCTCAATCACTCTCCAATCAATCAGTGGTTGATTTGATTCTCTACCTACCACAAATCACGAATTCGTGGCTCCTCTTTCCATTCTTGATCATGTGGACTCAACCACTTAAGATTCTCTTACTTTTACATTAAGTAAACTCTTCAAAAAATTACAAGAGGTAGTTCACAAGTGAACTTTACATAGTCTTCTTTTTAAAGCTTCTTCTAAGACTTTGTGGGACTCAAGCCAATACTTAGGCTTGTCATAGACTTGCTCCAACAGCTCCCCCTCAAGCCAAGTATGCTTGAGGTCTTCAATCTTCCAAGATTACCTGCAAACCTATCATAGCCTTGAATTTGCAAAGCTTTGTACCATCCAATGCTTTGGTTAGAATATCTGCACATTGTTGATGAGTAGACACATATGATATTTGAATCTCTTTGCTTAGAACCTTCTCTCGTACATAGTGATAATGAACTTCAATATGTTTAGTCCTTGCATGAAAAATAGGATTAGTAGCCAAATGAATACAACTCATATTGTCACCAAAAATAGTTGGAGTTCCAAACTCCAATCCAAGATCTTTGAATAATGTCTTCATCCACATAGCTTCTTGTGTAGCTATGGCAAGACCTCTATATTCAGCTTCAGTAGAAGAGAGAGCAACTGTGGGTTGCTTCTTGGATGACCATGAAATAAGCTTTGAACCTGCAAAGGTAAGATAACCTGAAGTGCTCCTTCTATCTTCCTTGGAGCCAGCCCAATCTGCATCAGAAAATAGCTTCAAACCTAAATCAGATACATAAGGATAATAAAGTCCTTCATTTATGGTTCCTTTGAGATACTTGAGAATCCTTTTGGCAGCTGTTGGAGAATTCCTCTCCTAATCGCAGCGGAAAGTGTAGAAGACCTTCTCAGGATCAAGACTCTTTCCAACAGCAGAACATTCAAATGAAAACTGGTACCAACTGAAATATCCAATGAACTTGAAACTTTGGTCACTCAAACTAGACACCTAGAGCTTTCAAATGAGATATAAAACACTCAATTTGGAGTAGATTTGAGTTGGCAACTATTTGATTCAAAACAGACTACCTGTCCACTCAGTTAGGCTGAAAACTAGACTTCACTAAAACCTGAATAACTCACAGAGCATAAAGAATTTCATAAAACTGTTATAGATAGTGGAATTACTCAAGATAAGCTTTCCAACGAATGTTTAAACACTAAAATCGGATACATATATTGAGAGATATGACTCTCACAAGTAGACTATGTAGAAATGGGTGTGCGGCTGGACATACTCTATGAGAGTGAACTGAACGAAATGACTCAAAACAAATGAAGTAGCTACAAGGGAGCTTCCATGCCTTCTTGCTCTATTCTTGAGTGTCTTCCCTTGCCTCTTTTATAGCCAAGTGACCAAAAACTCTCATGATGAGTTTGAGAGCTCTTCTCCATCATTTCTCCACTACTTTGGACAGCCACTCCTCTTACAGTTCAGCTTTTAGATTTGATTCTCTTTTGAATGATTCTCTTTTGGCCTCCACTACTTGCTGAAGTAAATGCTTCTATTTTTCATTTTTGTATTTTCCTTCTACTTGAAGAAAATCCTTTTTGCAAAAATATATACGAGCTTACTTCTTTATTTTTAACACTCCCCCTCAAGCTCACATGTGAGCTTGCACCTTCAGCCATATCCTGCAAGTTGATGTCGTCCTTGAACCTCTTGAGCTTAGAAGCATCTAGGGACTTTGTAAGCATGTCTGCAACCTGGTCATTAGTTCCAATGAACTTTATATCCACATCTTTGCTCAAAACTTTTTCTCGAACATAATGATAATGCACTTCTATGTGCTTGCTTCGTGCATGAAACATTGGATTGTTTGTCAAGTGAATGCTTGACATGTTGTCACCGTAAATTGGAATGGTCTCCACCTCCACATCAAGATCAACCAAGAGCTTCCTAATCCACATAGCTTCACAAGTTGCAAAGGCTAAACCTCTATATTCAGCTTCTGTAGATGATAGTGCAACAGTAGGCTGCTTCTTTGAGCTCCATGTGATAGGTTTGCTTCCTATCATGAACACATAACCTAAAGTGGATCTTCTATCTTCCTTTGAACCAGCCCAATCAACATCACTGAAGCCTTTTACCTGCAGTTCTTCATCATATCTATAAAACAAAGCATGATTGACTGTGTGCTTTGTGAAGAGATGGATAGGTATGTGTTTAAGATGAAGAGGTGTTGCAAAATCCTTGATCTACACCAGCCAAATGAACTCCAGGAGTAGATGGTGGGCCCTTTTAGCTTGCCAATGGATGTATTAGACACCCTATGTACCTTGGAAGATCACTCTAGAAAAGATAGATCAAAACAGATAAGTTGGAGTTAGCTCAGAGGTGAAAACTTGCTATTCTTGGTTGATACACCTGTCCAGTGTTTTACATAATTCTCTGAGCATAGCAGCAATTAGATTAATTCCTCTTGGGGAAGGCTAGGTAGCTTAAAGAGCTAACTTTAGAGAGTAATCTCATCAAAAATAACAAACCACACACTGAGAATGACTTTTAACAAGTGATGACATCATCCCGATTTTCACGGGCTGCTACAGAAATAGACTAGTGAGCAGAAAAATCAACATAACTCAAAATATGGAAATTCACTGATTATGAAAATTTGTATCGTTATACTAGACCGTAAGCTGAATCCAACAAGCTTTAAATCACTGAATTTGGGTAAGTAACCACTGAGAAATGGCTCTGACAAGATGAGTGAAAAAGTCGGGTACCTGACAGAGAGGTGAAGATGAACAGACCCTGTTGACTTCAAATAAACATAACTGAAGATTGCAACATCCAAATGACATGAAAATTTATGAGCATATAGTAGACTTATAGAGCTAACTTTACAATGTTAAATCACTTAAAATGATGCAACAAGCTCAGAGAAAACATCTCTGCAAGCTGACTGAGAAAACTGAGAGTAATGGCAGTGAGTAGTACACTTCACAAGAACATGGAAAGATGAACTCAAATAATCATGAAAATGAAAGTATATTGCTTGTACAATACAATGACTTACTGATACATATGTGTGCCTTGTAATCACACCTTGATATGGCATAAAGCTCAGCTCTTGGAGGTCTTCACATAGGTCTCTCTAACCACGACTAAAACTGCCATCTATTTATAGTTGAGTTTGGGAGGCTAACTTCCCTCAATCACTCTCCAATCAATCAATGATTGGTTTGATTCTCTACCTACCACAAATCACGAATTCGTGGCTCCTCTTTCCATTCTTGATCATGTGGGCTCAACCACTTAAGATTCTCTTACTTTTACATTAAGTAAACTCTTCAAAAGTTACAAGAGGTAGTTCACAAGTGAACTTTACATAGTCTTCTTTTTAAAGCTTCTTCTAAGACTTTGTGAGAATCAAGCCAATACTTAGGCTTGTCATAGACTTGCTCCAACATGCTTCACATATCTTAGCACTCGTTTGGCTGAATTTAAATGTTCACTTGTTGGAGCTTGCATAAATTGAGAAAGAACTCCAACAATATAACACAAATCTGGTCTTGTGATCGTAGCATAGATCAACGAACCTATAATACTCCTGTAAGTAGTTACATCATGTAACTTCTCTCCATGATTTGAGCATAGCTTCACATTTGTGTCCATAGGTTGAGTGAGTGGTTTGCATTCACTCATTCCAAATCTGAAAAGAACATCCAATAGGTGCTTTCTTTGCATCAAGTAAATGCCATCTTTCCCATAGACTATCTCAATGCCTAAAAAGTATTTCAGCTCACCAAGATCTGAAATTTTAAACTCCTTACCGAGTTTCCTTTTGATCTCTTGTATTCCTATAACATTACTTCCTGTTATGATGAGATCATCAACGTATATGCAAATATATACCTGCTTGCCTTCTTCTTTCTTCATGTAGAGAGAGGGATCTGCATTACTTGGACTGTACCCACACCTTGTGAGGTACTCGACCAATCTTTGATTCCAAGCACGTGGTGCTTGCTTCAGCCCATACAAAGCTTTCTTCAATCTACAAACAAAATTTGGATGCTTTTTGTCTTCAAATCCAATCGGTTGACTCATGTATACCTCTTCTTGAAGTTCACCATTGAGAAAAGCATTTTTTATGTCAAGTTGGTACAATGGCCATCTCTTTGCTGCACTCACTGCAATCAAGGTTCTAATTGTTCCCATCTTTGCAACCGGGCTGAAAGTCTCTTCATAATCGATGCCGTGAGTTTGCTTGAATCCTTTTGCTACCAGTCTAGCTTTATGCCTTGCTAGAGAACCATCAGCATTTCTCTTTATTTTAAACACCCATTTATTTGGAACAATCTTCATACCTTCAGCCTTTGGAACTAGCTCCCATGTGTGATTGTCCTTGAGAGCTTTCATCTCTTCTTGCATAGCTTCTTGCCATTCTTTTTGTGTACATGCTTCTTCATATGCATCCGGTTCTTTGTCTTTGACCACCTGTGTCATATATGCAAAATGCTTTGCAATAAAACTATCATAGCTCAGCCTTTCAATTGGATACCTTGCTCTTGAAGACCTCCTTTCATTCCCTTTTGAACATTGCTTCTTCAACCGGTTCAACTTTACCTTTGGTGTGATCACCTCTTCATACTCTTCTTCACTTGCATTTGAATCACTATTTTGGGTAGCACTTTCAGCTTTGGATCTTTCATAGGCTGATGTTGGTGATGAGGAATGACTCCTTAGCCTCCCCTTCCATGTTGAACTTTCTCCAAGTGATGTAGAAGCTTCTGGACCTGACATTTGAGTGCTTGTTTGCTGAAATTCTTCTTGGACAGCACCTCCATCATCTTCGCAATCTTCTTCAAGAATCTTCTCTTTCCCTTTGTCTCCAAACCATGGTCTTAGCTCATCAAATACCACATCTCGTGAGACTCGTAGCTCCTTTGTCACCGGATTGTAGCACCTATATCCCTTTTGCTCCGATGAATATCCAATAAAAATACATTTTTCGGACTTTGCCTCCATCTTTGTCCTTAGTTCTTGAGGGATGTGAACATAAGACACACATCCAAAAACTTTGAGATGTGTAAGGTCAGGTTTCTTACCGAAATAAACCTCCTCGGGAGTTAGATTATGCACTCCAGCCGTTGTGCACTTGTTCATCAAATAAACGGCCGTACTAGTTGCTTCAGCCCAATAGTTTAGTGGCATCTTCATCTCGTTGAGCATGCATCTTGCAACTTCTGTGATATGTCGATTTTTCCTTTCAGCTATTCCATTTTGTTGAGGCATGTACCTACATGTAAATTGTCTCTTGATGCCATTTTCATAAAGAAAATCTGAAAATTCTTTGGAGAAATATTCTCCTCCTCCATCGGACCTCAGGGTCTTTATGTAGCGTCCTGTTTCCTTTTCTACCTGTGCTTTAAATCTCTTGAACATGGAGAACACATCTGATTTTTGTTTTATGCAAAACATCCATACTTTTCTTGAATGATCATCGATAAAAGTGACAAAATATCTATTACCAGCCACTGATGGTTGTTGTGATGGTCCCCATACATCCGTGTGTATCAAGTCGAGGACATTCCTTGCCACATAGTTGCTCTTCTTGAATGGTTGTCGAGTTTGCTTTCCTAGTTGACATGCTTCACAAAACTCATGTAGTCGAGCATCATTGAATCTTGGAAGACCTCTTACCACTTCATGGTTGCTCATGTCCTTGAGCTTGAGAATGTTGATATGTCCAAACCTTTTGTGCCACAAATCGATTTCAGCTATCCTATTGTTTCCAAACTGAATATACATCACCTTTCCATGCGGTTGTTGAATGTCCAAAGTGAACATCCTTCCTTCTTTCCTTCCTTGAGCAATGACCTTGAATCCTTCTTTTGGATTCTTTATAAAGCAGCCTTTTTCATTGAAGATAACATGATATCCTTTCTCTACCATTTGTCCTACTGAAATCAAATTCTTTGCAATAGTAGGAACATGAACATCAGCCAATACCTTCTTGTCTCCAAGCTTGATATCTCCAACATGCTCAATTGCATGTTGAGTTTCATCGCCGGTCTCCACACAATCTTTTCCACTTGGAGCTTGTAGTTTTGTGAACAAATCTCCTTGGCATGTCATATGGTTGCTGCAACCTGAATCTATGAACCACTTTTTGTCATCACTTCTCGAGTTGTTGTAGTCATGCATCATGGCAAGCATGGTTTGCTTGTCTCCTTCACTTGATGTACTCGCATAGTTATTTTGGCTCCTTTGGTTGCCTCCATTCAGCCTTCCATTCTTTTGCCAACAATCATTTGCATAATGTCCTAGTTTACCACAATGATAACATGTTATACCTTTATGAGGATTGTATGAACCTCGACCTCTTCCTCTATTTCTTCCTCGACCTCTTCCATGTGTGTTGTCATTTGAGTTGTCCTTGTTGTCCTCCGAGTTGTGTTGGCTGAAATTTGTGTTGTTGTAGCTTCTTCCTCTTCCTCTCGAGCCTCCTCTTGAGTTCCTTCCTCTACCTCTTCCTGCATATAACATTTGACTATGGCTGTCCTTACCTTTGTTGCCTTCTCCTTGTTGAGCAACCTCTTCAGCCACAAGATTTGGTATAATCTCGTCGAATGTTGGTAGAGGATCTCTATAAAGGATGTTTGTGATGAGGGGCTTCCACTTTTCTTCACTTCTCAAGCCATTGAGGGCTGTTTGGACGATGTCTTCCTCTTCTATCTTGCATCCAACTGATGCTAGCTGATCTCGAACCTCTTTGATCCTCAATGTATACTCACTAATGCTTTGGGTTGAGCTTTTCTTCATGTTGTTGAGTTCGTTCTTGAGTTGCATCCTCCGAGACCTTGTTGAGGTAGCATACACCTTCTCCAATGCTTCCCAAACTTCCTTGGCTGTTTCTAAGCTTTGCACATGACCAATCATAGTGTTAGAAATAACTTGTGAGATGAGGAACATCACCCTTCGATTCCTCTCTTCCCAATCAGCAAATTGTCTCCTTTGTGCCGGAGTAATGTTGGGATCTTCAATGTCCACCGGTTGTGGATCGTCTCCACTAACTAGACTCCATAAACCTTTACCTTTAAGGTAATTTATCATTCTATACCTCCAAGACTGAAATTGTCTTTGTCTAACTTCTCAACTTGTCCTAAATCAGCCATTGAAAACTTCCAAGATTGAAGTTTACCTCAAGTATGTTGTGGCGCTCTTTCTTGACTTCACGAAGCTCCCCCTTGATTTGTAGCTTCTCCTTTGCTTCAATTCAGTTCCAATGCTTTGAATCTTCAACTCCAATGCTCTGATACCAATTGTTGGAGAATTCCTCTCCCAATCGCAGCGGAAAGTGTAGAAGACCTTCTCACGATCAAGACTCTTGCCAACAGCAGAACATTCAAATGAAAACTGGTACCAACTGAAATATCCAATGAACTTGAAACTTTGGTCACTCAAACTAGACACCTAGAGATTTCAATTGAGATATAAAACACTCAATTTGGAGTAGATTTGAGTTGGCAACTATTTGATTCAAAACAGACTACCTGTCCACTAAGTTAGGCTGAAAACTGGACTTCACTAAAACCTAAATTTCATAAAACTATTCTAGACAGAGGAAGTACTCAAGATAAGCTTTCCAACGAATATTTAAACACTAAAATCGGATACATATATTGAGAGATATGACTCTCACAAGTAGACTATGTAGAAATGGGTGTGCGGCTGGACATACTCTATGAGAGTGAACTGAACGAAATGACTCAAAACAAATGAAGTAGCTACAAGGGAGCTTCCATGCCTTCTTGCTCTATTCTTGAGTGTCTTCCCTTGCCTCTTTTATAGCCAAGTGACCAAAAACTCTCATGATGAGTTTGAGAGCTCTTCTCCATCATTTCTCCACTACTTTGGACAGCCACTCCTCTTAGAGTTCAGCTTTTAGATTTGATTCTCTTTTGAATGATTCTCTTTTGGCCTCCACTACTTGCTGAAGTAAATGCTTCTATTTTTCATTTTTGTATTTTCCTTCTACTTGAAGAAAATCCTTTTTGCAAAAATATATACGAGCTTACTTCTTTATTTTTAACAGCAGCATCCATATGTGGTTTCCTTGGTGTGTGCATAAATTGGCTTAGCACACTCACACTGTAACATATATCTACTCTTGTCAATGTGGCATAGTTGAGACTACCCACTAGACTTTGATATGATGTGATGTCCTCTATGAGTTCACCTTCATGTGAGCTCAATTTGTGATTGACCTCCATTGGAGTACCTGCAATCTTACAATCTTGCATCTTGAATTTTGCCAACATGCCCTTAATGTACTTTCTTTGAGTGAGAAACAAACCATGATCTTTGTAGACAACTTCCAAACCTAGGAAGTAGGTAAGTGAACCCAAATCACTTATCTTGAACTCTTCTCTCATCTGATCTTTGATCTTCTTCATACCATCTACATCATTTCCTGTCAATATAATATCATCTACATATACACATAGGTAGATGACCTCAGAATTACTCTTTTTAATAAAGAGTGAAGGATCTGCCTTGCTTGGTTGAAAGCCTTTGTCCTGCAAGAATGAAACAAGCCTGAAATTCCAAGCTCTTGGAGCTTGCTTGAGACCATACAATGCTTTGTTAAGTTTACACACATAATCAGGATAAACTTGATTCTCAAAACCAGGTGGTTGTGCCATATATACCTCTTCTGTTATCCAACCATTCAAGAATGCATTCTTTACATCTAGTTGAAGTATCTTCCAATTCTTGGAAGAGGCAATACTAAGCAAAACCCTAATAGTAGGCATCTTTGCCACAGGAGAGAAGGTCTCCTCATAATCAATTCCCCGAGTTTGTGCAAAGCCTTTTGCTACAAGCCTTGCCTTATACCTGTTAATTGAACCATCAGAATTCTTCTTGAGTTTATAGACCCATCTTGAGCCTATTACCTTCATGGATGAAGTCTTGGGCACCAAATCCCAAGTGTTGTTTTCCTCAAGTGCTTCAATCTCTTCCTTCATTGCATGCTTCCATTCTGATTTTGCTTTGGCCTCTTCAAATGATGATGGCTCCTCTTGGTTTATATCCTGTGCTATGTAGATAGAGTGTTTAGTTACTAATGAGGTGTCAAGGTTTTTTCTTTTCCCTCATAGATCTTCTTAGGCCATGATGTGATGATTCTTCCTCATGTCCAAGTTCTTGCCATTTTGCTTTACCTTTAGACTTCCATGCTTTGATCTTTTCCATCTGAGATTCTTCATCATCCTCTGAGGTGTCTTGTTCTTCAATCTTCGGTTGTTCTCTACCAAGCTTTGGAAAATCTTCTTCAAGATTATATGGTAAATTGACCTTCCTGCATGAATCTTCATACCAATAATTGTTCTCATAAAAAACTACATCCCCGCCTACCAAGAATCCTTTGTTTGTAGGGTTGTATAACCAGTAGCCCTTTTGATTGTTGTCATATCCAATAAATACACACCTTTCTGCCTTTGGATCCATCTTGCCTCTAACCTGTGAAGGAACATGAGCAAAGGCAATACATCCAAAAATTTTACAATGATCTAAGCTTGGTCTTCTTCCATTCCAAGCCTCATATGGAGTCATCCCATCAAGGGATTTTGAAGGCAACCTGTTAATCAAGTAAGTGGCTGTAGATACAACCTCAGCCCATAAGTAATTAGGTAAATGCTTTTCATTTAACATAGACCTTGCAACTTCAACAATTGTCCTATTCCTCCTTTCTGCCACTCCATTTTGCTCAGGAGTGTACCTTGTAGTTACCTCTCTTTTGATTCCTCTTTCTTGAAGAAAAGAATCAAACTCATGGGAGAAGTATTCTCCCCCTCCATCTGACCTTAGCCTTTTTAGTGATTTACCTGTTTGATTCTCCACAAGAGCCAAACATCTTTTGAAACATGAAAAAACTTCATCTTTGTGTTTCATAAAGAATAGGATAGTCCATCTGCTGCAATCATCAATAAAGGAAACATAATACCTTGATCCAGATATTGAAGCTTCCTTGCTAGGTCCCCATACATCTGTATGAACCAACTCCAAGAGATCTCCATGCATATAACCTTTCTTCATGAATGGTAACCTGTGAGACTTTCCAAATTGACATGCACTACACTTATAAATCATATGTTGTTTTGACAAATTAGGGAGTCCAAGTACACTTTGGTCCCTGCATATTTGCTTTAATGACCTTTCACCAATATGTGCTAACCTTTTGTGCCATACTTCCAATTTTGTGAGTGTCTGACTACCATAATTAAAGAGAGCAATGTTTCTAGTGTCCTGTAATTCAAATGTGAACAATCTACCTTTCTTTTCACCTTTTGCAATTCTTCTGAATCCTTGACTTGGATCTTCAACAAATGCTCCTGCTTTTGTGAACCTGACTTGCAACCCTTTCTCTACTATCTGCCCAACACTTATCAAATTCTTTGTAATGGTAGGGGCATAGAGTACCTTACTAAGTAGATTGATGTTTCCATCAGGTGCTTTGACATTGCCTATTTTCTCCACAGGATGTTTTGTATCATCTCCTGTTTGTACCTCATGCTTATTCCTTGGATCTTCTAAATCTGATAGGAGTGCCACATTTCCTGCCACATGATTTGAACAACCTAAATCTATGTAGAAAACATGCTCATCAGATTTACCTTGTGGCATAGCCATGTTCATGATCAATAATGAATCCTCTTTGTTTGAGTCTTCTGTGTAGTTATTGTAGTCTCTCCTTCCTTTGTAGCCTCCTTGATAGTTTGAATGATTGTAGTTGTTGTAGTTGCCATGGTAGTTGTTGAACCTTCCTCTTGAGTAGCCATAACTTCCTCTATTGTATCCTCTGCCTCTTTGATTCCTGAAATTCCTAAAGCAATTCTCAGTTGTATGATTAGTTAGTCCACAAATAGAACATGGGTTGGAGTCTTGGGATCTCCCCCTGCCTTGTCTACCTCCTCTTCCTCTACCTCTGCCATGTCTTCCTCTACCTGCATAGTTAGCTTGATATGTACCTGCTTCATCATCCACTTTCTTTGCCTTTCCTTTGTTATCTTTAGACTTGCTTTTATCCGTGTATAAAGCTGAAGATTGATTACCTTTAGAGCTTTCTCCATTTTTTATAAGCTTTGCCTCTTGAGTAAGTAGTTGTCCAATGAGTGTGTTGAAATCAGGTACATGCATGTCCATGTACAAATCCATAGCTGTGGTGAATGCTTCCCACTTGTCATCTGCCTTCAAACCATTGATGACTTGCCTTACAATTTGCTCTTCATCTATTACCTCTCCAATGCTTCCCAACTGATCCGCTATGTCCTTGAGCTTTGTGACAAAATCAATCACATTTTGTTTGGGAGCCTTCTTGAGAGTTGTGAAATCCAGCCATAGTTGATACTTCCTAGCTTTAGTACTTGAAGAAAAGAAAGCTTCAAGTGCATCCCACACTTCCTGAGATGTCTTACAACTTCTAATGTGAGGCAACAAAAAATCTGAGATAGAGTTGAGGAGATAAGACCTTGCAAGTGCATCCTTGGAGCACCATGTGCTCAATCTTTCTTGCTCTTCTTGTGTTGGTTGACTTTTGTTCCTGAAACTTGGCATAACTTCATCTCCAGCCACATAACCATATAAACTTCTACCTTGGAGATAAGCTTCCATTCTTAATGACCAAGCTGAGTAGTTACCTCTGTCCAATTTTTCAATTGATGAAGGAAATCCATCTGCCATGTTGTCCAACCTTGCTCTGATACCACTGTGAAGAGATGGATAAGTATGTGTTTGAAGATGAAGAGGTGTTGCAGAATCCTTGATCTACACCAGCCAAATGAACTCTAGAAGTATATGGTGGGCCCTTTTAGCTTGCCAATGGATGTATTAGACACCCTATGTACCTTGGAAGATCACTCTCAAAAAGATAGATCAAAACAGATAAGTTGGAGTTAGCTCAGAGGTGAAAACTTGCTATTCTTGGTTCATACACATGTCCAGTGTTTTACATAATTCTCTGAGCACAGCAGCAATTAGCTTAATTCCTCTTGGGGAAGTCTAGGTAACTTAAAGAGATAACTTTCAAGAGTAATCTCATAAAAAATAATGAACCACACACTGAGAATGAGTTTTAACAAATGATGACATCATCCCGATTTTCACGGGCTACTATAGTTTGAGACCAGTGAGCAGAAAAATCAACATAACTCAAAATATAGGAATCCAATGATTATGAAAATTTGTATGGCTATACTAGTCAGTAAGATGAATCCAAAAAGCTTTAAATCAATGAATTTGGATAAGTAACCACTGAGAAATGGCTTTGACAAGATGAGTGAAAAAGTCGGGTACCTGACAGAGAAGTGAAGATGAATAGACCCTATTGACTTCAAATGAACATAACTGAAGATTGAAACATCCAAATGACATGCAAATTTGTGAGCATATAGTAGACTTGCAGCGCTAACTTTAGCAAGTTAAATCACTGAAAATGATGCACCAAGCTCAGAGAAAACATCTCTGCAAGCTGACTGAGAAAACTGAGAGTAATGGCAGTGAGTAGTACACTTCACAAGAACATGGAAAGATGAACTCAAATAATCATGAAAATGAAAGTATATTGCTTGTACAATACAATGACTTACTGATACATATGTGTGCCTTGTAATCACACCTTGATATGGCATAAAGCTCAGCTCTTGGAGGTCTTCACATAGGTCTCTCTAACCACGACTAAAACTACCATCTATTTATAGTTGAGTTTGGGAGGCTAACTTCCCTCAATCACTCTCCAATCAATCAGTGATTGATTTGATTCTCTACCTACCACAAATCACGAATTCGTGGCTCCTCTTTCCATTCTTGATCATGTGGACTCAACCACTTAAGATTCTCTTACTTTTACATTAAGTAAACTCTTCAAAAAATTACAAGAGGTAGTTCACAAGTGAACTTTACATAGTCTTCTTTTTAGAGCTTCTTCTAAGACTTTGTGGGACTCAAGCCAATACTTAGGCTTGTCATAGACTTGCTCCAACAGCTCCCCCTCAAGCCAAGTATGCTTGAGGTCTTCAATCTTCCAAGATTACCTGCAAACCTATCATAGCCTTGAATTTGCAAAGCTTTGTACCATCCAATGCTTTGGTTAGAATATCTGCACATTGTTGATGAGTAGACACATATGATATTTGAATCTCTTTGCTTAGAACCTTCTCTCGTACATAGTGATAATGGACTTCAATATGTTTAGTCCTTGCATGAAAAATAGGATTAGCAGCCAAATGAATACAACTCATATTGTCACCAAAAATAGTTGGAGTTCCAAACTCCAATCAAAGATCTTTGAATAATGTCTTCATCCACATAGCTTCTTGTGTAGCTATGGCAAGACCTCTATATTCAGCTTCAATAGAAGAGAGAGCAACTGTGGGTTGCTTCTTGGATGACCATGAAATAAGCTTTGAACCTGCAAAGGTAAGATAACCTGAAGTGCTCCTTCTATCTTCCTTGGAGCCAGCCCAATCTGCATCAGAAAATAGCTTCAAACCTAAATCAGATACATAAGGATAATAAAGTCCTTCATTTATGGTTCCTTTGAGATACTTGAGAATCCTTTTGGCAGCATCCATATGTGGTTTCCTTGGTGTGTGCATAAATTGGCTTAGCACACTCACACTGTAACATATATCTACTCTTGTCAATGTGGCATAGTTGAGACTACCCACTAGACTTTGATATGATGTGATGTCCTCTATGAGTTCACCTTCATGTGAGCTCAATTTGTGATTGACCTCCATTGGAGTACCTGCAATCTTACAATCTTGCATCTTGAATTTTGCCAACATGTCCTTAATGTACTTTCTTTGAGTGAGAAACAAACCATGATCTTTGTAGACAACTTCCAAACCTAGGAAGTAGGTAAGTGAACCCAAATCACTTATCTTGAACTCTTCTCTCATCTGATCTTTGATCTTCTTCATACCATCTGCATCATTTCCTGTCAATATAATATCATCTACATATACACATAGGTAGATGACCTCAGAATTACTCTTTTTAATAAAGAGTGAAGGATCTGCCTTGCTTGGTTGAAAGCCTTTGTCTTGCAAGAATGAAACAAGCCTGAAATTCCAAGCTCTTGGAGCTTGCTTGAGACCATACAATGCTTTGTTAAGTTTACACACATAATCAGGATAAACTTGATTCTCAAAACCAGGTGGTTGTGCCATATATACCTCTTCTGTTATCCAACCATTCAAGAATGCATTCTTTACATCTAGTTGAAGTATCTTCCAATTCTTGGAAGAGGCAATACTAAGCAAAACCCTAATAGTAGGCATCTTTGCCACAGGAGAGAAGGTCTCCTCATAATCAATTCCCTGAGTTTGTGCAAAGCCTTTTGCTACAAGCCTTGCCTTATACCTGTTAATTGAACCATCAGAATTCTTCTTGAGTTTATAGACCCATCTTGAGCCTATTACCTTCATGGATGAAGTCTTGGGCACCAAATCCCAAGTGTTGTTTTCCTCAAGTGCTTCAATCTCTTCCTTCATTGCATGCTTCCATTCTGAATTTGCTCTCGCCTCTTCAAATGATGATGGCTCCTCTTGGTTTATATCCTGTGCTATGTAGATAGAGTGTTTAGTTACTAATGAGGTGTCAAACCCATACCTTTCTGGTTTTTTCTTTTCCCTCATAGATCTTCTTAGGCCATGATGTGATGATTCTGCCTCATGTCCAAGTTCTTGCAATTTTGCTTTACCTTTAGACTTCCATGCTTTGATCTTTTCCATCTGAGATTCTTCATCATCCTCTGAGGTGTCTTGTTCTTCAATCTTTGGTTGTTCTCTACCAAGCTTTGGAAAATCTTCTTCAAGATTATATGGTAAATTGACCTTCCTGCATGAATCTTCATACCAATAATTGTTCTCATCAAAAACTACATCCCTGCCTACCAAGAATCCTTTGTTTGTAGGGTTGTATAACCTGTAGCCCTTTTGATTGTTGTCATATCCAATAAATACACACCTTTCTGCCTTTGGATCCATCTTGCCTCTAACCTGTGAAGGAACATGAGCAAAAGCAATACATCCAAAAATTTTACAATGATCTAAGCTTGGTCTTCTTCCATTCCAAGCCTCATATGGAGTCATCCCATCAAGGGATTTTGAAGGCAACCTGTTAATCAAGTAAGTGGCTGTAGATACAACCTCAACCCATAAGTAATTAGGTAAATGCTTTTCATTTAACATAGACCTTGTAGCTTCAACAATCGTCCTATTCCTCCTTTCTGCCACTCCATTTTGCTCAGGAGTGTACCTTGTAGTTACCTCTCTTTTGATTCCTTCTTTCTTGAAGAAAAGAATCAAACTCATGGGAGAAGTATTCTTCCCCTCCATCTGACCTTAGCCTTTTTAGTGATTTACCTGTTTGATTCTCCACAAGAGCCAAATATCTTTTGAAACATGAAAAAACTTCATCTTTGTGTTTCATAAAGAATAGGATAGTCCATCTGCTGCAATCATCAATAAAGGAAACATAATACCTTGATCCAGATATTGAAGCTTCCTTGCTAGGTCCCCATACATCTGTATGAACCAACTCCAAGAGATCTCCATGCATATAACCTTTCTTCATGAATGGTAACCTGTGAGACTTTCCAAATTGACATGCACTACACTTATAAATCATATGTTGTTTTGACAAATTAGGGAGTCCAAGTACACTTTGGTCCCTGCATATTTGCTTTAATGACCTTTCACCAATATGTGCTAACCTTTTGTGCCATACTTCCAATTCTGTGAGTGTCTGACTACCATAATTAAAGAGAGCAATGTTTCTAGTGTCCTGTAATTCAAATGTGAACAATCTACCTGTCTTTTCACCTTTTGCAATTCTTCTGAATCCTTGACTTGGATCTTCAACAAATGCTCCTGCTTTTGTGAACCTGACTTGCAACCCTCTCTCTACTATCTGCCCAACACTTATCAAATTCTTTGTAATGGTAGGGACATAGAGTACCTTACTGAGTAGATTGATGTTTCCATCAGGTGCTTTGACATTGCCTATTTTCTCCACAGGATGTTTTGTATCATCTCCTGTTTGTACCTCATGCTTATTCCTTGGATCTTCTAAATCTGATAGGAGTGCCACATTTCCTGCCACATGATTTGAACAACCTGAATCTATGTAGAAAACATGCTCATCAGATTTACCTTGTGGCATAGCCATGTTCATGATCAATAATGAATCCTCTTTGTTTGAGTCTTCTGTGTAGTTATTGTAGTCTCTCCTTCCTTTGTAGCCTCCTTGATAGTTTGAATGATTGTAGTTGTTGTAGTTGCCATGGTAGTTGTTGAACCTTCCTCTTGAGTAGCCATAACTTCCTCTATTGTATCCTCTGCCTCTTTGATTCCTGAAATTCCTAAAGCAATTCTCAGTTGTATGATTAGTTAGTCCACAAATAGAACATGGGTTGGAGTCTTGGGATCTCCCCCTGCCTTGTCTACCTCCTCTTCCTCTACCTCTGCCATGTCTTCCTCTACCTGCATGGTTAGCTTGATATGTACCTACTTCATCATCCACTTTCTTTGCCTTTCCTTTGTTATCTTTAGACTTGCTTTTATCCGTGTATAAAGCTGAAGATTGATTACCTTTAGAGCTTTCTCCATTTTTGATAAGCTTTGCCTCTTGAGTAAGTAGTTGTCCAATGAGTGTGTTGAAATCAGGTACATGCATGTCCATGTACAAATCCATAGCTGTGGTGAATGCTTCCCACTTGTCATCTGCCTTCAAGCCATTGATGACCTGCCTTACAATTTGCTCTTCATCTATTACCTCTCCAATGCTTCCCAACTGATCCGCTATGTCCTTGAGCTTTGTGACAAAATCAATCACATTTTGTTTGGGAGCCTTCTTGAGAGTTGTGAAATCCAGCCATAGTTGATGCTTCCTAGCTTTAGTACTTGAAGAAAAGAAAGCTTCAAGTGCATCCCACACTTCCTGAGATGTCTTACAACTTCTAATGTGAGGCAACAAAAAATCTGAGATAGAGTTGAGGAGATAAGACCTTGCAAGTGCATCCTTGGAGCACCATGTGCTCAATCTTTCTTGCTCTTCTTGTGTTGGTTGACTTTTGTTCCTGAAACTTGGCATAACTTCATCTCCAGCCACATAACCATATAAACTTCTACCTTGGAGATAAGCTTCCATTCTTAATGAGCAAGCTGAGTAGTTACCTCTGTCCAATTTGTCAATTGATGAAGGAAATCCATCTGCCATGTTGTCCAACCTTTCTCTGATACCACTGTGAAGAGATGGATAAGTATGTGTTTGAAGATGAAGAGGTGTTGCAAAATCCTTGATCTACACCAGCCAAATGAACTCCAGAAGTATATGGTGGGCCCTTTTAGCTTGCCAATGGATGTATTAGACACCCTATGTACCTTGGAAGATCACTCTCAAAAAGATAGATCAAGACAGATAAGTTGGAGTTAGCTCAGAGGTGAAAACTTGCTATTCTTGGTTCATACACCTGTCGAGTGTTTTACATAATTCTCTGAGCACAGCAGCAATTAGCTTAATTCCTCTTGGGGAAGTCAAGGTAACTTAAAGAGATATTTTTCAAGAGTAATCTCATCAAAAATAATGAACCACACACTGAGAATGAGTTTTAACAACTGATGACATCATCCCGATTTTCACAGGCTACTATAGTTTGAGACCAGTGAGCAGAAAAATCAACATAACTCAAAATGTAGGAATCCAATGATTATGAAAATTTGTATGGCTATACTAGACAGTAAGCTGAACCCAAAAAGCTTTAAATCACTGAATTTGGATAAGTAACCACTGAGAAATGGCTCTGATCAGATGAGTGAAAAAGTCGGGTACCTGACAGAGAAGTGAAGATGAACAGACCCTGTTGACTTCAAATGAACATAACTGAAGATTGCAACATCCAAATGACATGAAAATTTGTGAGCATATAGTAGACTTATAGCGCTAACTTTACCAAGTTAAATCACTGAAAATGATGCACCAAGCTCAGAGAAAACATCTCTACAAGCTGACTGAGAAAACTGAGAGTAATGGCAGTGAGTAGTACACTTCACAAGAACATGGAAAGATGAACTCAAATAATCATGAAAATGAAAGTATATTGCTTGTACAATACAAATACTTACTGATACATATGTGTGCCTTGTAATCATACCTTGATATGGCATAAAGCTCAGCTCTTGGAGGTCTTCACATAGGTCTCTCTAACCACGACTAAAACTGCCATCTATTTATAGTTGAGTTTGGGAGGCTAACTTCCCTCAATCACTCTCCAATCAATCAGTGATTGATTTGATTCTCTACCTACCACAAATCACGAATTCGTGGCTCCTCTTTCCATTCTTGATCATGTGGACTCAACCACTTAAGATTCTCTTACTTTTACATTAAGTAAACTCTTCAAAAAATTACAAGAGGTAGTTCACAAGTGAACTTTACATAGTCTTCTTTTTAAAGATTCTTCTAAGACTTTGTGGGACTTAAGCCAATACTTAGGCTTGTCATAGACTTGCTCCAACAAGAACTTGATAGGTTATTAAAAGTCGGATTCATCGTGCCAGTAGAGCATGCTGAATGGATCTCTCCGATTGTGATTGTGCCAAAGGAAAACAAGCAATTGAGAATTTGTGTAGATTACCGGAAATTAAACGGAGCAACCGTACCGGATCCCTTCCCAATCCCCTTTTTGGATACCATGTGTAGCTCAGTGATGAGTAGCACCTCCTTTAATGTCAATCCGGGAAGACGTGAGGATGGTATGAAGACCTCGAGCAAGTGTAGGCACAAGTGCGTGAGTGAGAAGCACACTAACATGCACACACATACACACACACGCGCACACAAGGCAAGACAAAGAGTGAGAATCAATGGAGTTCTTAGGTTACTTTCAAAAAGCTCTTACAAGTTCAAATCTATTACAAGCTAACCTCAAAAATGAGCTCTCTAGCTCTTTTTATAGTTTTTGACTACGTTTTGGCCTTGTCCAGACCTAGTGTCCGGCCTAGTTAAAAATTAGGTTCTCTACCCTATTTGGAGGTTCAAACGAAGTCTAAAAAATGTGAAAACTGACAGGTAGGTACTTCTAAAGCTCCTCAAGCTCAATGACTCCTTGGCTTGCACAAAATGGAGCTACAAAAATATGAAATGATATTTACAATGATGGTTAGTGATAAAAATCACTATTATAAAGATGTTATTTTTGGAAAAAATTTGAAGGCCTATCTGCCAGATCTGCGTCGACTGCTTTGTCTACTTAATCCTTCGCCTTGCTCTGACTCTCTCCGTTGGCTTCCTTGTCTCCTCAGTCCTTGGGTGCCCGTACTGCTCTCAACACCCCCCCCTCTCTCGCGTCTGTCGTCCCTGACAGACCCTTGTTGCTGGGAGTGTTGGATGTAATATTCCACAACCTGAGTGGCAAGCTGATGTTCTTGTATGCGTAGTCCTCTGGCCAAGTCTGTCATCATGCGATCCCAATCAATTGGTCCTGGAATGTCCGGATGTGGCAGACGTAACTGATCTGCATGGATCGCTTGTTCTATTGCGAATAGATGTAGCAAATGTGTGGGTCTGGGAATGAAAATTTTTGAATGATATTCCCAGAATCCCGTAGAGAACATTTCCTCAAATGTCTGCTTGAAGCATGCGGGTAAGTACTTTATTCGTGCATGCCAGGCAAAGATTATAGTGACCGAGGGGGTCTGGCTCATGTCGTAGACTAAATCCTTGTTACTCTGAGAGAAGCCAGGAGCAGAGATGTATGGGGCTTGTACCTTCCGAAAGGTTTTGAAGACAATGGTCATGAGCTCGAATATTTTCATACACATTTTCGTAGCTATGTCAGGTACATTATTGAGACGTGTAGACCAGTGTCGAATTGTTGATAGCATGTAGGCTACGGTTGGGGTCCCTCGAGGCGGAGCAAAATATGGATAGTTAACCCAAGCCGAGCATTCTTTATTGTTGCGTACCTTGATTGCAAATGCTTGCCAAGATCTGCGACGTACCACGGGGCAATAGCATGGATTATACTTGATATACAGAGGCATGGTTGCCCAGGTGCTCATCATCTCTGGGTAATCGGTTAGTAGACGTGCACGCCAATTAGGTTGGAAGATCGAGCCAGCACGTGCATCTGTCGGTAAATCCCCTAGCTCAAATTGAGTGGCGAATGTGGGCTCCTTCCCTGTATGTCTTTTGACTTCTGCATTATAATCATGCAGCAAGACAAAATAAGGCATGTATTGCGACTCTGATGTTGTGATTAACCGTTGGTGGGATAGGTTCTGAAAGTAAGAAGACCGAAGGACAGTCTCTTCTAGATTTGTGAGAGATTGCATTTGCACAGCAACGCGATCATCATGTGTCTTACCCACTTTCTCGACCCTTTTGACCCAATCTGGAACTTGAATTTCTAGGGTGTCTTGTCCTTCCTCTGTAGTCCGTCCACCGGGTGTTGGCATCGGCTCATACGGCTCTTCATAGCTTTCATCGATGGGGATTTCTACTACTGTTTCAGGTTCTGGTTCTTCAGTTGGCGAGGGTGGCCTTTCATATGGTAAGAGACGTGCTTGGAGTTCGGTCACCTGTTTTCGGAGGGTCTCTAATTCTTCTGGAGAGTGTTGCAAGACTACCGGCTCCTGTTGAGTTGTGGGGGCGCTAGCTAACTGCTTCTTTAGATCTGCACATTCAACCTCTAACTTTTCATATGACTCCAGGAAATTTGCATGCTCTTCGAGTAAGATGCGAATGTCTTCTGATGGGACAGCTCTATACTTGGTAGGGCTAACGGTTGCTCCTGCAGTTCCTTCCATAGCCGCTTCAAAGTTGTCTTGATTTTGTTGTTGAAGCCTCTTGTTCTCTTCTAGTGCTGCTGCCATATGCTTCCTTAATAGCCCCAGGTTGCGTCTGAGTGTAGCATTAGATATCATTTGCGCTTGGAGCACTGTTTCTAGTTCCTTGACTGCTTGATCATCTACTGTTGATGTCTTTGATTCCAATTCAGAGTGAGCCTGCTGTAAGGTGGTATGCTCGGTTAGGAGCGTTTGGTAATCAGCTTCAAGAGTGGTGACTCTAGCTTGCAGACGCTGAGATTCTGCCTGGAGGGCAGCAGTGCGTTCTTCCAATTGATGGTATTCTTGTTGTAGTTGATGTGCACACTGAAGTAATGTGTTGAACGTGCTATTTACATTATGAGATGCAAGGGGAAAAGTTTGAAATGCAGGGGAGGTGGGATTGGGGAGGGAGGTAGTAAATGCTATGTGTGCCAATGATGTGGTTAGTGGTGAGGTGGGGGGTAGTGGAGGGGGAGAGGGTGGAATTGTGGGGAGAGGTGCTGTGGTGGGTGAAATGTCCATTGGGTCAGACAGAGTGGTGTGTATAGGGGCTACCATGTAGGTGGGTATGGTAGGTGAAGTGAGTGTGGTGTTCGTGTAAATTGATGTCGTTGGGAACATCGGGGAAAGGTGCCTTTGAAACATTAGAGAGCGGAAGAACTGCTCCACAAAGGACGGGTATTGGGGTGGTGAGGTTAGGTTGAAAGAGGTGTAGGGGCCAGATGGGAAGTGAGGGTCATGGAATGGAGGTACCCGTATTGGGGGATAGGCTGGGAAACACAGGGTGCCTTCTGTGGGTGCCGGGTTTCCAACCACACTTGGAATTATGGGATGGCCAGTTATGGGTTCGGAGGATAGAAGGGTTGAAGCGTACAAGGGATTGGTGACGAAAGAGAAGAGGGTGTCTTGTGAGGTGGGTTCGCGAAATGAGAAGGATGTGAATGAGGATGGGTTATAAGTGAAGGTAGAGGTGATGACTGTCGTTTCTTCCATGGTGGGAGGTGGTGGTGGGGTTGGAGAAGGTGGTGATGGGGGTTGCTGGGGTGAGATGGGTGATGTCTGAACGAAGGTTTCAGCAGAGAGGTCAATGGTGGTGGTGGGGGTAGCTGTGGTTTCAATGGGTACTTCTTGTTCGGTGACGGGTATCCTGATAGTCTTACCTGCACGTGGTAATGTGTCAACTCTGCGTTTGTCATACCTCACGGACTGGCGGACTGTTGTGTGGACAGCCTTCGGAACTCCTAAAGATTCTGACACTAATTTGAGGGTGTCAATGAAATGTTGGTCCACCCCCTCATCTGATAGCATTTCTTGCATCAAAGCTTGACCTGACACAAGAGAGAGTTGATGCCTTTCTTGTACTGTTTTGATTGTGTCGTATAGCCTTTGTAGTTGAGCTGTATATGCAGGTGCACCTACAATTTCTGGCACTTCTTGTTGCTCATCATGTTGCTCTTGATCATAATCCTCCTCATCTTCCTCTTGTTCTTCTTCTTCATTATCCTCTTCATCCACTTCAACTGTTGTGACAGGTACTTGGGAGGTTGTTGCCTGTGTTTGCACATTCTCCACTTGTTGTGCCTCTTCTGCTTCCAGCTCTACATCTTGTAATAATTGTTCAAAGTCTTCATTCGTGAGTTCTTCCAAAGGTGCACCACTAGGAAATTCAAGATCTGTTGGGACTGGAGGGAATATCAAGGTAGAACCATCGGTGCTGCGTCTTGGAAGTCGGAGTGTGAATGGTCGGACTCTTCGGGGTGGAGGGGTGACGTCTGGTGTTAGGGTGGCTCCCCGTGGTTGGGCACAAGGGACTTGGACAGTACCTCTCATCTTCTTAGAAGGGGGTCCAGTGGATGTCCTGCCTCTAAACTGCTCTACACGATTCCACATTAAGCCAAACACCTATAAATGATTCTCGTCAGTGCGCAACATCCATATAAAACCTGTTTCCGCGGCCACCGTTTGTGAGCTAGGTGTATCTGATCAATTATCCAGTGGGGTAGGTTAATGGTGAGGCTCTGTGTCTCTGCCAGATACAAATTAAACCAAATCTTTTTGGGCGGCATGGTGAACCTATCTTGTGCAGGAAAAGCAAAGTGTTGCATGCACATGCGAAGGTGTATTGCAATATTAGGCGTCATGGACACCATGTCCTTGAGTTTGGTGAGACTTCGGTTCTTCATGGAATCCGGTACTAGGGTTTCCTTCTCTGTAGGAATATGCATTCCACGCATATCTAGAGCCTCTCTCACCAAGTTGTTTGATAGCCTGAACCTCTTGAGCTCATTCCCCTTTGTCAGAGATGGAATCACAAATGAGCTTGCACCTTTTGGGTTCTTGTTTGGAGTGAGGGTGTTGACGAGATAGTAGCATCGCATGAAGTCAGGCTTTGGGAGCCGTGCACTGAAATATGCATTCAATCGTGCCTTCTCCCATATCGAACGTAGACCTTCGGCATTTTGTAACTTCTCAAATTCTCTTGTAAAGAAATGGTATCTACCTTGCTTCCCATTAAAGTCCAGCTCTGATTCCCATAGGTACGTTCCTTCTCCCAAGGGTCCTGCAACTTCACTAAACCAGTGGGAAGTTTTGCCTACGGGCATGGTATGGCCACTGGGAGGGTCCGCAATAGGTATGATTTTGATGGCCTGCAATTCTTCTGGTTTTTCATTTGTCTCAGGCAAAACGGGTAAACTGTCTAAGTCCACCACTTGCTGGCTCGTTTCGGTTTGAGAGCTAGTTCCTGCCGCCTCAGCCATGTTGAGAACTTCACAGCTGGTTCTGTGAGAATATATGAACAAACGTTAACATTGCAATGGACACAAAATGACACTGTGTCCCTGTTACAACATTAACTTGATGAATTGTGATGTAGTTAGTTGGTTAGTTAGTGCTCGCGTGGATGTGAGTTTGAAGTGTGGTTAGCTGATGCTGACTACCTATGAGCTAATGGGGGTCGGGTGCAGTGTGAGGTGATACGGTTGGTCAGTGGTAATGAATTTACAAATGGGGTCGGGGCTTTGATACATGCTTTGGGCTGCCAAACAAACTGATTGGCTGTTGGTCTTGATTTTGTGGAGACTCTGGAGGGTTTCATAAGAGTGTCTGCCTGGAAATGAGGCTTTTTAGGGACCCATTTACAAGTGATTCTGCTCGTGCTCATGTGCCCATGTGTGTTTGCGCGTGATGAATACAAGTGGGTATCGGTTGTGCGAGTGAGTGAACCATGTTGTACAGGGTGTGATCTCGGTGTAGCTATTTGAGCCCTCAAGCAAGCCTTAGGCACCCAAATTTGTCTTGATTGTGGGCTAGCCTTCATCGACTTCTTGGGTACCCAAATAGACTTTACTTTCCCAGAAGAGTTTATGAAGGACTTCTTATTAGTGTCGCGTTGTTGATTACTATTAAGAGGTTTTGGCCGTGATGTTGGCCTGGCCGGAACAGGGTGTTCGCCTTTTTTGCCTCCATACTTGTTTCATCGGCTGAAACAATCTGCTTTGCTCCTTTGTTTGGCCTCTAGCATGGGTAGTGTTCTGCTTCTTCTGTATTCGATCTGCCTTTGGTTGCTGCATCCCTCTGGCCTTTGGAACAGAAGGGAGTGCCTTCTTATCCTTGACTCCATTGTTGAGACAATCCTCTTTCTGCATCATACAACGTTGGACAAGAATAGTATTGTCAACTTCATGTGTGCCCCTGGAAGGACCAGGAGTTCGTGCCTTCCCTAATTCTTTGAGTGCCTCATTTTCCAATTCAACCGTAATTCGACTATGATTTAACCATACCTGAAGAAGTCCACTTCTTAGGTTTAGGTTGACTGCATGATCATAGATCCAGTCCTGACCCAAGACAAGAGGCTCAGTGAGGTCCTCATCTTGACACACTAGTACCTTGATTGTCATTACTTCGTCTTGAATATAGAGGGGAAGTTCCACCTCGCCCATGCAAGGGGTTTCCACACCTCCCAATCCTATGAGATATGCTTCTATAGGATTAACAGTTAATTTCAACTCTTGACAGTAAGACAATTTAACAGCACTAGTGGCTGCACCTGAGTCAATCAAGGCTCTTACAGTCCTTGCATCCTTTCCTTGTCCTATATCTAAGGTTATAAAAGGACGTCGATCAATTATCCTATGGGAGCTTGTTCCTGTGACTTCACACATTGCCATATGATATCCTTGATCTGCATCGGCATCTGGCCTAGGTTGCTCTCTACCTTGTCTTCTTAATTTCATTCTCCGTATGCGCTCTAAAGCTTCTGCTTGAGCTTCTTCTCGAATTCGCTTTTCTTCTTCTTTGCGTTTCTTGGCAATATTGAGTCGACTTAGCATTTCCTCTGTGAGGGGTTCCTGGTATAACTTGACTCTACAAACCGCTTATGTAGCTTGGGAGAACATCACCTTCCAATGTGGCTAGTTGCACTGCTCCACTTGTTGAGATTCTATTAATGATCATGGGTCCGTAGCCTCTCTTCTCTAGTTTCCTCGCATGTTGTTTCAACGTGTATACTAGTACTAGGTCGCCTGCCTTCAAACCTTTATCCTTAACGTGGGCATCAAAATATGCCTTCTGCCGTTTCTTAGCTGCATATATCCCTGCAGCCGCCCTTAGTCTTGTTTCTCCTAATCGTTCAAGGTCAAAAATTCTTGAGGAGAGTTCATGACCCGTCCATTCATGCTCCTGTGCTACTTTCAATGTAGGTATTAAGAAGTCCAACAGTAGCACTGCATTTTGGCCGAATACCATCTGAAAGGGGGTGGCTTGGAGTACCGTTTTGTAGGCGACTCGGTATGCCCAAACAGCATGGTGTAGTTGTTTGTCCCAATCAGAGCGTTTATTATTCACGAGCTTGGTCAACACATTGCACAGAATCTTGTTTGTGCTTTCAGCTTGCCCATTAGCTTGTGGGTGGTAGGGGGTCGACTTCTTGTGTACTACCAAGAATTCTTGGAGCAGATTTTCAATTACTTCATTCAAGAAGTGAGTGCCTCTATCACTTACTAACTCTATAGGTAGCCCGTATCTGGTGAACACATTCTCAAATAAGAACCTAGCTGTCGTCTGAGCATCATTCTTAGTCGTAGATTTACCTCTACCCATTTGGTTAGATAGTCCGTAGCCACAATGATGTATTCAGCATGGGAACCCTTAGCTGGGGGATTAATTGGACCTACGAAGTCTATTCCCCACTTAGAGAATGCACGTCCACCCATCATAGGTTTCAGTGGCATCTCATCCTTGCGTATAGGATACTGGGTTCTCTGACACACATCACATCGTTTCACATAGGTATGTGCATCCATGTGAAGGGTCGGCCACCAGAAGCCCGCAAATAGTATTGCCTTGATCACCCGATCTGGTCCAAAGTGTCCTCCTGCTACACCTTGGTGAGCAGTTTCCAATATCTTAAGATATTCACTCTCATGGACACATAGTCTCAGGTAACCATCTTTACCACGCTTGTATAAATTATCACCAATGAGTGAGTAATCGTGGGCTTCTTGCTCTAAACTCCTTTTCCTAGCTAGAGTCATGTCTGGAGGAAATGTTTTTGTCCTCAGAAAGGATACTAGGGGTTCACTCCAATCTGGCACTATGGACACTTGATAAAGAGTGGCATGTTCCACAGGTGGTTTAGTGCCGCAGATTGAGCATTCCTTGCACAACTTTTGGACATCAGCTTCCATCATTGGCCAATGCACTCCGAGTCTTCTTAGTGTCTGTAGGGTTCGTTGCTTAGAATAGTGTTGCTCTAATGCACCTACATGTGCTAATTGCAACACTTAGCGTACTCCATCCTCTTCTACACAACACGCCAAGAATTCCCTTGATATTGTGCTTATACATGCTTCCTGCCATGATGTGGTACTTTTGGGCTTTACTACCTCTCTAGTCCCGTGTGTTTATTACTGGTGGTTAGGTCTGTATGTCAATACTGGAACTAATGGTTTAGGCCCACGCGTGGCACTCACATTCCCAAGATTAAACAAGTAAGCCATCAGGAAGGTCATCTGACACAGGACACCTCCTTGTGGGGCTTCTCCCAGATGTGAGCCTAGAAAGATGGTCTGCTCTTAAGTGAGTCTTCCCTTTCCTTACCCTACCTCAAAGTCATATTCCATAGTAGAGAAACCATCTTAACTAATCTTCCTGTGTTGCATGGCTTGTTACTAGATATAGCAGTGTTCTGATGGTCAGTAAAAAATTTAAACTTATTTGCA
>CM035414.1:148010207-148175207 GCA_020310875.1 Ceratopteris richardii
ATATTCCGTCAAGAAATTCAGACATTACTTGCTGGGCCGTAAATTCACATTTCATGTAGATCATGCTGCACTTGTCTATCTTGTTCGACAACAACATCTAGGTGGTCGATTAGCACGATGGGTGCTACTCTTGCAGGAATTCGACTACGAAGTCATTCACCGGCCAGCAGTTCACATGCCTTAGCAGATTTCTTATCCCGCTTAGATTCCGGTGAAGCTCCGGTGGGCATAGATGACACGACACCCGCGATCTATGTGTCAGAACAATTAATGAAGGATTATGCGACCCACCTATCCCATTTTCATATTATGATTAGATCTTGACCTTTCTCACTGATGGTTGCCTTTCATCTCAGACTTCTAGGGCAGTACGAAGGAAAATTGCAGTCTTTAGCCGCCGATTCGGTTAATTTGCTGGAGAACTATATTATGTAGATCATATCGGAATCCTACTTCGCTGTATTCCACCGCATGAAGTTAACTCCGTTATTACTTTGGATCACTCGATTCCTTCCCGGTGGCCATTTTGCAACATACTTAACTCACCGAAAAATTCTGCAGAGTGGTCTCTAGTGGCCAACAATGTATAGAGATATATCATAGTTTGTCAAACATGTGATACTTGTCAAAGATCTGGACAGCCTTTACAACGTCATCTTTTTCCTCTACAACCCATCTTACCATTGGAACCTTTCCAGAAGTGGGGTCTAGATTTTATCAGTCCGATTACACCTCCAGCAATCTTCAGTAACAACCGTTACATACTGGCTTGTACAGACTATGCAACCAGATGGGCAGAAGCCTGGGCTTTACGGTCTGCTACAGCAGTTACGGTAGCAAAATGTCTGCTAACCGATTTCTTTCCACGTTTTGGTTTACCACTGGAACTTGTCTCGGATCAAGGCACTCATTTTGTAAACAATTTAAATGAAGGCACTTACACAGTCGTTCCAGGTCACACATAATTTAGTTCTCCTTATTATCCTTGTGCTAATGGTTTGGCCGAAAGCACAAACAAATCTCTGCTGAATATGCTTCGAAAATTGATCATGGAAGCACCCGAAAGATGGGATCAACTGCTACCTGGCAGTATTATGGGCATACCGGACTACATACAAGGTAACAACAGGATTGACACCTTCAAACTAACTTATGGATTAGAAGCAATAGCACCAATGGAGATAGTTATACCAAGTTTACGAGTCGCAATCACTCAGAAACTGCTACCGGGAAGACTCACTGCCATTTTCGGTTGGACACACGTAGAGAGTTAGACGAGCACCGATGGCTCAATTTTTTAACTATGCACGAAATCCAACTAAGACAGGCTAGGACGCACGATCGACACTTGAAGACTCCAGTTTTTTCGGTGGGACAGCTTGTACTTTTTTATAATGCAAAGTCAAATAGATCCGCAGGCAAATTCAAATTACGATGGTTCGGCCCTTACAAGATCTCAGAGCAAATCGCTCCAGCAACTTTCGGTTGACTACATTGACCGGAAACCCACTTCCAAAAGCAATCAATGGTTTGAAGCTGCGGCCGTATCAACACGCTGCTAGCCCACATTAAAACATTCGGCGGTGGACCGCGTTTTTTTTGGTTTTTACTTTACTTTTTCTTCTGTTCTTTCTTTTTAATGTAAATAGCCGCGTTTAAAAAAAAAAAAGCACGAAAATCTTTATGTCATAAGCCGCCCTCCTTACCAGTTACTCGAGCATGCACGCCAAATTGAAAGCAGTATCATTCCAACACCGCACAATGATAACCATCACGTCCTACCCCCCCACCGTAATGTCTCTACTTAATCTCTTCTGTTGCACCAAAAATCGCTATTGTGTTTTTGTGGTTGTAATCTGTGCGCCCATTGTGTTCTGTGTATCCGTGTTCTGTGTTCTGTTTTCGTGTGCGCCATGGAAGCACTGGCCAATTACGCAGCCTTCCGTGATGGTATCCCTATCGAGGTAGGAGAATACCTGCGCACCCGAGGGTTGGCCAACTTCGCTGAGCTGCCTTGGCACTCAGTGGAAGCCCATCCCTTTTTCGCGCAGATCATACCTGCCATCGCCCAATCCCCCATCGCTGAGCGAAAATGGATCTTCCCCTCCCTGCCATCCCGAACCGTAGTAACCTTCCAAGCCTTTGTCGAATCCTTCCGCCTCACTCCACAAGGCCGCGAGCATGGCCCAAGCATCCCCGTAGCTCGCATGACAGAACTCTTCCCCCGCTATTCATCGAACGAGTACGCCATCCTCTGTCGCCCTGAACCCGAAAGAACTGCACTCCAGTTCTTATTCGCCATCCTAAACCTCCAGAAATGCACCTACGGCATATCCCGCCCTTTCTACTCCGCCATCGACCTAGCTGCCCGAGAACCTGTTAACTTCGCCTCCTTTTTCTTTCACCGGATCCATAAAGAATGTGTAGCCATAGTGAAACAAGTTAATAAAGGAACTACCCCTCGGTCTCCATTACCTCACATCCTTTCCTTTCTCTTTCCGGCCATTCTAGCAACTGAACCACCATCCAGAGGCCCCATCCTACAACACGAAGAATCTGTCCAACCACTAGCAGACGACGAAGAAGAAGATGAAGAGGAGATCCAACAACTTTTCCACCAAAAACGCATTAGAATCAGCTCCTCCGAAAGTGAAGCACAGAAATCCGCCGGACAAGACAAGGAAGCCGAAGATGAAACCTTCCACGACACTGCCACGTCCATACAACACGACTCAACAACGCAATCCACATCATCTCAGCACCAGGAACAAGAACAAAAAACGGAAACAGAAACCCATCTTGACCGAAGAAGTCTCTCAGTAACATACCGAGCAAGAACAACAAATTGAGGAACATCAAGCTTTCGATAGACTACTTCAAAGCCGTAGAATCCGCCGTAGACAACGTCGAAGCAACGCAGCAAAAGGTAATCCAATCTGTCGCTACTACTATCACTCCACCGCCGGAACCTCCCATAGCACCTGTTGAGCCCACCGCATCTTCCACCTCATCACCCAATTATTCTGCACCGACCTCCCAATAGATTAACACCACATCCTCTTCACAACCACGGCACCCTCTTCTCCTCCCATCAATACCGGTATTCTCTGAGCTTGCGTCAATGGGGCAATTGCTCATTAACCTCTCCAAGCAGCTCCCTGTCCAGATTCGTGAAGTCACAGACACTATTCGACATGACCTGCAGCATAAAGTAGATTTATTGGAAGCAGTTATCACACCACTCCAAGAAGAGGTTGACGCCGTTAGGGCCCAAAACCACCAGCTCCAGGCACAGGTCTCCCAGCTCCAGGCTCAGTTGGCAGAACAGCAACTCCTAATCCAACAAAAAGACATAGCGTTGGAACAACTGGCCGCAAAGGACAGATTGCTAACCGAAGCACAGACCGCAATCCAGCAATTGAAGACAAAGATGCAAGACAAGGAGGATGCAAGGATTGCACTCGGCAACCTGTTAGAAGAGACAAGACAACAGCTGGATGAAGTGGTCAAAAAAGGACAAGAGCAACATGATTTAGCAATGAAGAGTATTGAAGAATTACAGAGATTCAAGATTGATTTTGATCAAGTCAATGAAATATTACGAACAAAACTAGCAAATGAGGCTCAAACACAGAAATTAATCAAAGATATCAAAAGAGAACGCGATGCCTACTCAAGGACAATCACACATCAGAATCAGGAAATCGAACGAAGAGAGAACCAGTGCGCAAATCAAAAAGACCGATTGATCAACATGCATAAACAATTAGAAGATCTAAAGATTTCACGGGATGCTGCCCTGTCCAACGATTTTTACTTACAGGAGGCCTTTTTGCAAACACAGGCCGAGATTTTATTAACCGAAGCAATAGCGTTAAGCTCGTCTAGAACCGATGCCCAATTAGTAGAGCCTAATATCTTAGTACAGATGTTAGAAACACTTAAGAAGAAAATTACCCGAACTTTTAGGCTAGCCCGTAATATGTACTTAGAAGGATTACTAGCCGAACAATAGAAAACTTGCGGGTTCAAGTCCATCGTGCGTGCCAGTGTTAGTCGGCCGCCGGAGTGGGACAGATGTAACGGATGCCAGATGTAACGGAGTTTTTTGAAACGCGCGCGAAAAGTTGGTACGCGCATCTTGTAAAATCTATATAAAGTAATGTAAAGAGAATGGTCAGAGAGACGTTTTTTCTGGAATCGCCAGACTGGTCGTCTGAATGTTTGTGAGAACATTTTTTAACACTGTTGTGAATTCTTAAGTACTGTTGGTGTTGAGTACGTTCTGCATCGTCTGCTCATACTGTAGTTCACCGTAACGAGTGTTGAAGTAACGGATTGTGTGTCTGATTACTGCCGTCGTGTTGCGTTGCTGTGTGTTCTTCAGTTGTTTAAGTACTCTAAGTCGTTTTGAGTAGCTATAGTACTGTGTGAGTTTGAATAGGTAACTTGAAGCGTTGCTGTAGTATGTTCTGTTTGTTCTACCGGATTCATTCCATTTGGTGTTATTATCTGTTGACCACGAATACGAGGAAGAACTAGTACCTTCGGTAAACGTGAACCTTCATCTGAAGATCGTTGTAAAGTGTTGTGACGAATGAATCTGTCAGCTATAGTGTTGGAAGCAGCCAGAGGCATAGAAGACGCGGAAGCATGTAACGACGGAGCAAGGAGCCAGTCGAATTTTTTTTCAAAGAATTATGTTCTAAAAATACTTTTTAGAAACCTCTAACAGTGATTTTTATCACTATTGTAACAAATGTAACATAGAAAAAACCCTTTTCTTAATTTCTAGGTCCATTTTGTGCAAGCCGAGGAGTCCTCGAGCTTGAGGAGCTTAGGTAGAATGAGCGTATCAATTTTCGTTATTTTTAGATACCGTTTACCCTTCCAAATAACATCTAGGACCTAATTTTTAACTATGCCGGTCACTAGATGTGAAAACGGTCAAAACTAGTCTAAAAACTATAAAAAGAGCTAGAGAGCTCATTTTTGAGGTTAGCTTGATTGAGGTTAGAGTTATTTTGAGCTTGTAATAGTGTTCTTGAGCAATAGAGTGGATTTCTCACGTTCCATTGTGTCTTGCTTGTCTCTTCGTTGTGTGTGTGTATGTGTGTGTGCATCTTTGTGCTTCTCACCTTCACTCTCACATCATCTCACATTCACGATCTTCATATCACTCCTATCTCTTCCGCGGATCGACATTAAGGAGGTGGAGCTTCTTAACGTGGTTCTCACCATTGTGCTAGAGCAACACCAAATTTGGCGCCGTTGCCGGGGATCGAGTCTAGGACGAATGTGTGATAGTAAGAGTATAGCAAGAAGTAGCGTTGGAAGGTAAAAATTTCAGTTTTTGTTGTTTTTACTTAGTTTTTAGTGTTTTTCACCTCCCCCACACTCCATCTTCATCACCGCATCATCATCTTCATCTCCAAAAAAATCAAAAAATTCACCATATCCACCCATTCTCCTCATTTCCTCTCATTTGTGCATGCGAGAGAGTGAGAGAGAGCTTTTGTGCTTGTGTGTACTTTTGTTTTCTTGAGTTTTCTTGCAGGTACAGAGCTCCAGTGCATCAGGAAAGCTTGGGAAAGGTAAAATTTTCAGTTTCTATCAGAAATTTCCGACTGTGTCAGACCATCGCGATGGTCTGCAAAGTGTGGATTTTGAGGAAGGCGAGTTCACCGCCGTGTAGGCGACCCTTGCATGTATAGGAATCCATAGCTGCATCTCAAAAAATTGCATTTTGGTGGACCATCGCGATTGGCTCAGACCATCGCGATTGTGTCACACCATCGCGATTGGCTCACGCCATCGCGACGGCTCGGCCGGACCATCGCGACGGTCTCACGCCATCGCGACGGTTCATTTGGACCATCGCGATGGTTCGCGGACCATCGCGACTGTTCGGTTGACCCCACACCATCGCGATTGGCTCACGCCATCGCACCGACGGTGGCACGTGGCAAGCTAGACCATCGCGATGGTTCACATTTCACGTCATCGTGACGACACCCTTACACCATCGCGACAACCCGAATTTTGGGCCATCGCGATTGGCTCACGCCATCGCGCCCTGACCATCGCGATTGGCTCAAGCCATCGCATATGTGACCATCGCGACGGTTCACTTTGGACCATCGCGATTGTTCACGTTGACCGTTGACTGACGCCATCGCGATTGTCCGCCTGATCGAGCCATCGCGACGGTTCACACTCACGCCATCGCGACCGTGCACTTCAGACCATCGCAATTGTTCACCTTCACGCCATCGCGACGGTCCTAGACCATCGCGATTGTCTCACGCCATCGCGATTGTGCACCCCCATCGCAAATTTTAGGGTTTCATTTTTTGGCCAATTTTGGGGCTATTTTTGGGAAATTTTTGGGTGATTATACTCATAGGAGACCCCTTAGCTCATATTTGGAGAAAAACCTATTTGTCAGTTTTTACCCCCCAGGGCCTGAACGGTCATAAATTTTTCATCCGTCTATGTTTAGATAAGCTATTTTGAGGTTGACCTAGTTTGGGACTAGAAAGCCAGGGGGCAAGCATTAAAAAGTTGGGCAAAAGGGAAGGGACTTAAAAGGTGTATATACTCAAGTGTTCGATCATCCAACTGTGAATTGGTCTAATATTGGAGTTTTCCAGGTCTAGCAAGGGCAATCAAAGGCAACCAAAGCAAGGCAGTGAAGGGCATAAAGCTTGGGAAGCGCGGCTTCTTGGGCATCAGAGCAACCAGAAAAGCTGACTCGAGGTTGGAAGATTACTCAACCCCCTCAGTCAATTCTTAGCTTAGGATAAACGTTAGCATTGTGGATCAAAGACGATAGGAACGCCTCAAGTTCAAGAGAATTAAATTTATCAAGTTCAAGACTAAAGTAAAGGTGTGTGACACGAAAACCTAAAGGAAAGAACAAGAGTCTGACAGAACGAGAACTCAAAGTACCACGGAAAGTCGAATTCCTGACGCATACATTAAGACAAGAATCTAAAGAAATTTAAAAAGAATCAAGAAAGTAATAACAAAGAATCATTGACGATCTGAGCGTGTACTGAGTGTGCAAGGAAGAAAATTAATGAACCTTAGATCGGGCAAACATATAGGTAAGTCAGACCGACGAAGCCTTAGATCATCAGAGGCAAGCGTAAGAACTACTCCACAATCGTGGGCTCAACAATTGAACACTAGTTATCCCTACGAGAACTCAGACACGAGTGAATCAGAAATGGCATTTAGCACAGAAAGACCAGAAGGAGGGTCGAATGTAGCCTATTTAGAAAAACCAAAAGGACCCTATAGAACACAACTAGAGTTTCTCTGAACCAACGGATTAGGTGCTCGCATCTATGAGGATGGTTTGCGAAGGCAAGTGGTGCAAATGCACAACCCCGATCAACCCATTGGATTGGAACATCCAGTGGTGAAATTCGAGAGAGACGCGTACATAGACAAGGAAGGAACAATGTACATCTTAAGTACGCAGCCAAACAATACCAACGAGTTTGGTGTGATTCAACTAGAGACGGAAACTAAATCTCAAGGAAAAGAACCATTAGAAGAGCCTAGAACACCTAGAGGGAAATCTGTACTGACACGAGTACTAATCCCAGAATGGATCCCTCAGGACAACAGAAGCATAGAGCTGTTTGTAAATAAAGAAACTGATGAAGCCTTTTGGAGATACAAGACAGAACTACTTAGTGAGGTAGGTATCATCACGATATACGAGTTCAAGGACCCGGATACACCTGGAAAGGTTGTATACCTGGATGAGACTTCAGAAAGAGTCTTTGTGGTGCCTGACCATGCTAAAAACACATACACATGGAGAGGTGAATTGGTATTCCCTCTATCTAGAACAAACATCAATACAAGCCAACAAGGGGCAGGAACATCCTCAACCCATGGAAATCAAAGAGAGAAAAATAAAGAAAGACCCGAAGTAAGCTTCACTCATCCCATAGGGAGAGATAGAACAACCACGGACACTAATAGAACGGATAGACAAAGAGATCATGGAATACCAGGTGGTAGAGATGGTTTTCCTCTACCTAGACCACGTGAACACGCAAGAATATTGAGACCCACTCAGTTAGTGAAATCCATGAAAAATTACTTTGATGGGACAGGAGATCCCTATGACCATGTTGCAGAATTCAAGCAAGTACTAAGAGCCGAACAAGTTGAAGACATGTTCACGCAATACAATGCATTTGGACTAACGTTAAAGAACACCGCTTTAACTTGGTTCCAACCATTGCAACAAAGGCAATTTAGAGACATCCATCACTTTTTAGAGTCATTCATCACTGAATTCTCTAAAAGTGGGATTAGACATGACACGTCTTTGTTGATTCATAGCTTTAAACAGACCCCTCCAGAAACAGTTAGACTCGCAGGACGTAGGTTTAGACAATATGTTGAACGATGTCCAATGCAAGAGCTACCCTCACAAGCCAAGCAAGTGTCATTGTTTCTAGATGGCTTGTTGAGTTCTAAACTACGCTCCTATGTGTACCTAAAAGAACCCAGAACGCTAGAGCAATGTGTAAGAATTTGTATAGACATTGAGGACAACTTAGGAGATGAGTTGGAACTCTCAAAGGTCTATAAGGACTCAGACTGTTCATCTCTAGCATCCACAAAATTGTCTAGCTCGATAGAAGACCTAGCAGAAAAAGTGGCCCAGAAACTAGGAGTTTCTAGTAAACCTAGGGTACTAATGAACAAGCGCTGTTACACCTGTGGTGGTGATCATATGGCAAATGTGTGCCCCAATGCACCACAAACACAAGTCAACCCTAGTGGCCAATACTGTACAATTGAGAGAAGATACACAAATCATACGGCTCAGGACTGCCCATACAACAAACAGACCGTGAGACAGAACTACCTGCAAGCATACGCACAGCCAGGTAGGTATCAAGGCCATTACAATGCTCAGCCTTATTACTATAGGCCTCCTCAGAACTACCCATACCAGGCTCAACAGAGACCTCAACCGGTCTTAGCTCAGCAGCCACCCCCACCAGCGAATGTCATCTCAGTGATATACGCCACTACAGAAGAGAACCTAAGTAGGGCTTTAGTAACTTCTTCACCTTTGATCACAGAGAGTGACCCGAAGTCAAACAGTTTTGACTCCACTCACGTAGATAGTCCACCCGCTTATTACACGGAGTCACCAGAACACGTAGAAACATATCATTATGATAGTTCACCAGTGGAACCTAGTTGGGAGCCAGACTATGCTAATGTGATGTACACAAACCCAAGTCCACGGCCTCAATTGAGACAACAAAGACCACAGGGCCCTAGAGGACCATGCTTTAGGTGCCAAGGAGACCATTTCATAAAGGATTGTCCACATCCTCCGATGGCAGGACAATCACAGTACTATAACATCCAAGGCTTTTGTGCCGATTGTGGCAAAGAGCACATAATCAAAGATTGTCCTAAAAACCCAATTAATGCTTCAAATGTGACACCGATCAATGTGATAGGTATTGTAAACAACGCAGATGGATCCAACCCTACATACGTGCCTATCCAAGCTATAACAAGAGCCCAAGCGCTCTTATAGAACCAACAGCTTAATCAAGAGAAAGCAGCCGGAACTAGTGAGGTTGCAGGATCTAGCAGTAAAAAGAAAAAATCTTGGAAAGATTCTAGAGAAAGAATTAAGAGAAAATGGAGTAAAAAGATAACTGAGTTGGAAGGAAGTTTGAAGGAATCTAGAGCCAAAATCCTAGAATTGACTTCACAGGAATTGAATCAAGAGAATCTAGCTCAGAAATCAGGATCAGTTTTAGCGGAACCCATACCAGAGAATCTAGACATGATGTTTCGTGCATATCAGGCTAGATTAAAAGAGGGACCTCAGGTAGCTGAAATGAGCAAAAACTACCCTCGAGCTGATCTAGAAATTGAGAGAACTAAACTTTGCATGAAGATGGTAGAATTAGCACAAGCTTTGTTCGAAGCCTCTAGATATCTTAATTGGAATAACATGGCAAAACCTGAACTACACTTTCAAGGACTAATGGAGAGGCTAGAATACTTGATAGAGAGCAAAGAGAAAAAGGATCAGCCTAGGAACCCTATTGTCCCAGAGACGCAGGAAAATAATGCACCATCCCTGTTTCAAGTACCCAATACAGAAAGTCAAGACGATGTGTCTTCCATACATAGGTACTCACATGAATTTTTGAGGGAAATCCAAGAAGAGAAATGGAGAAAAGAACAAGGAACCCATCCTCCTATTCAAGAAATAGATGACTTGCAGGAGCAATTTCCCCAAGACATTCCCTCTATTTATGATGAGGTAGAGGAGGAACAACTGAGTGAACACACAGCTTTTGAATCTAATTCTTTACAAGAATTACCTCAGTTTACAGGACCTTGGGAAGCCAAGTCTATTAGTATGAGAGCACCCACGATAATAGTGAGGAATGAAGAATCAGTAATCCCTAGAAACACGGAAGTTATTAAGAATACTAAAGTACAATGTAATCTCACTCTAGAGGAATTGTTGAAGGTAAAACCAGAATTGTGGAAACACGTAGCAAATCAATTCCCCGAGCTTGCTACTACTCCCTCACAAATAGGATCACAAAATAAGGTACCAGAGATACCTGTAGAAAAGATTGGAGATGTAAGCGAAGGAGAGGAACGTAACACGTATCTTCCAATAACCCATCAGGGCTTCACCACGAAAGCCATCTTAGATTCAGGAGCCGGAGTAGCCATAGCTACCACCGCTTTATGGAAACGCTGGGGTACGCCAGCATTAAGAACCACCAGGATGAAGCTACAAATGGCTGAGGGACACATAGAAAAACCATTAGGCTTACTAGAAGGAATATCTCTCACCACTTGTGGTGTAGAATTTGAGCATACTTTCGCCATTTGTGATTTTAGCAAAAATCATGCTTATGAGATGATATTAGGACGACCATTCATGCGTCAGTTGCAAATTATACAAGATTGGGGAACTAATTCTTTGTACTTGCAACATTTAGGAGTGACTACCAAAGTCAATCTTAAAGACTATTCACATAGAGACGTACCCCCAATATAATGGAATACCATCCATAAGACTCAGGTAGAGACGGAATCCGTGCACTCATTAGAATCAGATCCTTCTTGGTTGCATGAGGATACTCATTTATGGATGTGTAAAGTAGCCAAACAAGAGGAAGAACGGTTAGAAGCCAGAACTTTAGGTGCAGGACAACATTCACGAACCCTTCAAGATCCAGCTTACGCCCCTGTAGTATTCCCAGACGAGGAGTTTGAACCCCATGGTTGGGCAGAAATCCTAGCAACCATTGATGTAGCCATCAATGAAGAACAATGGACACCCCACTGTGACGAGGATGGCTATGACATTTCAGTTTTCACGATAGAGCCAATCATGTGCGATGCAATTTTAGAAGAGTGTGAACCTAACGCTGATGCATTTGAGGATGCGAGTGATTTTGATTTAGAATCAATTATCATGGACCCACCCTTTGCATCAGAGGAAGAATATTTTTCCGAAGTAGAGACTCACACTCAAAGACACGAGGAAATTACTAATGAGGTGAGGTTAGCCACAGAAGTAACTAACAAGAGTGAAGGCAAGAAAAGAAAGAAGAAAGCAACCATGTCAGAAAAAGAAGAATCTTTGTTTGAAGTACCCGAGAACTTCCAGAAATATGAAATTGAAGATAGAAGAATCATGGTGTGAATGCCTAATAGAAAGGCGAATGATGGACAAGTATATGATAACCGAGAGAAAACCAAGAAAATTAGTAGCCATAGAAGGAGAAGAAGAAAAATGTACATACATAGGGCATGATTTGACAAAGGAAGAAGAAGAAGAATTAGTTGCCCTATTGCGTGAATATAGAGATGTGTTCGCTTGGAGTTACAAAGATTTGAAAGGAGTAGACCCAGATATATGTTCTCATAGAATCCCTATGACTCCAGATGCAAAACCTACGAAACAGAAACCGTACACGTACAATGATAACTACGCTGCGAAGATTAAAGAGGAGATAGATCGCTTGATAGAAGCAAGATTCATTTATGAGATTGAGCATACCGAATGGGTATCTCCCATTGTGGTAGTGCCCAAGAAGAACGGAAAATTGCGCGTGTGTATTAACCTTAAAAAAGTTAATGCCGCCACAATTAGAGACAGTTATCCTCTTCCTATCACGGAACACTTATTGGAAAGAGTTGTGGGCAAGGAAGTTTACAGCTTCCTTGATGGTTTTTCAGGCTATAATCAAGTAGCTATTGCTCTAGAGGACCAACACAAGACGGCTTTTGCCACCGAATGGGGCATATTTGCATTTCGCGTGATCCCATTTGGCTTAACAAATGCACCCGCCACTTTCCAGCGACTCATGTGTCATGTTTTTAAGGAATTCTTACGCAAGAGTTTGGAAGTATATGTCGATGACATATGTGCTCATTCTAATATCAGGCAGATGCATATCCCAGAGTTAAGGCAAATATTTGACAAATGTCGAGAATATCAGGTTTGTTTGAACCCAGAAAAATGTGTTTTCATGGTCAGACAAGGCAAAATTCTAGGACACATTGTGTCAGAAAATGGAATCTCTACGGATGAAGAAAAGGTGAAAGTAATTGCAGAATTACCTAGACCAACTAATATCAAAGAGGTACAAGCATTTATGGGTCATTGCGGTTATTATAGGAGATTCATACACATGTATGCAATCATAACCAAGCCTTTGTACTCTCTTTTAACCAATTTTGAATGGACAGATGAATGTGAAAATTCATTCAATGAACTTAAACGACGCTTGTGCTCAACACCTATATTGACTACCCCAGATTGGAGTAAGCCATTCCATGTACATGTGGATGCATCCAACTACGCCATAGGATGTGTGTTGGCACAACCCACGAGTGAAGGTAACATAGATCTTCCCATAGCTTACGCGAGTAGACAATTGAACGCAGCAGAAAGAAATTACACCACGACTGAACGAGAAGGATTAGGGATGATCTACGCGGTAAAGAAGTTTAGGCACTATTTGTTGGCAAACAAATTCAAGTTCTTTACAGATCATCAAGCCCTATTGTACTTAGTCAACAAGCCATGTAACACAGAACGACTAATACGTTGGTTTCTATTACTCATGGAGTATGATTTTGAAGTAGTAGTCAGGAAAGGAAAGACACATCTTAGAGCTGACCACCTTTCGAGATTAACCTCAGGAGAAGCTCCTCAAGGAATAGCAGATGAATTACCAGATGCATATTTGTTTAACCTTGAGATAGCACCAGAATGGGCTAAGCCTATAGTCCCTATTCTGACATATGGACCCAAGAATCCTAGGATAAAGATCAAAGAAGGAGAGATTACCAAGTCTTAGAGATATCAAATCATTGCAGGAAGCATATATAAACAGGATAATCAAAAGATTCTTGCTTGTTGTGTAGATGAATCAGAACATGCAAATTGGTTGCACTTAGCACACATAGGTGCATTAAAGCAACATCATTCAAAACATCGAACATTACAGACTCTGCATAGACTAGGAGTATATTGGCCTTCGATGGAAGCAGATGTCTACAAGTTGTGTAAAGAATGCCATGCTTGTTGTGAAAGACCACCAGTAGAGCATGGTACATTATATCACGTGTCTCTCACACCAGACTAGAGTGAACCTTTAGTGACATACTTGAGGACGAAGACATTCCCTCAAGGAATGACCTTAGCACGACAACGCAGTCGGGAGCAGGAAGCTCAAGACTATTCACTTATTGGCGATAATCTATACAAAAGAGGACGAGATGGATATCTAAGACAATGTGTTCATGAAAGCGATTATCTGAGCATACTAGAGACTGCACACCAAGGTGTTGCAGGAGGTCATTTTGGACCAGATAGGATAATCAAAGCCATCCTCTTTGCAGGATTATGGTGGCCCACTCTTCACATGGACGCGCATACCTATGTTAAGAGATGTGATGTGTGCCAAAGAACTCAGTTTCCTACTCGCAGAGATGAAATGCCATTGAAGCCCATGATGGGAGGACGTGCATTTTCTAAGTGGGGTATAGACTTTGTAGGACCCATTAACCCCCCTGCAAAAGGTACACATGCGGAATACATTATTGTTGCCACAGATTATCTCACAAAATGGGTAGAGGCAAAAGCCACGAAAAAGAATGATGCACACACGACTGCAAAATTCTTATTTGAAAATGTCTTTACAAGATATGGATTGCCTATAGAGTTAGTGAGCGATCGTGGCACTCACTTTCTAAACCAAGTCATTGAATACTTGTTACAGGATTTTATGGTGATTCACAACAAATCCGCACCATATCATCCTCAGGCCAATGGTCAGGCTGAAAGCACTAACAAGATACTTTGTAACGTACTGACGAAACTCGTAAACAACAAATGTTCAGATTGGGACAAATAGTTACACCACGCTGTTTGGGCATATCGAGTGGCCTACAAGACCATACTCAATGCAACTCCCTTTCAGATGGTTTTTGGTCAGAATGTTGTGCTTCCTTTGGACTTCTTGATACCGACCCTTAAGGTTGCACAAGAACATCAGTGGACCGGCCATGAATTATCAGCTAGAATAATGGACTTGGAACGATTAGGTGAAACCAGGCTAAAGGCAGCAGCAGGAATATATGCAGCGAAGAAGCGACAGAAAGCATATTTTGATGCACATGTGAAAGATAAAGGCCTAAAAGAAGGAGATTTAGTTCTAGTATATACACTGAAACAGCACGCACGTAAGTTAGAAAAGCGAGGGTATGGACCTATGATCATTAGCCGACTCTCGACAAGTGGAGCAGTACAATTAGCCACCTTAGAAGGAGACATAATGCCTAATTACATTAGTGGCTGTAGAGTCAAGTTATATCAGGAACCTCTTACTGAGGATATGCTTAGACGACTCACGTTGGCAAAGAAGCGTAAGGAGGAAGAAAATAGAATACGAGCGGAAGCTCAGGAAGAAGCAATAGAATGCATTAAACGCATGAAGTTAAGAAGACAAGGACTAGGGAGAGAACAATATAACCATCTGGAAACATCACCCAGATATCCCATGGCCATGTGTCAAGTAAAGTCAACCACTCATCCTAGCATAGTGGACAGGAGACCATTCATTACAGTCAGGCTAGAGCACGGCAACTCTTGCCAAGAGCTCAGGGCTTTAATTGACTCAGGTGCTGCGACTAGTGCGATTAGATGGTCCCACTATAAGGATTCAGGAATAGAAATGCGGCCAATTCAGGCATACCTCATAGGGCTAGGAGGCATGGAAACCCCTTGCATGGGTGAGGTGGACCTTCCTATCCTCATTAAGGATATGACCATGACAACAAAGCTACTAGTGTGCCATGATGACGACCTGATATAACCCCTAATCCTTGGCCAAGATTGGCTATACGATCACTCAGTGGACCTAAATCTTAGACAAGGCTCCTTACAGATTGGAACCTTAGAACAGAAGCGAGTGATACCGCTTGACTTCCCTAACGGCATTCCGACTGAGGTTTGTAACCCTAGACCCTATGAAATACATGCGACGGAAGACCGGAAGATCTTGGGTCAGATCAGTCACGTTACGTCTACACCAACCCACTCGGGCTTGGCTATAGACAGTGGTCAATCAGAAGGACGACAGGAGATCTTCCCTGGGGCTTCCTGCAAACTAGAAGGGGCAATTACCCAACCGCTAGGGCAGATGGACACAATTAGCGGTCAGGTGGGTTGCATCAGCGGCCAAATGAGCACAATACCCTGCGGTGCTCATCCTTCCAAACTTGCTGCGGACTGGCCTAGATTAAAGATAAGTAATGAATCACTTCCTAATGGGCAGGTCACGCAAGTGTTGGATCTCCCTTCTTTTCCAAAGCAGAGCGTCCAATGGACCTCTCAAACCCAACCACGAAGGAGTCAACTACAACAGAGGAACCCAGACCGACGACACCATCAAACAAGGCAAAGAAAACAGCAGTATCAACATCACCGAACAAGTGGCACGAGACAAATATGGGTGCCAAAAGGACAGCAACCACAGGCTATTGGCAACACTGCAGACAAGAACAGGACAAAGTTTCAAAAAAAGCAGAGTCAGCATCCAAAGTCCCCTCGATCTTCTTCTACAAGTACAAATACTCGACAGATTTGGATCGCCAAGAAATACCTTATCCATAGACCCACACCCACGCAAATTTGGGTACCCAAACCATGTACCATAGCTCAACCCTCAAGCCATGTAATATATACCCCTCAGAAATCTTTCCATCCTTCAATACCATCAAACCCGATACTACCTTTTGTCCCTCAGCAGAAACACACCACCCACTCAAAGACTCTTAGGAAATGGATACCGAAACGTCTCCAGACGTCTTCTTGTACCCCCTTATCTAACAATTCTCCCACCCCATTTAAACTCCACCCTTGTAATAATTCACCCTCAACGAAACCTTGTATAAATTCATACACCAAAACCCCACATCATGCATTATAAGAAATGTATGCATAATCTGACCATGTAGGTGTCTAGAGACCTGCATTAGTTTTGCAAATAATCACTCCACTAACCACCTCACAACACCTGGCTACACGGGTTACACATCGGTTATGGAAAGGGATTGCGGTCTCACCTTAATGGGATCATAATTAATTTCCATACTAATGTGCTAATCTTTTGTAGCAGATCTTTTCCATTTGCTCATCAGTCATCATGCAAATCGAAGCAGGACCATCAGAGGCTGGCCCAAGCACACCAATGGCCAATATTGGAGAATTACTAGCGGAATCTTATCCGACGATGCAACCTCCAGAGTTTCAAGGTTTTCCAGGACCCATGCCAATAGACGATCCTCCTAGAGGATATACTGAGAAGATTCATCGTAACTCTCACTGGTTTCAAGGCCTAGCAGGACCCTTAGCAGACGCTGATTTCATATTTGAGGCCAATTTGGCATTTGATTTGCGCACATGGGCCAAGTACCAGTTCTTTTCAAGAGAATTTGAAGGACTACAGAATACCCAAGATTTAACGCACGTTTGGGCACGAGCGGGATTTACAGAATATTTTAGTGACCCTCTGCCTAAACGTGATTTTTACAGATGCTTTTACTTAGTAACCACCTTGACAGCTTCAGAGAACAAGGATCTACCCGGCACATTCATGTTACCATCCTTGGTTAATGATCCTCCATTCAGAAGGTTTTATTTGTCTAAAGATTTAATTCGCGCAGCTCTGAAAATACATGGAACGCACACTCCGGCGGAGCGAGAACGACTAGTCCTAGAGTAGATGAAACGTGGTGACGTAACTAAGTGGGAGGATATTTCAGCCATAACCCCTGAGCTCTCCAAGCCATTACGGATATGCATGCAGCATTTTGCTTTCCCTGCTCAGGATCGTTTTACCATGCCCCACAAAAGAAACTGGTTTGGATTATACTTAGCATGTACGGGACCTCAAACGGTTGATCTAGCTAGCTGGATAATTGATCAGCTCTATTTGGCACAACATAGGTGGGAGCGAAAGAAGGTCATCAATGGATGTTGTGCACTTACAAGGATTATATATATGTGTTTGGCATATGATTTACCCATAGAGCGCGCCATGACGAGTGAGGAATTGAAAGCATTCAAAGGGACCACTAAGAAGGCTAGAAAGTCTAGCAAAGGCAGAGCCAGAAAACGCATGAGAGGAACGATACCCTGCCTTCAGGTGCCAGAATCACCCTCACCACAACCATCTCCAGAGCAGTCACCGACCGCAGCCACTCCCACGGTACCACCAATTCGTATACGGTTATCAAGACCAGTTACGCCGGAGGGCACCACCAGTACTGTTGCACCCCAAGCAGCCACAACCACAGAACCTATCACCACGACAGCAGAACTTCCGACCACTATTGGTGCGGAAGCGTTCTCTTTTCCAATACCCCATTTAGAAGCAGAACAAGCAGAGCCACTGAACACAACGTTCGATTTTGAGATGCCCGATGCATTCTCCAATGAGTTCCAATTTTCAGAAGGACAACTATTTTCTCAAGAATTTGAAAGGCCTAGCTACCCTACCACACCCAGGGATCAGCCACAAGGACAGATTGTGTCTAGCTCTGATGACGAAAGAACAGCAACCGATGACGACGAAGGCGATGATGAAGCCATCCAGGGCTCTATCAAATCTCAAGAGCATGAACAGACAGATGGCCAAGGACAACAAACAGACACACATGGTGATACAAGTACCCATGAAGATGAAACTTGTGAAGCAGCAGCTTACACACTGGCTATTAAGAAGCTGTATAGAACTATGGAAAAAGTTTGGGCACGCAAAAAGCTGACTGAGGAAGAGAGTCAAGCGATAATAGAACAAGAACTTGTCACAGGCGGATTCGAAGACGCATACATCAAAGGATTCAGAGAGTTACTCAAATCAGTAGGCTCCAACGAGGCACTGAGGTACTTGCAAAGAAAGCCACTACCACAGTTTGACCCCCTCAGAGTACGACTACTTTCAAAGCCCGGCGAATACATTCGTGTACCAACAGGAGCACAGTCTTCAGAACAAGCCAAGGAGGCACGCCTCGTCCCCGAAAGTTCGTTGGCAGCAGAAACCATCCTTGTAGATTCCCCACCCCGCGCTACAGCTGTACATACCTCAGTAGTCACTGAAGTACCGAACACGCCAACCGCTCCTCCATCTCCGCCCGTTCATCCAGCCTCCCCTCTTCACCCTCCTTCCCCCCGATTAACATCTTCTATCGCTGGTAACGTAGCAGAAATCGTCTTTACGACCACTAACCCCACAAGTCCTACACCCATTAGACCTAGTCTACCCCCTCACACATCCACCTTTCCATTCAACCCATTCCTCCATCCAGCTTTTCCATCCTTCCCCACAACTCCAAGACCCCTTTTTCCATTCCCTCCGCCCTTAACCTTCTCCCCCGTCTCACCTCCCCGACCCACTGTAACCCTTATTTCCCCTTTCCACCCAGCTACACCAGCCAGCCCCCCTATAGATTACTCCTCAACCTTTGTAAATCCTGTATTTATACCAGCACAAGCACCCACAGTCACACCCATATTCACGGTCACCGCACGGGACACGTCCAATGACATGGACATCTCACCACCCACTGCACCATCACTCACTTCACTCACAGCACAAACATATTTAGGCACATCACAATTTTCAACAATCACCACATCATCCACCTTCCCAACCCCATTCCCCGTTCCCTTTGCATCTACACCCATTGCATCTTTATTTAGCACCCCATTAATCCTATCACACACTGTAGATAATGCATTTCGACAGATGTTCATGTGTATGACGCAAGTAAGAGATGAGTTCACATCTCTTGGCAATAATTATCAGCAGCTGCAGAGGACAACCACTGACTTACAGTCGCAGCTTAATTTATTGTCTATTGAGAATGCCTCACTGGACAGCCGCTACCAAGAATTACGAGAGGCCTATCATAAATTAGAACTAGAAAATGAAGAAAAGACCAAGGAAGCCACTGCTGACCTGGATAACTTATTAAGAACCCAGATAGTCCGCAATGCAACGCTAACACGAAACATGGGCTTACTCAGAAGACATCTAGCAGCAGCAAAGGAGGAAAACCAGCGCCTACACGATCAGAACCGAGAAAACTTAGAAGCAGCTCTTAACCACCCAGACCAACCTTTGAGTCCTAGTCGGTTCAAAGCCATTCCCTCAGACTCGATGAGGATGCTGCTAGAAGATCATGTAAGATTGGTAGATGAATACGACCGCATGAACGAGGAGTTACAAAAACTCAAAGAAGATCACAAATTACTCCAGTTACGAGCACCGGCATACCAAGACATACCAGCACCTGTGGACCCCTCTCCTGACATCTTAGAGGAACTCAACGCACTACGGGCCCAGGTATCAAACCTTGAATCAAGGATTGCAGTATATGAAGCACCGCCAAGGCCAGATTCCCCACCTGAGCTTCCAGTTGAGGAAGAAACTGTCACCATCCCGGTGGAGGAAACGTTTGAAGAGGCGTATGAGCCACAACACATCCCAGGCGGACGCGTCACGGCCGAAGGCCAGATGACTTACGAACTCCCGACCCCCGCGTGGATGAAGACTATTGAGGAACTTGGGACAACACACTCAGCTAGAGTAGAGGCCCAATTACATGCCATGGCGATGATACAAGAAAGAATTTTACAGTCTCCGTTCTTTGCTCATTTGGCCCCGCGACGATACATATCTGGGCACGAGCTACAGTATAAACCGTATTTTATGTTAATGGCCGAATACCAGTTAGCCATTGAAAAAGAGACAGGTAAGAAACCATCGCATGCGACTCAATTCGAAGAGGACGATTTGCCACTAGATGCGCAGCAAGGAGAGATCTATCAACCAGAGTGGTGGAAAGATTTACTACAGAAGTATCCAGAAATGATGAGTACATGGGTAAAGGCACCTTTGCACTTAAAGTACAACCCATGTTGGGGACCAGTACCACGACGCCGCTCCTGGACTGCCTTTGCTATTAAGGTACAAAACAATAAGCAGTGCCAAGATTGGTTGAATTACCCCTATTTTAAGCCACCCATCGAGTTACCAACTGTTGGCTACATGATGGCTACAATTTGACAGTGGCTCCCTAGACTAAAGCATATGGACGATATAGCGGCGCATATGACTGTCAAAATCTTTGACATGATGCAAATGATCTTTAAAGTCTTCCGACGCGTCAAGGCACCTCATGTAAACACCCAGGGCTTTGAGCATGGCAATTTCGATCTGGTATATGATATGAGTACAACGCCATCGCTACGGGTGTGTTATGCCTGGCATTGCAGAATAAAGTACCTACCGGCGTGCTACAAGCAGACTTTCGAAGAGATGTTCACAACCGGCTTCTGGGAATACCATTCAGAGGTATTCATAAGCAAGCGTACACATTTATTACACTTATTTGCCTGTGAACGAATGGTCTATTCCACACACTATCAGCTCCCGCCACCGGAAGAACCGCAACCAATAGACTGGGAGAAACTCGAGGCAGATCTGGCCCAAGGCATTCGTATCTCCGAGCACACCCTCGCTCAAGACCTCCTACAGAACTATATCCGGCAGACCTCACAACAAGGTTCTGTCACGGACGACAGAAGCGAGAGGGAGGGGGGTGTTGGAAGCAGCCAGAGGCATAGAAGACGCGGAAGCATGTAACGACGGAGTAGGGAGCCAGTCGAATCTTTTTTCAAAGAATTATGTTCTAAAAATACTTTTCAAAAACCTCAACAGTGATTTTTATCACTATTGTAACATATGTAACATAGAAAAACCCTTTTCTTAATTTCTAGCTCCATTTTGTGCAAGCCGAGGAGTCCTCGAGCTTGAGGAGCTTAGGTAGAATGAGCGTATCAATTTTCGTTATTTTTAGACACCGTTTACCCTTCCAAATAACATCTAGGACCTAATTTTTAACTATGCCGGTCACTAGATGTGAAATCGGTCAAAACTAGTCTAGAAACTATAAAAAGAGCTAGAGAGCTCATTTTTGAGGTTAGCTTGATTGAGGTTAGAGTTATTTTGAGCTTGTAATAGTGTTCTTGAGCAATAGAGTGGATTTCTCACCTTCCATTGTGTCTTGCTTGTCTCTTCGTTGTGTGTGTGTATGTGTGTGTGCATCTTTGTGCTTCTCACCTTCACTCTCACATCATCTCACATTCACGATCTTCATATCACTCCTATCTCTTCTGCGGATTGACATTAAGGAGGTGGAGCTTCTTAACGTGGTTCTCACCATTGTGCTTCTGCACATGGTCTGGGTAGGCGAATGGTGAATGGTCGAACACGTCTTGTTTGTGGAGGAGTCACCTTGGGTGTGGTAGTGGCTCCCCTTGGTTGAGTGCATGGTAATTGAACTCCCCCTCTCATCTTCTTCGATGGAGGGCCCGCCGTTGATAGTCGTCTTTGGAACTCTTGGGCCCTGGACCATACTAGTGCTCTTTGAATGGGCACGTCGTACACTAAGCACTTGTAAATTATTCTTGTGAGAGCACAACATCCATGCAGTACATTTTTCTATTTCTTATTCCACCTCTGATGGGCTAGATGTATTTGATCGATGATCCAGTGCGGTATGTTGATGGTGAGATTCTCTGTCTCTGCCAAGTACAAGCTGAACCATATCTTTTTTGGTGGCATAGTGAATCGTTCTTGGGTGGGAAAAGCAAAATGTTGCATGATAGTTCGTAGGTGTAGAGCAATGGTAGGTGTCATTGCGACCATGTCCTTCAATTTGTTGAGATCCTTATGCTTCATCCTACCTGGAACCATTAGTTCTTTCTCAGTGGGAATATGCATTCCTTGCATGTTCAATGCTGCTCGTACCAAATTGAGGGTCAGTTTGAATCTCTTGAGTTCGTGGCCTGGCAATAGTGAGGGTAGCACAAAAGTACTATCGCCTCCCTTGGCCCTGCTAGCAGTGATGGTAGTGATAAAGTAGGAGCAGCGAAGAAAATCTGGCTTAGGCAAATGTGCTCTGAAGTAGCTATCCAATCCCGCTTTGGTCCAAACCGATCGCATTACTTTTGCATTCTGATAGTTTTCAAATTCGCGAGTGAAGAAATGGTAACGTCCGCATTTGCCATTGAATTCAATTTCTGCCTCCCAGAAATAGGTTCCATCGCCCAATGGCCCCGCGACATCACTAAACCAATGAGCATGTTTCCCCACTTGAGAAGTGTGTCCCTGAGGAGGGTCCTGAATCGGGAGGACATGCACCGCTTGAAGTTCTTGAGGCCTTTCGGTGAGTGGTGGTTCCAGGAGGAGGGTTTCAATGTCCAGAATGTGTGCGCTAGACCCTGCCTGGGAACTGGTGCCTCCTGCTTCTGCCATTGTTATTGCTTGCTTGCTGGTTCTGTGAGAATATAGATCATGCGTTAATATTGTAATGGACAAGATAGAACACTTTTTGTCCCCGTTACAACATTATCATGAAGTGAGTAATGGGTTAGTGGGTCAGTGAGTGCTCGATGACTGTGTGTGTAATTAATGAATGGATAGTCCTAGGAGCTAGATGGAAAGATGCAGTGTATGAGTGATGTAGTTAGCAAGTGGAGACGAATTTACAAATGGGGGTCGGGGGGTTTATTACAAGTCTTAGGTTGCCAAACACAATGGGTGGCTTTCGGTTTTGGTTTTGTGGAAACTCTAGAGGGTTTTATGAGTAATTCTACTTGGGGATGATGCGTTTTTGGGACCCATTTACAAGTGAGTCTGTGCGTGCTTCTGGGCAACTGTGTGTTCGTGCGTATTAAACAAGAGTGGGTAACGGCTCCTTGAGTAAGTGAACCCAGTCGTGTATGATGCGATTCGTGCGGGACTAGTTGAGCCCGCAAGCAAGCCTTAGGCACCCAAATTTGTCTTGATTGTGGGCTAGCCTTCATCGACTTCTTGGGTACCCAGATAGTTTTCAATTTCTCAAAAGAAGTTTTGGAAGTCCTCTTATTAGTATCATTTCGTTGATTACTAATAGGAAGTTGAAACAGTTGTCGGGACTTGACTGCAGTAGGCAGCTCGCCTTTTCACACCCACAATTGTTTCAATGGCTGAGTCGTTCTGCTTCGCACGTTCTTTTGGTCTCCCGCATAGGTAGTCTTCAGTAATTGATCTGCCTTTGGTTGCTGCCTCCCTCTGGCCTTTGGAAAAGAAGGGAGTTCCGTCGAGGCCTTGACTTCTTTATTGAGATCTCCATTCCTCTGCATCACATAGCTTTGGACAAGAACAACATGGTCAACTTCATGTGTACCCCTGGAAGGACCAGGAGTCTGTGCCTTTTCTAGTTCCTTGAGTGCTCCATTATCTAACTCAAATGTAATTCGACTCTATTTTACCCATACCTGAAGAAGTCCACTTCTTAGGTTTAAGTTGATTGCATGGTCATAGATCCAGTCTTGACCCAAAACCAGAGGCTCAGTAAGATCCTCATCTTGACACACTAGTACCTCAACTATCATTGGAACATCTTGAATGGAGAGGGGAAGTTCCACCTCGCCCATGCAAGGGGTTTCCACACCTCCCAATCCTATGAGATATGCTTCTATAGGATTGACTTTTAATTTCAATTCTCGACAGTAAGAAAGCCTCACCGCACTAGTGGCTGCACCCGAGTCAATTAATGCTCGCACTGTTTTTGCACTAACTCCTTGTCCTATCTCTAAAGTCACAAAAGGACGTCGATCTATTATTCTTTGGGGACTTATTCCTGAGACTACACACATTGCCACATGATATCCCGGATCCTCATAGGCACCTGTCCTAGGTTGATCCCTACCCTGCCATCTCAACTTCATCCTTTTGATGCGTTCTAAAGCTTCTGCTTGAGCTTCTTCTCGAACTCGTTTTTCTTCTTCTTTGCGTTTCTTAGCAGTGTTGAGTCGACTGAGCATTTCTTCTATGAGAGGTTCCTGATACAACTTGACTCTGCACCCGCTGATGTAGCTCGGAAGAATATCACCTTCTAAAGTGGCTAGTTGTACTGCGCCACTTGTTGAAATCCTATTTATAATCATAGGTCCATAGCCATGTTTCTCTAATTTTCTTGCATGTTGCTTCAAAGTGTAGACTAAAACTAGGTCTTCGGCCTTTAATCCTTTATCCTTAACATGGGCATCAAAATACGCATTCTGTCGTTTCTTAGTTGCATATATTCCTGCTGCAGCTCTTAGTCTGGTTTCACCTAATCGTTCAAGGTCAAAAATTCTCGAATAGAGTTCATGGCCCGTCCACTCATGCTCTTGTGCTACCCTCAATGTGGGAATCAAGAAGTCCAAAGGTAGCACCGCATTTTGGCCAAATACCATCTGAAAGGGTGTGGCTTGGAGTACCGTTTTATAGGCCACTCGGTATGCCCAAATAGCATGGTGTAGCTGTTTGTCCCAATTAGAGCGTTTATTATTCACCAATTTGGTAAGCACATTGCATAGAATCTTGTTTGTGCTTTCGGCCTGGCCATTAGCTTGTGGGTGATAGGGGGCAGACTTCTTATGTACTACTAAGAACTCTTGGAGTAGATTTTCAATAACTTCATTCAAGAAGTGAGTGCCTCTATCACTTACCAGCTCTATAGGTAGCCCGTATCTTGTGAACACATTCTCAAATAGGAACTTAGCAGTTGTCTGCGCATCGTTCTTTGTCGTAGCTTTTACCTCCACCCATTTTGTTAGATAGTCTGTGGCAACAATGATGTATTCAGCATGTGAACCCTTGGCTGGGGGATTAATAGGACCTACAAAGTCTATTCCCCACTTAGAGAATGCACGTCCACCCATCATAGGTTTCAGTGGCATCTCATCCTTGCGTATAGGGTACTGAGTTCTTTGACAAACATCACACCGTTTCACATAGGTATGTGCATCAATGTGAAGGGTCGGCCACCAGAAGCCCGCAAATAGTATTGCCTTGATCACCCGATCTGGTCCAAAGTGTCCTCCTACTACACCTTGGTGAGCAGTTTCCAAGATCTTGAGATATTCACTCTCATGGACACATAGTCTCAGGTAACCATCCTTACCACGCTTGTATAGATTATCACCAATGAGTGAGTAATCTAGGGCTTCTTGTTCTAGACTTCTTTGTCTCGTCAGGGTCATATCTTGAGGGAATGTTTTCGTCCTCAAGAAGGCTACTAATGGTTCACTCCAATCTGGCACTATGGACACTTGATATAGAGTGGCATGTTCCACAGGTGGTTTAGTGCAACAGATTGGGCATTCTTTACACATCTTATGTACATCAGCTTCCATAGTAGGCCAACGCACTCCGAGTCTCCTTAGTGTCTGTAGTGTTCATTGTTTTGAGTAGTGTTGCTCTAATGCACCTACATGTGCTAATTGCAACCATTTAGCGTACTCATCCTCTTCCACACAACAAGCCAATATCCCTTGGTCTGTCTGTTTGTACATGCTTCTTGCCATGATGTGGTACTTCTGAGCTCTTACTACCTCTCTACCTTGAGTGTTTATGACTGGGTGGTTAGGCCCGTATGTCAATACTGGGACTAATGGCTTAGCCCACTGCGGCACCACTTCCAAATTAAACAAGTAAGCATCAAGAAGGTCATCTGACACTCCTTGTGGGGCTTCTCCAGATGTGAGCCTAGAGAGATGGTCTGCTCTCAAGTGAGTCTTCCCTTTCCTTACCACAACCTCGAAATCATATTCCATTAGTAAGAGAAACCATCTTACTAATCTTCCTGTATTGCATGGCTTGTTCACGAGATATAGTAGTGCCTGATGGTCAGTAGAAAATTTAAACTTATTTGCAAGCAAGTAATGTCTAAACTTTTTAACTGCCTATACCATGCCTAATCCTTCTCTCTCCGTAGTGGTATAATTTCGTTCAGCTGCATTCAATTGTCTACTAGCATAGGCAATTGAAGATCCATATTACCTTCACCGGTAGGTTGCGCGAGTACACACCCAATAGCATAATTGGATGCATCAACATGAACATGGAAAGGCTTATTCCAATCTAGTGTGGTCAAGATCGGTGCTGAACATAATCACCGTTTAAGCTCATTGAAGGAATTCTCACATTCATGTCCACTCAAAGTTGGTCAAAAGTCTGTAGAGAGGCTTTGCTATTGTTAGCCGGCCGCCGGAGTGGGACAGATGTAATGGATGCCAGATGTAATGGAGTTTTTTGAAACGCGCGCGAAAAGTTGGTACGCGCATCTTGTAAAATCTATATAAAGTAATGTAAAGAGAATGGTCAGAGAGACGTTTTTTCTGGAATTGCTAGACTGGTCGTCTGAATGTTTGTGAGAACATTTTTTAACACTGTTGTATTCTTAAGTATTGTTGGTGTTGAGTACGTTCTGCATCGTCTGCTCATACTGTAGTTCACTGTAACGAGTGTTGAAGTAACGGATTGTGTGTCTGATTACTGCCGTCGTGTTGTGTTGCTGTGTGTTCTTTAGTTGTTTAAGTACTCTAAGTCGTTTTGAGTAGCTATAGTACTGTGTGAGTTTGAATAGGTAACTTGAAGCGTTGTTGTAGTATGTTCTGTTTGTTCTACCGGATTCATTCCATTCAGTGTTATTATCTGTTGACCACGAATACGAGGAAGAACTAGTACCTTCGGTAAACGTGAACCTTTATCTGAAGATCGCTGTAAAGTGTTGTGACGAATGAATTTGTCAACTATAGTGTTCGCTCTGGTTGATTTACTACATACTGGTGAGTTTGTAGATCGGACTACTGCTCTGTTCCAATAGCAGGTCAGTCTGAAGAAGTTCGGTACCCAGGTACATAGAAATCGAGTATTGTCCAGTTAATGCTAGTAACTGAGCTAAGACACGTATGAGTGCTTTTGTGTTGTGACGGAGATTTGGGAAATAAGTACAGGGCCTCTGTCTAACTGACCGCTACCACTCCCAAGAACCCACATTGGTCTGGTAACAACTTTCGGATAGTCAGAGACGTTACAATCTAAGCGATTCGTTTAACACCCGTGATGATTAACGTTTAACACTCGTAACACATTTTTACATTTAACACTTGGCGCCGTCTGTGGGAAATATAGTAACTCCAGAATCTACCAGAACGCAGTCTGAAGTTAGTTTAACAATCTTGGATAAAGATTCGAATTTGTTTACGATTAGAAACACATTAGCCAAAGAAATCAGCGAAAGCAAAAAAACACCTTATTTTAGCGAAATTTCGGCACATTCCGGTGATATTTCGGTAACAGAATCACAGTTTTTCGGCGACGGATTACCATTTCTTGGTGAATCTTCAGCCCAACCACCACTTTTTGAAGTAAGTTCCCCTACACTGGACATCCAGAAGGAAGGAAAATTGTTCGAAACTAAGATTCGAGGCATACTAAGCAAGATCATCGCACCGGAAAGTGCACCATCCGACGATATAGAAGATAGTCACAATACACTCACCATGAACGGGCAACAACACCAACAACAATAGTTATGTCCACCCAGGCCGCCTCCAATAGGAGTGACGTACACGAAATTTGGTGGATTCCCAGGAGATGATCCGGATGCTCACGTACACACTTTCGAGATAAGCTACACAGTTCTCAACCATCCACCGGATCAGGCCTATAAGGCTATTGTCTTCCAATCTACACTTGTCAATGAAGCAGCCAGATGGCTTACAGAATATGATATTAATCACTTCGGCACCTATGAAGCAGTACGAGATGCTTTTCTGCAGCGATTCAGGCTAAGAAAGAATCCAGCCGAAATTTTTGACTACCTACAGAACAACAAACAGAAGGCAAATCAAACCGTACAGGAGTATGCTACCCTCTTCAGAACGCACTTAAGGCAGCTACCACCGGCCCATGCTAACTTACCAGATGACGTTATCACTGAGTGGTTCATCAATGGCTTGACTCCACAACTTAAGCAGATCATGATCATAAGATGTGTCGGAGCTATGACACTCGATGCAGTCATCGCAATGACTCTACAACTGGAAAACAAAGTCGGTGGATTTACAGAAGATCTGGAGTGGTTAAAAACAAACAAAAATGTTGCCGAAGATATGACCAGACAAGTATACTACATCACATGCAAAAATTCAGGACATACTAGTGCCAATTGTGCACTTAATCAGACATTCTGCGCTATCTACAACACTGCCGGACACACCACCGAAAACTGCGCATACAACGCTAGAGTACAGGGAACAGCGACTGTCAATGCAATTATCCAGGAACAAGGGCAGCCAGCCAACCACTATGTGCCTCCGCAAATGAGAAACAACCAGCAACAAGGATATCGAAATTACAGAGGACAGAGGAATAACAACTATAATACAAACCGCTGGCAGAACGGACCACCACCGGAAAATCCCAATTTAGCACCACCGCGCTGCCATTTTTGTGGTGAATTTGGACATATTAGGAGATTTTGCAAGGATGCAGCTGAGTATGATCAAAGGAAGAAAGAACGTCAAATTCCAATGGCCAACATGGTACAAATCACACCGGTGGAAACACAGGCTGCTGCAGTCCAGACCCGATCCGGTAAACAACTACAGCCGACAGCAGAAATATTTGAACCAGGGATACGTGAACAACACAGAATGTACAACAAGGCTAGTCAATGGACCACAGCAGAACCACCAGTCTTCCCAGAGCCTATTTTGGTAACCCAGCCCTCGTTAACAAAGGAAGGAACACAGCAACGGGAGTCCGCAGCGGGAACATCATCAGCAGCAGACACATTACCAACAGTAGACACCTCCGCATCAGCAGAGGCATCAACTTCAACATCGGTGGAGCCTGTCAACCAATCTCAACAGGCCTGGGAAATCTTATCTAAGGCATCTATCACTCTGCCTCTGGGCCAACTACTGGCATTAGTACCTGGAATTCGACAACAGTTCCAACAACAGTTCAGTCCGGTGCCCTCTTGTATTCCACCGACAGCAGCAGTTCAACCGGAACCTGATTCTACGGTTGATCATTCAGTTCCCTTGATTAGAGTATGGTATAAGAATCATAAGATTACGCAGGTATTAATTGATGGAGGCTGTGGTGTTAACATTGCAACTGCGGCATTATGCAAAAGGTTAGGATGGACCGAAATCGAACCAGTTCAATTTTTTGTCAGGATGGCAGATCAATCAAGAGTCCATCCCTTAGGACTTGTGCAGAATGTACCCATCACGTTACAAGGTACGACCTTTAAAATGACGTTTGTTATACTAGATCTGCCGGAATCCACTTTTTTACAACCTTCTCTTCGGCCGACCTTGGCTGAAGCATGCGAAGGTAATACAGGACTGGTCTGCACAAGAGCTTACGTTTAAAGATGCCAATCATAGATATGTGGTGAAATTAGATGCTATACAACCTTGCGAGCTACACGCTAGACCGTATTTTGCTGAACCAGTCCATATGCTAGATGGATTGTCAGATGATGAAGAAGAAGAGTTTCTGAAGAATAACGCTGACTTAATTTCCTTAGGAACTGTTGATCTACAGTTCGTTGTAGATAATTGGAACGCTTCAGTCTGTACAGTAATACCCATCACAGAAGAGGCTAAGAAGGAAGATACTGTTTCGACACATGACGATGAACTGCAGCAACTTCTTAAACCAACAGACGACACAGAGAAACCTCAACAGTTCTATGTCCCCGAAGATCAGCTGATCACTTACAATTTAGGAGATGAAGATCACCCGCGCCCTGTAAAGATAAAGCAAAATTTACCGGAATTATTTGAAGCTGATCTAATCCAACTACTCCGCAAATTTTCCGATGTGTTTGCATGGGACTACAAGGACATGAAAGGATTGGACCCCCGCATCTACCAGCACAGGGTCATGCTGAAGCCAAAAGCAAGACCGATAAAGCAACCCAGCTACCGGATGAATCCCCATTATGCATCTCAGGTAAAGGCAGAACTGTGAAGAGATGGATAAGTATGTGTTCGAAGATGAAGAGGTGTTGCAAAATCCTTGATCTACACTAGCCAAATGAACTCCAGAAGTATATGGTGGGCCCTTTTAGCTTGCCAATGGATGTATTAGACACCCTATGTACCTTGGAAGATCACTCTCAAAAAGATAGATCAAAACAGATAAGCTGGAGTTAGCTCAGAGGTGAAAACTTGCTATTCTTGGTTCATACACCTGTCTAGTGTTTTACATAATTCTCTGAGCACAGCAGAAATTAGCTTAATTCCTCTTGGGGAAGTCTAGGTAACTTAAAGAGATAACTTTCAAGAGTAATCTCATAAAAACTAATGAACCACACACTGAGAATGAGTTTTAACAACTGATGACATCATCCCGATTTTCACGGGCTGCTACAATTCGAGACCATTGAGCAGCAAAATCAACATAACTCCAAATGTAGGAATCCAATGATTATGAAAATTTGTATGGCTATACTAGACAGTAAGCTGAACCCAAAAAGCTTTAAATCACTGAATTTGGATAAGTAACCACTGAGAAATGGCTCTGACAAGATGAGTGAAAAAGTCGGGTACCTGACAGAGAAGTGAAGATGAACAGACCCTGTTGACTTCAAATGAACATAACTTAAGATTGCAAAATCCAAATGACATGAAAACTTGTGAGCATATAGTAGACTTATAGAGCTAACTTTAACAAGTTAAATCACTGAAAATGATGCACCAAGCTCAGAGAAAACATCTCTGCAAGCTGACTGAGAAAACTGAGAGTAATGGCAGTGAGTAGTACACTTCACAAGAACATGGAAAGATGAACTCAAATAATCATGAAAATGAAAGTATATTGCTTGTACAATACAATGACTTACTGATACATATGTGTGCCTTGTAATCACACCTTGATATGGCATAAAGCTTAGCTCTTGGAGGTCTTCACATAGGTCTCTCTAACCACGACTAAAACTGCCATCTATTTATAGTTGAGTTTGGGAGGCTAACTTCCCTCAATCACTCTCCAATCAATCAGTGGTTGATTTGATTCTCTACCTACCACAAATCACGAATTCGTGGCTCCTCTTTCCATTCTTGATCATGTGGACTCAACCACTTAAGATTCTCTTACTTTTACATTAAGTAAACTCTTCAAAAAATTACAAGAGGTAGTTCACAAGTGAACTTTACATAGTCTTCTTTTTAAAGCTTCTTCTAAGACTTTGTGGGACTCAAGCCAATACTTAGGCTTGTCATAGACTTGCTCCAACAGCTCCCCCTCAAGCCAAGTATGCTTGAGGTCTTCAATCTTCCAAGATTACCTGCAAACCTATCATAGCCTTGAATTTGCAAAGCTTTGTACCATCCAATGCTTTGGTTAGAATATCTGCACATTGTTGATGAGTAGACACATATGATATTTGAATCTCTTTGCTTAGAACCTTCTCTCGTACATAGTGATAATGAACTTCCATATGTTTAGTCCTTGCATGAAAAATAGGATTAGTAGCCAAATGAATACAACTCATATTGTCACCAAAAATAGTTGGAGTTCCAAACTCCAATCCAAGATCTTTGAATAATGTCTTCATCCACATAGCTTCTTGTGTAGCTATGGCAAGACCTCTATATTCAGCTTCAGTAGAAGAGAGAGCAACTGTGGGTTGCTTCTTGGATGACCATGAAATAAGCTTTGAACCTGCAAAGGTAAGATAACCTGAAGTGCTCCTTCTATCTTCCTTGGAGCCAGCCCAATCTGCATCAGAAAATAGCTTCAAACCTAAATCAGATACATAAGGATAATAAAGTCCTTCATTTATGGTTCCTTTGAGATACTTGAGAATCCTTTTGGCAGCTGTTGGAGAATTCCTCTCCTAATCGCAGCGGAAAGTGTAGAAGACCTTCTCAGGATCAAGACTCTTTCCAACAGCAAAACATTCAAATGAAAACTGGTACCAACTGAAATATCCAATGAACTTGAAACTTTTGTCACTCAAACTAGACACCTAGAGCTTTCAAATGAGATATAAAACACTCAATTTGGAGTAGATTTGAGTTGGCAACTATTTGATTCAAAACAGACTACCTGTCCACTCAGTTAGGCTGAAAACTAGACTTCACTAAAACCTGAATAACTCACAGAGCATAAAGAACTTCATAAAACTGTTCTATAGAGAGGAATTACTCAAGATAAGCTTTCCAACGAATGTTTAAACACTAAAATCGGATACATATATTGAGAGATATGACTCTCACAAGTAGACTATGTAGAAATGGGTGTGCGGCTGGACATACTCTATGAGAGTGAACTCAACGAAATGACTCAAAACAAATGAAGTAGCTACAAGGGAGCTTCCATGCCTTCTTGCTCTATTCTTGAGTGTCTTCCCTTGCCTCTTTTATAGCCAAGTGACCAAAAACTCTCATGATGAGTTTGAGAGCTCTTCTCCATCATTTCTCCACTACTTTGGACAGCCACTCCTCTTACAGTTCAGCTTTTAGATTTGATTCTCTTTTGAATGATTCTCTTTTGGCCTCCACTACTTGCTGAAGTAAATGCTTCTATTTTTCATTTTTGTATTTTCCTTCTACTTGAAGAAAATCCTTTTTGCAAAAATATATACGAGCTTACTTCTTTATTTTTAACACTCCCCCTCAAGCTCACATGTGAGCTTGCACCTTCAGCCATATCCTGCAAGTTGATGTCGTCCTTGAACCTCTTGAGCTTAGAAGCATCTAGGGACTTTGTAAGCATGTCTGCAACCTGGTCATTAGTTCCAATGAACTTTATATCCACATCTTTGCTCAAAACTTTTTCTCGAACATAATGATAATGCACTTCTATGTGCTTGCTTCGTGCATGAAACATTGGATTGTTTGTCAAGTGAATGCTTGACATGTTGTCACCGTAAATTGGAATGGTCTCCACCTCCACATCAAGATCAACCAAGAGCTTCCTAATCCACATAGCTTCACAAGTTGCAAAGGCTAAACCTCTATATTCAGCTTCTGTAGATGATAGTGCAACAGTAGGCTGCTTCTTTGAGCTCCATGTGATAGGTTTGCTTCCTATCATGAACACATAACCTGAAGTGGATCTTCTATCTTCCTTTGAACCAGCCCAATCAACATCACTGAAGCCTTTTACCTGCAGTTCTTCATCATATCTATAAAACAAAGCATGATTGACTGTGTGCTTTGTGAAGAGATGGATAGGTATGTGTTGAAGATGAAGAGGTGTTGCAAAATCCTTGATCTACACCAGCCAAATGAACTCCAGGAGTAGATGGTGGGCCCTTTTAGCTTGCCAATGGATGTATTAGACACCCTATGTACCTTGGAAGATCACTCTAGAAAAGATAGATCAAAACAGATAAGTTGGAGTTAGCTCAGAGGTGAAAACTTGCTATTCTTGGTTGATACACCTGTCCAGTGTTTTACATAATTCTCTGAGCATAGCAGCAATTAGATTAATTCCTCTTGGGGAAGGCTAGGTAGCTTAAAGAGCTAACTTTAGAGAGTAATCTCATCAAAAATAACAAACCACACACTGAGAATGACTTTTAACAAGTGATGACATCATCCCGATTTTCACGGGCTGCTACAGAAATAGACTAGTGAGCAGAAAAATCAACATAACTCAAAATATGGAAATCCAATGATTATGAAAATTTGTATAGTTATACTAGACAGTAAGCTGAATCCAACAAGCTTTAAATCACTGAATTTGGGTAAGTAACCACTGAGAAATGGCTCTGACAAGATGAGTGAAAAAGTCGGGTACCTGACAGAGAGGTGAAGATGAACAGACCCTGTTGACTTCAAATAAACATAACTGAAGATTGCAACATCCAAATGACATGAAAATTTATGAGCATATAGTAGACTTATAGAGCTAACTTTACAATGTTAAATAACTTAAAATGATGCACCAAGCTCAGAGAAAACATCTCTGCAAGCTGACTGAGAAAACTGAGAGTAATGGCAGTGAGTAGTACACTTCACAAGAACATGGAAAGATGAACTCAAATAATCATGAAAATGAAAGTATATTGCTTGTACAATACAATGACTTACTGATACATATGTGTGCCTTGTAATCACACCTTGATATGGCATAAAGCTCAGCTCTTGGAGGTCTTCACATAGGTCTCTCTAACCACGACTAAAACTGCCATCTATTTATAGTTGAGTTTGGGAGGCTAACTTCCCTCAATCACTCTCCAATCAATCAATGATTGGTTTGATTCTCTACCTACCACAAATCACGAATTCGTGGCTCCTCTTTCCATTCTTGATCATGTGGGCTCAACCACTTAAGATTCTCTTACTTTTACATTAAGTAAACTCTTCAAAAGTTACAAGAGGTAGTTCACAAGTGAACTTTACATAGTCTTCTTTTTAAAGCTTCTTCTAAGACTTTGTGAGACTCAAGCCAATACTTAGGCTTGTCATAGACTTGCTCCAACATGCTTCACATATCTTAGCACTCGTTTGGCTGAATTTAAATGTTCACTTGTTGGAGCTTGCATAAATTGAGAAAGAACTCCAACAATATAACACAAATCTGGTCTTGTGATCGTAGCATAGATCAACGAACCTATAATACTCCTGTATGTAGTTACATCATGTAACTTCTCTCCATCATTTGAGCATAGCTTCACATTTGTGTCCATAGGTTGAGTGAGTGGTTTGCATTCACTCATTCCAAATCTGAAAAGAACATCCAATAGGTACTTTCTTTGCATCAAGTAAATGCCATCTTTCCCATAGACTATCTCAATGCCTAAAAAGTATTTCAGCTCACCAAGATCTGAAATTTTAAACTCCTTACCGAGTTTCCTTTTGATCTCTTGTATTCCTATAACATTACTTCCTGTTATGATGAGATCATCAACGTATATGCAAATATATACCTGCTTGCCTTCTTCTTTCTTCATGTAGAGAGAGGGATCTGCATTACTTGGACTGTACCCACACCTTGTGAGGTACTCGACCAATCTTTGATTCCAAGCACGTGGTGCTTGCTTCAGCCCATACAAAGCTTTCTTCAATCTACAAACAAAATTTGGATGCTTTTTGTCTTCAAATCCAATCGGTTGACTCATGTATACCTCTTCTTGAAGTTCACCATTGAGAAAAGCATTTTTTATGTCAAGTTGGTACAATGGCCATCTCTTTGCTGCACTCACTGCAATCAAGGTTCTAATTGTTCCCATCTTTGCAACCGGGCTGAAAGTCTCTTCATAATCGATGCCGTGAGTTTGCTTGAATCCTTTTGCTACCAGTCTAGCTTTATGCCTTGCTAGAGAACCATCAGCATTTCTCTTTATTTTAAACACCCATTTATTTGGAACAATCTTCATACCTTCAGCCTTTGGAACTAGCTCCCATGTGTGATTGTCCTTGAGAGCTTTCATCTCTTCTTGCATAGCTTCTTGCCATTCTTTTTGTGTACATGCTTCTTCATATGCATCCGGTTCTTTGTCTTTGACCACCTGTGTCATATATGCAAAATGCTTTGCAATAAAACTATCATAGCTCAGCCTTTCAATTGGATACCTTGCTCTTGAAGACCTCCTTTCATTCCCTTTTGAACATTGCTTCTCAACCGGTTCAACTTTACCTTTGGTGTGATCACCTCTTCATACTCTTCTTCACTTGCATTTGAATCACTATTTTGGGTAGCACTTTCAGCTTTGGATCTTTCATAGGCTGATGTTGGTGATGAGGAATGACTCCTTAGCCTCCCCTTCCATGTTGAACTTTCTCCAAGTGATGTAGAAGCTTCTGGACTTGACATTTGAGTGCTTGTTTGCTGAAATTCTTCTTGGACAGCACCTCCATCATCTTCGCAATCTTCTTCAAGAATCTTTTCTTTCCCTTTGTCTCCAAACCATGGTCTTAGCTCATCAAATACCACATCTCGTGAGACTCGTAGCTCCTTTGTCACCGGATTGTAGCACCTATATCCCTTTTGCTCCGATGAATATCCAATAAAAATACATTTTTCGGACTTTGCCTCCATCTTTGTCCTTAGTTCTTGAGGGATGTGAACATAACACACACATCCAAAAACTTTGAGATGTGTAAGGTCAGGTTTCTTACCGAAATAAACCTCCTCGGGAGTTAGATTATGCACTCCAGCCGTTGTGCACTTGTTCATCAAATAAACGGCCGTACTAGTTGCTTTAGCCCAATAGTTTAGTGGCATCTTCATCTCGTTGAGCATGCATCTTGCAACTTTTGTGATATGTCGATTTTTCCTTTCAGCTATTCCATTTTGTTGAGGCATGTACCTACATGTAAATTGTCTCTTGATGCCATTTTCATAAAGAAAATCTGAAAATTCTTTGGAGAAATATTCTCCTCCTCCATCGGACCTCAGGGTCTTTATGTAGCGTCCTGTTTCCTTTTCTACCTGTGCTTTAGATCTCTTGAACATGGAGAACACATCTGATTTTTGTTTTATGCAAAACATCCATACTTTTCTTGAATGATCATCGATAAAAGTGACAAAATATCTATTACCAACCACTGATGGTTGTTGTGATGGTCCCCATACATCCGTGTGTATCAAGTCGAGGACATTCCTTGCCACATAGTTGCTCTTCTTGAATGGTTGTCGAGTTTGCTTTCCTAGTTGACATGCTTCACAAAACTCATGTAGTCGAGCATCATTGAATCTTGGAAGAACTCTTACCACTTCATGGTTGCTCATGTCCTTGAGCTTGAGAATGTTGATATGTCCAAACCTTTTGTGCCACAAATCGATTTCAGCTATCCTCTTGTTTCCAAACTGAATATACATCACCTTTCCATGCGGTTGTTGAATGTCCAAAGTGAACATCCTTCCTTCTTTCCTTCCTTGAGCAATGACCTTGAATCCTTCTTTTGGATTCTTTATAAAGCAGCCTTTTTCATTGAAGATAACATGATATCCTTTCTCTACCATTTGTCCTACTGAAATCAAATTCTTTGCAATAGTAGGAACATGAACATCAGCCAATACCTTCTTGTCTCCAAGCTTGATATCTCCAACATGCTCAATTGCATGTTGAGTTTCATCGCCGGTCTCCACACAATCTTTTCCACTTGGAGCTTGTAGTTTTGTGAACAAATCTCCTTGGCATGTCATATGGTTGCTGCAACCTGAATCTATGAACCACTTTTTGTCATCACTTCTCGAGTTGTTGTAGTCATGCATCATGGCAAGCATGGTTTGCTTGTCTCCTTCACTTGATGTACTCGCATAGTTATTTTGGCTCCTTTGGTTGCCTCCATTCAGCCTTCCATTCTTTTGCCAACAATCATTTGCATAATGTCCTAGTTTACCACAATGATAACATGTTATACCTTTATGAGGATTGTATGAACCTCGACCTCTTCCTCTATTTCTTCCTCGACCTCTTCCATGTGTGTTGTCATTTGAGTTGTCCTTGTTGTCCTCCGAGTTGTGTTGGCTGAAATTTGTGTTGTTGTAGCTTCTTCCTCTTCCTCTCGAGCCTCCTCTTGAGTTCCTTCCTCTACCTCTTCCTGCATATAACATTTGACTATGGCTGTCCTTACCTTTGTTGCCTTCTCCTTGTTGAGCAACCTCTTCAGCCACAAGATTTGGTATAATCTCGTCGAATGTTGGTAGAGGATCTCTATAAAGGATGTTTGTGATGAGGGGCTTCCACTTTTCTTCACTTCTCAAGCCATTGAGGGCTGTTTGGACGATGTCTTCCTCTTCTATCTTGCATCCAACTGATGCTAGCTGATCTCGAACCTCTTTGATCCTCAATGTATACTCACTAATGCTTTGGGTTGAGCTTTTCTTCATGTTGTTGAGTTCGTTCTTGAGTTGCATCCTCCGAGACCTTGTTGAGGTAGCATACACCTTCTCCAATGCTTCCCAAACTTCCTTGGCTGTTTCTAAGCTTTGCACATGACCAATCATAGTGTTAGAAATAACTTGTGAGATGAGGAACATCACCCTTCGATTCCTCTCTTCCCAATCAGCAAATTGTCTCCTTTGTGCCGGAGTAATGTTGGGATCTTCAATGTCCACCGGTTGTGGATCGTCTCCACTAACTAGACTCCATAAACCTTTACCTTTAAGGTAATTTATCATTCTATACCTCCAAGACTGAAATTGTCTTTGTCTAACTTCTCAACTTGTCCTAAATCAGCCATTGAAAACTTCCAAGATTGAAGTTTACCTCAAGTATGTTGTGGCGCTCTTTCTTGACTTCACGAAGCTCCCCCTTGATTTGTAGCTTCTCCTTTGCTTCAATTCAGTTCCAATGCTTTGAATCTTCAACTCCAATGCGCTGATACCAATTGTTGGAGAATTCCTCTCCCAATCGCAGCGGAAAGTGTAGAAGACCTTCTCACGATCAAGACTCTTGCCAACAGCAGAACATTCAAATGAAAACTGGTACCAACTGAAATATCCAATGAACTTGAAACTTTGGTCACTCAAACTAGACACCTAGAGATTTCAATTGAGATATAAAACACTCAATTTGGAGTAGATTTGAGTTGGCAACTATTTGATTCAAAACAGACTACCTGTCCACTAAGTTAGGCTGAAAACTGGACTTCACTAAAACCTAAATTTCATAAAACTGTTCTAGACAGAGGAAGTACTCAAGATAAGCTTTCCAACGAATATTTAAACACTAAAATCGGATACATATATTGAGAGATATGACTCTCACAAGTAGACTATGTAGAAATGGGTGTGCGGCTGGACATACTCTATGAGAGTGAACTGAACGAAATGACTCAAAACAAATGAAGTAGCTACAAGGGAGCTTCCATGCCTTCTTGCTCTATTCTTGAGTGTCTTCCCTTGCCTCTTTTATAGCCAAGTGACCAAAAACTCTCATGATGAGTTTGAGAGCTCTTCTCCATCATTTCTCCACTACTTTGGACAGCCACTCCTCTTACAGTTCAGCTTTTAGATTTGATTCTCTTTTGAATGATTCTCTTTTGGCCTCCACTACTTGCTGAAGTAAATGCTTCTATTTTTCATTTTTGTATTTTCCTTCTACTTGAAGAAAATCCTTTTTGCAAAAATATATACGAGCTTACTTCTTTATTTTTAACAGCAGCATCCATATGTGGTTTCCTTGGTGTGTGCATAAATTGGCTTAGCACACTCACACTGTAACATATATCTACTCTTGTCAATGTGGCATAGTTGAGACTACCCACTAGACTTTGATATGATGTGATGTCCTCTATGAGTTCACCTTCATGTGAGCTCAATTTGTGATTGACCTCCATTGGAGTACCTGCAATCTTACAATCTTGCATCTTGAATTTTGCCAACATGCCCTTAATGTACTTTCTTTGAGTGAGAAACAAACCATGATCTTTGTAGACAACTTCGAAACCTAGGAAGTAGGTAAGTGAACCCAAATCACTTATCTTGAACTCTTCTCTCATTCTGATCTTTGATCTTCTTCATACCATCTACATCATTTCCTGTCAATATAATATCATCTACATATACACATAGGTAGATGACCTCAGAATTACTCTTTTTAATAAAGAGTGAAGGATCTGCCTTGCTTGGTTGAAAGCCTTTGTCCTGCAAGAATGAAACAAGCCTGAAATTCCAAGCTCTTGGAGCTTGCTTGAGACCATACAATGCTTTGTTAAGTTTACACACATAATCAGGATAAACTTGATTCTCAAAACCAGGTGGTTGTGCCATATATACCTCTTCTGTTATCCAACCATTCAAGAATGCATTCTTTACATCTAGTTGAAGTATCTTCCAATTCTTGGAAGAGGCAATACTAAGCAAAACCCTAATAGTAGGCATCTTTGCCACAAGAGAGAAGGTCTCCTCATAATCAATTCCCTGAGTTTGTGCAAAGCCTTTTGCTACAAGCCTTGCCTTATACCTGTTAATTAAACCATCAGAATTCTTCTTGAGTTTATAGACCCATCTTGAGCCTATTACCTTCATGGATGAAGTCTTGGGCACCAAATCCCAAGTGTTGTTTTCCTCAAGTGCTTCAATCTCTTCCTTCATTGCATGCTTCCATTCTGATTTTGCTTTGGCCTCTTCAAATGATGATGGCTCCTCTTGGTTTATATCCTGTGCTATGTAGATAGAGTGTTTAGTTACTAATCAGGTGTCAAGGTTTTTTCTTTTCCCTCATAGATCTTCTTAGGCCATGATGTGATGATTCTTCCTCATGTCCAAGTTCTTGCAATTTTGCTTTACCTTTAGACTTCCATGCTTTGATCTTTTCCATCTGAGATTCTTCATCATCCTCTGAGGTGTCTTGTTCTTCAATCTTCGGTTGTTCTCTACCAAGCTTTGGAAAATCTTCTTCAAGATTATATGGTAAATTGACCTTCCTGCATGAATCTTCATACCAATAATTGTTCTCATAAAAAACTACATCCCTGCCTACCAAGAATCCTTTGTTTGTAGGGTTGTATAACCAGTAGCCCTTTTGATTGTTGTCATATCCAATAAATACACACCTTTCTACCTTTGGATCCATCTTGCCTCTAACCTGTGAAGGAACATGAGCAAAGGCAATACATCCAAAAATTTTACAATGATCTAAGCTTGGTCTTCTTCCATTCCAAGCCTCATATGGAGTCATCCCATCAAGGGATTTTGAAGGCAACCTGTTAATCAAGTAAGTGGCTGTAGATACAACCTCAGCCCATAAGTAATTAGGTAAATGCTTTTCATTTAACATAGACCTTGCAACTTCAACAATTGTCCTATTCCTCCTTTCTGCCACTCCATTTTGCTCAGGAGTGTACCTTGTAGTTACCTCTCTTTTGATTCCTCTTTCTTGAAGAAAAGAATCAAACTCATGGGAGAAGTATTCTCCCCCTCCATCTGACCTTAGCCTTTTTAGTGATTTACCTGTTTGATTCTCCACAAGAGCCAAATATCTTTTGAAACATGAAAAAACTTCATCTTTGTGTTTCATAAAGAATAGGATAGTCCATCTGCTGCAATCATCAATAAAGGAAACATAATACCTTGATCCAGATATTGAAGCTTCCTTGCTAGGTCCCCATACATCTGTATGAACCAACTCCAAGAGATCTCCATGCATATAACCTTTCTTCATGAATGGTAACCTGTGAGACTTTCCAAATTGACATGCACTACACTTATAAATCATATGTTGTTTTGACAAATTAGGGAGTCCAAGTACACTTTGGTCCCTGCATATTTGCTTTAATGACCTTTCACCAATATGTGCTAACCTTTTGTGCCATACTTCCAATTTTGTGAGTGTCTGACTACCATAATTAAAGAGAGCAATTTTTCTAGTGTCCTGTAATTCAAATGTGAAGAATCAACCTGTCTTTTTACCTTTTGCAATTCTTCTGAATCCTTGACTTGGATCTTCAACAAATGCTCCTGCTTTTGTGAACCTGACTTGCAACCCTTTCTCTACTATCTGCCCAACACTTATCAAATTCTTTGTAATGGTAGGGGCATAGAGTACCTTACTAAGTAGATTGATGTTTCCATCAGGTGCTTTGACATTGCCTATTTTCTCCACAGGATGTTTTGTATCATCTCCTGTTTGTACCTCATGCTTATTCCTTGGATCTTCTAAATCTGATAGGAGTGCCACATTTCCTGCCACATGATTTGAACAACCTAAATCTATGTAGAAAACATGCTCATCAGATTTACCTTGTGGCATAGCCATGTTCATGATCAATAATGAATCCTCTTTGTTTGAGTCTTCTGTGTAGTTATTGTAGTCTCTCCTTCCTTTGTAGCCTCCTTGATAGTTTGAATGATTGTAGTTGTTGTAGTTGCCATGGTAGTTGTTGAACCTTCCTCTTGAGTAGCCATAACTTCCTCTATTGTATCCTCTGCCTCTTTGATTCCTGAAATTCCTAAAGCAATTCTCAGTTGTATGATTAGTTAGTCCACAAATAGAACATGGGTTGGAGTCTTGGGATCTCCCCCTGCCTTGTCTACCTCCTCTTCCTCTACCTCTGCCATGTCTTCCTCTACCTGCATAGTTAGCTTGATATGTACCTGCTTCATCATCCACTTTCTTTGCCTTTCCTTTGTTATCTTTAGACTTGCTTTTATCCGTGTATAAAGCTGAAGATTGATTACCTTTAGAGCTTTCTCCATTTTTGATAAGCTTTGCCTCTTGAGTAAGTAGTTGTCCAATGAGTGTGTTGAAATCAGGTACATGCATGTCCATGTACAAATCCATAGCTGTGGTGAATGCTTCCCACTTGTCATCTGCCTTCAAACCATTGATGACCTGCCTTACAATTTGCTCTTCATCTATTACCTCTCCAATGCTTCCCAACTGATCCGCTATGTCCTTGAGCTTTGTGACAAAATCAATCACATTTTGTTTGGGAGCCTTCTTGAGAGTTGTGAAATCCAGCCATAGTTGATGCTTCCTAGCTTTAGTACTTGAAGAAAAGAAAGCTTCAAGTGCATCCCACACTTCCTGAGATGTCTTACAACTTCTAATGTGAGGCAACAAAAAATCTGAGATAGAGTTGAGGAGATAAGACCTTGCAAGTGCATCCTTGGAGCACCATGTGCTCAATCTTTCTTGCTCTTCTTGTGTTGGTTGACTTTTGTTCCTGAAACTTGGCATAACTTCATCTCCAGCCACATAACCATATAAACTTCTACCTTGGAGATAAGCTTCCATTCTTAATGACCAAGCTGAGTAGTTACCTCTGTCCAATTTTTCAATTGATGAAGGAAATCCATCTGCCATGTTGTCCAACCTTGCTCTGATACCACTGTGAAGAGATGGATAAGTATGTGTTTGAAGATGAAGAGGTGTTGCAGAATCCTTGATCTACACCAGCCAAATGAACTCTAGAAGTATATGGTGGGCCCTTTTAGCTTGCCAATGGATGTGTTAGACACCCTATGTACCTTGGAAGATCACTCTCAAAAAGATAGATCAAAACAGATAAGTTGGAGTTAGCTCAGAGGTGAAAACTTGCTATTCTTGGTTCATACACATGTCCAGTGTTTTACATAATTCTTTGAGCACAGCAGCAATTAGCTTAATTCCTCTTGGGGAAGTCTAGGTAACTTAAAGAGATAACTTTCAAGAGTAATCTCATAAAAAATAATGAACCACACACTGAGAATGAGTTTTAACAAATGATGACATCATCCCGATTTTCACGGGCTACTATAGTTTGAGACCAGTGAGCAGAAAAATCAACATAACTCAAAATGTAGGAATCCAATGATTATGAAAATTTGTATGGCTATACTAGTCAGTAAGCTGAATCCAAAAAGCTTTAAATCAATGAATTTGGATAAGTAACCACTAAGAAATGGCTCTGACAAGATGAGTGAAAAAGTCGGGTACCTGACAGAGAAGTGAAGATGAATAGACCCTGTTGACTTCAAATGAACATAACTGAAGATTGCAACATCCAAATGACATGAAAATTTGTGAGCATATAGTAGACTTGCAGCGCTAACTGTACCAAGTTAAATCACTGAAAATGATGCACCAAGCTCAGAGAAAACATCTCTGCAATCTGACTGAGAAAACTGAGAGTAATGGCAGTGAGTAGTACACTTCACAAGAACATGGAAAGATGAACTCAAATAATCATGAAAATGAAAGTATATTGCTTGTACAATACAATGACTTACTGATACATATATGTGCCTTGTAATCACACCTTGATATGGCATAAAGCTCAACTCTTGGAGGTCTTCACATAGGTCTCTCTAACCACGACTAAAATTGCCATCTATTTATAGTTGAGTTTGGGAGGCTAACTTCCCTCAATCACTCTCCAATCAATCAGTGATTGATTTGATTCTCTACCTACCACAAATCACGAATTCGTGGCTCCTCTTTCCATTCTTGATCATGTGGACTCAACCACTTAAGATTCTCTAAGACTTTGTGGGACTCAAGCCAATACTTAGGCTTGTCATAGACTTGCTCCAACAGCTCCCCCTCAAGCCAAGTATGCTTGAGGTCTTCAATCTTCCAAGATTACCTGCAAACCTATCATAGCCTTGCATTTGCAAAGCTTTGTACCATCCAATGCTTTGGTTAGAATATCTGCACATTGTTGATGAGTAGACACATATGATATTTGAATCTCTTTGCTTAGAACCTTCTCTCGTACATAGTGATAATGGACTTCAATATGTTTAGTCCTTGCATGAAAAATAGGATTAGCAGCCAAATGAATAGAACTCATATTGTCACCAAAAATAGTTGGAGTTCCAAACTCCAATCAAAGATCTTTGAATAATGTCTTCATCCACATAGCTTCTTGTGTAGCTATGGCAAGACCTCTATATTCAGCTTCAATAGAAGAGAGAGCAACTGTGGGTTGCTTCTTGGATGACCATGAAATAAGCTTTGAACCTGCAAAGGTAAGATAACCTGAAGTGCTCCCTCTATCTTCCTTGGAGCCAGCCCAATCTGCATCAGAAAATAGCTTCAAACCTAAATCAGATACATAAGGATAATAAAGTCCTTCATTTATGGTTCCTTTGAGATACTTGAGAATCCTTTTGGCAGCATCCATATGTGGTTTCCTTGGTGTGTGCATAAATTGGCTTAGCACACTCACACTGTAACATATATCTACTCTTGTCAATGTGGCATAGTTGAGACTACCCACTAGACTTTGATATGATGTGATGTCCTCTATGAGTTCACCTTCATGTGAGCTCAATTTGTGATTGACCTCCATTGGAGTACCTGCAATCTTACAATCTTGCATCTTGAATTTTGCCAACATGTCCTTAATGTACTTTCTTTGAGTGAGAAACAAACCATGATCTTTGTAGACAACTTCCAAACCTAGGAAGTAGGTAAGTGAACCCAGATCACTTATCTTGAACTCTTCTCTCATCTGATCTTTGATCTTCTTCATACCATCTGCATCATTTCCTGTCAATATAATATCATCTACATATACACATAGGTAGATGACCTCAGAATTACTCTTTTTAATAAAGAGTGAAGGATCTGCCTTGCTTGGTTGAAAGCCTTTGTCCTGCAAGAATGAAACAAGCCTGAAATTCCAAGCTCTTGGAGCTTGCTTGAGACCATACAATGCTTTGTTAAGTTTACACACATAATCAGGATAAACTTGATTCTCAAAACCAGGTGGTTGTGCCATATATACCTCTTCTGTTATCCAACCATTCAAGAATGAATTCTTTACATCTAGTTGAAGTATCTTCCAATTCTTGGAAGAGGCAATACTAAGCAAAACCCTAATAGTAGGCATCTTTGCCACAGGAGAGAAGGTCTCCTCATAATCAATTCCCTGAGTTTGTGCAAAGCCTTTTGCTACAAGCCTTGCCTTATACCTGTTAATTGAACCATCAGAATTCTTCTTGAGTTTATAGACCCATCTTGAGCCTATTACCTTCATGGATGAAGTCTTGGGCACCAAATCCCAAGTGTTGTTTTCCTCAAGTGCTTCAATCTCTTCCTTCATTGCATGCTTCCATTCTGATTTTGCTCTGGCCTCTTCAAATGATGATGGCTCCTCTTGGTTTATATCCTGTGCTATGTCGATAGAGTGTTTAGTTACTAATGAGGTGTCAAACCCATACCTTTCTGGTTTTTTCTTTTCCCTCATAGATCTTCTTAGGCCATGATGTGATGATTCTGCCTCATGTCCAAGTTCTTGCAATTTTGCTTTACCTTTAGACTTCCATGCTTTGATCTTTTCCATCTGAGATTCTTCATCATCCTCTGAGGTGTCTTGTTCTTCAATCTTTGGTTGTTCTCTACCAAGCTTTGGAAAATCTTCTTCAAGATTATATGGTAAATTGACCTTCCTGCATGAATCTTCATACCAATAATTGTTCTCATCAAAAACTACATCCCTGCCTACCAAGAATCCTTTGTTTGTAGGGTTGTATAACCTGTAGCCCTTTTGATTGTTGTCATATCCAATAAATACACACCTTTCTGCCTTTGGATCCATCTTGCCTCTAACCTGTGAAGGAACATGAGCAAAAGCAATACATCCAAAAATTTTACAATGATCTAAGCTTGGTCTTCTTCCATTCCAAGCCTCATATGGAGTCATCCCATCAAGGGATTTTGAAGGCAACCTGTTAATCAAGTAAGTGGCTGTAGATACAACCTCAACCCATAAGTAATTAGGTAAATGCTTTTCATTTAACATAGACCTTGCAGCTTCAACAATCGTCCTATTCCTCCTTTCTGCCACTCCATTTTGCTCAGGAGTGTACCTTGTAGTTACCTCTCTTTTGATTCCTTCTTTCTTGAAGAAAAGAATCAAACTCATGGGAGAAGTATTCTTCCCCTCCATCTGACCTTAGCCTTTTTAGTGATTTACCTGTTTGATTCTCCACAAGAGCCAAATATCTTTTGAAACATGAAAAAACTTCATCTTTGTGTTTCATAAAGAATAGGATAGTCCATCTGCTGCAATCATCAATAAAGGAAACATAATACCTTGATCCAGATATTGAAGCTTCCTTGCTAGGTCCCCATACATCTGTATGAACCAACTCCAAGAGATCTCCATGCATATAACCTTTCTTCATGAATGGTAACCTGTGAGACTTTCCAAATTGACATGCACTACACTTATAAATCATATGTTGTTTTGACAAATTAGGGAGTCCAAGTACACTTTGGTCCCTGCATATTTGCTTTAATGACCTTTCACCAATATGTGCTAACCTTTTGTGCCATACTTCCAATTCTGTGAGTGTCTGACTACCATAATTAAAGAGAGCAATGTTTCTAGTGTCCTGTAATTCAAATGTGAACAATCTACCTGTCTTTTTACCTTTTGCAATTCTTCTGAATCCTTGACTTGGATCTTCAACAAATGCTCCTGCTTTTGTGAACCTGACTTGCAACCCTTTCTCTACTATCTGCCCAACACTTATCAAATTCTTTGTAATGGTAGGGACATAGAGTACCTTACTGAGTAGATTGATGTTTCCATCAGGTGCTTTGACATTGCCTATTTTCTCCACAGGATGTTTTGTATCATCTCCTGTTTGTACCTCATGCTTATTCCTTGGATCTTCTAAATCTGATAGGAGTGCCACGTTTCCTGCCACATGATTTGAACAACCTGAATCTATGTAGAAAACATGCTCATCAGATTTACCTTGTGGCATAGCCATGTTCATGATCAATAATGAATCCTCTTTGTTTGAGTCTTCTGTGTAGTTATTGTAGTCTCTCCTTCCTTTGTAGCCTCCTTGATAGTTTGAATGATTGTAGTTGTTGTAGTTGCCATGGTAGTTGTTGAACCTTCCTCTTGAGTAGCCATAACTTCCTCTATTGTATCCTCTGCCTCTTTGATTCCTGAAATTCCTAAAGCAATTCTCAGTTGTATGATTAGTTAGTCCACAAATAGAACATGGGTTGGAGTCTTGGGATCTCCCCCTGCCTTGTCTACCTCCTCTTCCTCTACCTCTGCCATGTCTTCCTCTACCTGCATGGTTAGCTTGATATGTACCTACTTCATCATCCACTTTCTTTGCCTTTCCTTTGTTATCTTTAGACTTGCTTTTATCCGTGTATAAAGCTGAAGATTGATTACCTTTAGAGCTTTCTCCATTTTTGATAAGCTTTGCCTCTTGAGTAAGTAGTTGTCCAATGAGTGTGTTGAAATCAGGTACATGCATGTCCATGTACAAATCCATAGCTGTGGTGAATGCTTCCCACTTGTCATCTGCCTTCAAGCCATTGATGACCTGCCTTACAATTTGCTCTTCATCTATTACCTCTCCAATGCTTCCCAACTGATCCGCTATGTCCTTGAGCTTTGTGACAAAATCAATCACATTTTGTTTGGGAGCCTTCTTGAGAGTTGTGAAATCCAGCCATAGTTGATGCTTCCTAGCTTTAGTACTTGAAGAAAAGAAAGCTTCAAGTGCATCCCACACTTCCTGAGATGTCTTACAACTTCTAATGTGAGGCAACAAAAAATCTGAGATAGAGTTGAGGAGATAAGACCTTGCAAGTGCATCCTTGGAGCACCATGTGCTCAATCTTTCTTGCTCTTCTTGTGTTGGTTGACTTTTGTTCCTGAAACTTGGCATAACTTCATCTCCAGCCACATAACCATATAAACTTCTACCTTGGAGATAAGCTTCCATTCTTAATGAGCAAGCTGAGTAGTTACCTCTGTCCAATTTGTCAATTGATGAAGGAAATCCATCTGCCATGTTGTCCAACCTTGCTCTGATACCACTGTGAAGAGATGGATAAGTATGTGTTTGAAGATGAAGAGGTGTTGCAAAATCCTTGATCTACACCAGCCAAATGAACTCCAGAAGTATATGGTGGGCCCTTTTAGCTTGCCAATGGATGTATTAGACACCCTATGTACCTTGGAAGATCACTCTCAAAAAGATAGATCAAGACAGATAAGTTGGAGTTAGCTCAGAGGTGAAAACTTGCTATTCTTGGTTCATACACCTGTCGAGTGTTTTACATAATTCTTTGAGCACAACAGCAATTAGCTTAATTCCTCTTGGGGAAGTCTAGGTAACTTAAAGAGATATTTTTCAAGAGTAATCTCATCAAAAATAATGAACCACACACTGAGAATGAGTTTTAACAACTGATGACATCATCCCGATTTTCACGGGCTACTATAGTTTGAGACCAGTGAGCAGAAAAATCAACATAACTCAAAATGTAGGAATCCAATGATTATGAAAATTTGTATGGCTTTACTAGACAGTAAGGTGAACCCAAAAAGCTTTAAATCACTGAATTTGGATAAGTAACCACTGAGAAATGGCTCTGATCAGATGAGTGAAAAAGTCGGGTACCTGAGAGAGAAGTGAAGATGAACAGACCCTGTTGACTTCAAATGAACATAACTGAAGATTGCAACATCCAAATGACATGAAAATTTGTGAGCATATAGTAGACTTATAGCGCTAACTTTACCAAGTTAAATCACTGAAAATGATGCACCAAGCTCAGAGAAAACATCTCTACAAGCTGACTGAGAAAACTGAGAGTAATGGCAGTGAGTAGTACACTTCACAAGAACATGGAAAGATGAACTCAAATAATCATGAAAATGAAAGTATATTGCTTGTACAATACAATGACTTACTGATACATATGTGTGCCTTGTAATCATACCTTGATATGGCATAAAGCTCAGCTCTTGGAGGTCTTCACATAGGTCTCTCTAACCACGACTAAAACTGCCATCTATTTATAGTTGAGTTTGGGAGGCTAACTTCCCTCAGTCACTCTCCAATCAATCAGTGATTGATTTGATTCTCTACCTACCACAAATCACGAATTTGTGGCTCCTCTTTCCATTCTTGATCATGTGGACTCAACCACTTAAGATTCTCTTACTTTTACATTAAGTAAACTCTTCAAAAAATTACAAGAGGTAGTTCACAAGTGAACTTTACATAGTCTTCTTTTTAAAGATTCTTCTAAGACTTTGTGGGACTTAAGCCAATACTTAGGCTTGTCATAGACTTGCTCCAACAAGAACTTGATAGGTTATTAAAAGTCGGATTCATCGTGCCAGTAGAGCATGCTGAATGGATCTCTCCGATTGTGATTGTGCCAAAGGAAAACAAGCAATTGAGAATTTGTGTAGATTACCGGAAATTAAACGGAGCAACCGTACCGGATCCCTTCCCAATCCCCTTTTTGGATACCATGTGTAGCTCAGTGATGAGTAGCACCTCCTTTAATGTCAATCCGGGAAGACGTGAGGATGGTATGAAGACCTCGAGCAAGTGTAGGCACAAGTGCGTGAGTGAGAAGCACACTAACATGCACACACATACACACACACGCGCACACAAGGCAAGACAAAGAGTGAGAATCAATGGAGTTCTTAGGTTACTTTCAAAAAGCTCTTACAAGTTCAAATCTATTACAAGCTAACCTCAAAAATGAGCTCTCTAGCTCTTTTTATAGTTTTTGACTACGTTTTGGCCTTGTCCAGACCTAGTGTCCGGCCTAGTTAAAAATTAGGTTCTCTACCCTATTTGGAGGTTCAAACGAAGTCTAAAAAATGTGAAAACTGACAGGTAGGTACTTCTAAAGCTCCTCAAGCTCAATGACTCCTTGGCTTGCACAAAATGGAGCTACAAAAATATGAAATGATATTTACAATGATGGTTAGTGATAAAAATCACTATTATAAAGATGTTATTTTTGGAAAAAATTTAAAGGCCTATCTGCCAGATCTGCGTCGACTGCTTTGTCTACTTAATCCTTCGCCTTGCTCTGACTCTCTCCGTTGGCTTCCTTGTCTCCTCAGTCCTTGGGTGCCCGTACTGCTCTCAACACCCCCCCCTCTCTCGCGTCTGTCGTCCCTGACAGACCCTTGTTGCTGGGAGTGTTGGATGTAATATTCCACAACCTGAGTGGCAAGCTGATGTTCTTGTATGCGTAGTCCTCTGGCCAAGTCTGTCATCATGCGATCCCAATCAATTGGTCCTGGAATGTCCGGATGTGGCAGACGTAACTGATCTGCATGGATCGCTTGTTCTACTGCGAATAGATGTAGCAAATGTGTGGGTCTGGGAATGAAAATTTCTGAATGATATTCCCAGAATCCCGTAGAGAACATTTCCTCAAATGTCTGCTTGAAGCATGCGGGTAAGTACTTTATTCGTGCATGCCAGGCAAAGATTATAGTGACCGAGGGGGTCTGGCTCATGTCGTAGACTAAATCCTTGTTACTCTGAGAGAAGCCAGGAGCAGAGATGTATGGGGCTTGTACCTTCCGAAAGGTTTTGAAGACAATGGTCATGAGCTCGAATATTTTCATACACATTTTCGTAGCTATGTCGGGTACATTATTGAGACGTGTAGACCAGTGTCGAATTGTTGATAGCATGTAGGCTACGGTTGGGGTCCCTCGAGGCGGAGCAAAATATGGATAGTTAACCCAAGCCGAGCATTCTTTATTGTTGCGTACCTTGATTGCAAATGCTTGCCAAGATCTGCGACGTACCACGGGGCAATAGCATGGATTATACTTGATATACAGAGGCATGGTTGCCCAGGTGCTCATCATCTCTGGGTAATCGGTTAGTAGACGTGCACGCCAATTAGGTTGGAAGATCGAGCCAGCACGTGCATCTGTCGGTAAATCCCCTAGCTCAAATTGAGTGGCGAATGTGGGCTCCTTCCCTGTATGTCTTTTGACTTCTGCATTATAATCATGCAGCAAGACAAAATAAGGCATGTATTGCGACTCTGATGTTGTGATTAACCGTTGGTGGGATAGGTTCTGAAAGTAAGAAGACCGAAGGACAGTCTCTTCCAGATTTGTGAGAGATTGCATTTGCACAGCAACGCGATCATCATGTGTCTTACCCACTTTCTCGACCCTTTTGACCCAATCTGGAACTTGAATTTCTAGGGTGTCTTGTCCTTCCTCTGTAGTCCGTCCACCGGGTGTTGGCATCGGCTCATACGGCTCTTCATAGCTTTCATCGATGGGGATTTCTACTACTGTTTCAGGTTCTGGTTCTTCAGTTGGCGAGGGTGGCCTTTCATATGGTAAGAGACGTGCTTGGAGTTCGGTCACCTGTTTCCGGAGGGTCTCTAATTCTTCTGGAGAGTGTTGCAAGACTACCGGCTCCTGTTGAGTTGTGGGGGCGCTGGCTAACTGCTTCTTTAGATCTGCACATTCAACCTCTAACTTTTCATATGACTCCAGGAAATTTGCATGCTCTTCGAGTAAGATGCGAATGTCTTCTGATGGGACAGCTCTATACTTGGTAGGGCTAACGGTTGCTCCTGCAGTTCCTTCCATAGCCGCTTCAAAGTTGTCTTGATTTTGTTGTTGAAGCCTCTTGTTCTCTTCTAGTGCTGCTGCCATATGCTTCCTTAATAGCCCCAGGTTGCGTCTGAGTGTAGCATTAGATATCATTTGCGCTTGGAGCACTGTTTCTAGTTCCTTGACTGCTTGATCATCTACTGTTGATGTCTTTGATTCCAATTCAGAGTGAGCCTACTGTAAGGTGGTATGCTCGGTTAGGAGCGTTTGGTAATCAGCTTCAAGAGTGGTGACTCTAGCTTGCAGACGCTGAGATTCTGCCTGGAGGGCAGGCAGTGCGTTCTTCCAATTGATGGTATTCTTGTTGTAGTTGATGTGCACACCTGAAGTAATGTGTTGAACGTGCTATTTACATTATGAGATGCAAGGGGAAAAGTTTGAAATGCAGGGGAGGTGGGATTGGGGAGGGAGGTAGTAAATGCTATGTGTGCCAATGATGTGGTTAGTGGTGAGGTGGGGGGTAGTGGAGGGGGAGAGGGTGGAATTGTGGGGAGAGGTGCTGTGGTGGGTGAAATGTCCATTGGGTCAGACAGAGTGGTGTGTATAGGGGCTACCATGTAGGTGGGTATGGTAGGTGAAGTGAGTGTGGTGTTCGTGTAAATTGATGTCGTTGCGAACATCGGGGAAAGGTGCCTTTGAAACATTGGAGAGCGGAAGAACTGCTCCACAAAGGACGGGTATTGGGGTGGTGAGGTCAGGTTGAAAGAGGTGTAGGGGCCAGATGGGAAGTGAGGGTCATGGAATGGAGGTACCCGTATTGGGGGATAGGCTGGGAAACACAGGGTGCCTTCTGTGGGTGCCGGGTTTCCAACCACACTTGGAATTATGGGATGGCCAGTTATGGGTTCGGAGGATAGAAGGGTTGAAGCGTACAAGGGATTGGTGACGAAAGAGAAGAGGGTGTCTTGTGAGGTGGGTTCGCGAAATGAGAAGGATGTGAATGAGGATGGGTTATAAGTGAAGGTAGAGGTGATGACTGTCGTTTCTTCCATGGTGGGAGGTGGTGGTGGGGTTGGAGAAGGTGGTGATGGGGGTTGCTGGGGTGAGATGGGTGATGTCTGAACGAAGGTTTCAGCAGAGAGGTCAATGGTGGTGGTGGGGGTAGCTGTGGTTTCAATGGGTACTTCTTGTTCGGTGACGGGTATCCTGATAGTCTTACCTGCAGCGTGGTAATGTGTCAACTCTGCGTTTGTCATACCTCACGGACTGGCGGACTGCTGTGTGGACAGCCTCTGGAACTCCTAAAGATTCTGACACTAATTTGAGGGTGTCAATGAAATGTTGGTCCACCCCCTCATCTGATAGCATTTCTTGCATCAAAGCTTGACCTGACACAAGAGAGAGTTGATGCCTTTCTTGTACTGCTTTGATTGTGTCGTATAGCCTTTGTAGTTGAGCTGTATATGCAGGTGCACCTACAATTTCTGGCACTTCTTGTTGCTCATCATGTTGCTCTTGATCATAATCCTCCTCATCTTCCTCTTGTTCTTCTTCTTCATTATCCTCTTCATCCACTTCAACTGTTGTGACAGGTACTTGGGAGGTTGTTGCCTGTGTTTGCACATTCTCCACTTGTTGTGCCTCTTCTGCTTCCAGCTCTACATCTTGTAATAATTGTTCAAAGTCTTCATTCGTGAGTTCTTCCAAAGGTGCACCACTAGGAAATTCAAGATCTGTTGGGACTGGAGGGAATATCAAGGTAGAACCATCGGTGCTGCGTCTTGGAAGTCGGAGTGTGAATGGTCGGACTCTTCGGGGTGGAGGGGTGACGTCTGGTGTTAGGGTGGCTCCCCGTGGTTGGGCACAAGGGACTTGGACAGTACCTCTCATCTTCTTAGAAGGGGGTCCAGTGGATGTCCTGCCTCTAAACTGCTCTACACGATTCCACATTAGGGCCCGTTGAATAGGGATGTCATAAGCCAAACACCTATAAATGATTCTCGTCAGTGCGCAACATCCATATAAAACCTGTTTCCGCGGCCACCGTTTGTGAGCTAGGTGTATCTGATCAATTATCCAGTGGGGTAGGTTAATGGTGAGGCTCTGTGTCTCTGCCAGATACAAACTAAACCAAATCTTTTTGGGCGGCATGGTGAACCTATCTTGTGCAGGAAAAGCAAAGTGTTGCATGCACATGCGAAGGTGTATTGCAATATTAGGCGTCATGGACACCATGTCCTTGAGTTTGGTGAGACTTCGGTTCTTCATGGAATCCGGTACTAGGGTTTCCTTCTCTGTAGGAATATGCATTCCACGCATATCTAGAGCCTCTCTCACCAAGTTGTTTGATAGCCTGAACCTCTTGAGCTCATTCCCCTTTGTCAGAGATGGAATCACAAATGAGCTTGCACCTTTTGGGTTCTTGTTTGGAGTCGAGGGTGTTGACGAGATAGTAGCATCGCATGAAGTCAGGCTTTGGGAGCCGTGCACTGAAATATGCATTCAATCGTGCCTTCTCCCATATCGAACGTAGACCTTCGGCATTTTGTAACTTCTCAAATTCTCTTGTAAAGAAATGGTATCTACCTTGCTTCCCATTAAAGTCCAGCTCTGATTCCCATAGGTACGTTCCTTCTCCCAAGGGTCCTGCAACTTCACTAAACCAGTGGGAAGTTTTGCCTACGGGCATGGTATGGCCACTGGGAGGGTCCGCAATAGGTATGATTTTGATGGCCTGCAATTCTTCTGGTTTTTCATTTGTCTCAGGCAAAACGGGTAAACTGTCTAAGTCCACCACTTGCTGGCTCGTTTCGGTTTGAGAGCTAGTTCCTGCCGCCTCAGCCATGTTGAGAACTTCACAGCTGGTTCTGTGAGAATATATGAACAAACGTTAACATTGCAATGGACACAAAATGACACTGTGTCCCTGTTACAACATTAACTTGATGAATTGTGATGTAGTTAGTTGGTTAGTTAGTGCTCGCGTGGATGTGAGTTTGAAGTGTGGTTAGCTGATGCTGACTACCTATGAGCTAATGGGGGTCGGGTGCAGTGTGAGGTGATACGGTTGGTCAGTGGTAATGAATTTACAAATGGGGTCGGGGCTTTGATACATGCTTTGGGCTGCCAAACAAACTGATTGGCTGTTGGTCTTGATTTTGTGGAGACTCTGGAGGGTTTCATAAGAGTGTCTGCCTGGAAATGAGGCTTTTTAGGGACCCATTTACAAGTGATTCTGCTCGTGCTCATGTGCCCATGTGTGTTTGCGCGTGATGAATACAAGTGGGTATCGGTTGTGCGAGTGAGTGAACCATGTTGTACAGGGTGTGATCTCGGTGTAGCTATTTGAGCCCTCAAGCAAGCCTTAGGCACCCAAATTTGTCTTGATTGTGGGCTAGCCTTCATCGACTTCTTGGGTACCCAAATAGACTTTACTTTCCCAGAAGAGTTTATGAAGGACTTCTTATTAGTGTCGCGTTGTTGATTACTATTAAGAGGTTTTGGCCGTGATGTTGGCCTGGCCGGAACAGGGTGTTCGCCTTTTTGCCTCCATACTTGTTTCATCGGCTGAAACAATCTGCTTTGCTCCTTTGTTTGGCCTCTAGCATGGGTAGTGTTCTGCTTCTTCTGTATTCGATCTGCCTTTGGTTGCTGCATCCCTCTGGCCTTTGGAACAGAAGGGAGTGCCTTCTTATCCTTGACTCCATTGTTGAGACAATCCTCTTTCTGCATCATACAACGTTGGACAAGAATAGTATTGTCAACTTCATGTGTGCCCCTGGAAGGACCAGGAGTTCGTGCCTTCCCTAATTCTTTGAGTGCCTCATTTTCCAATTCAACCGTAATTCGACTATGATTTAACCATACCTGAAGAAGTCCACTTCTTAGGTTTAGGTTGACTGCATGATCATAGATCCAGTCCTGACCCAAGACAAGAGGCTCAGTGAGGTCCTCATCTTGACACACTAGTACCTTGATTGTCATTACTTCGTCTTGAATATAGAGGGGAAGTTCCACCTCGCCCATGCAAGGGGTTTCCACACCTCCCAATCCTATGAGATATGCTTCTATAGGATTAACAGTTAATTTCAACTCTTGACAGTAAGACAATTTAACAGCACTAGTGGCTGCACCTGAGTCAATCAAGGCTCTTACAGTCCTTGCATCCTTTCCTTGTCCTATATCTAAGGTTATAAAAGGACGTCGATCAATTATCCTATGGGAGCTTGTTCCTGTGACTTCACACATTGCCATATGATATCCTTGATCTGCATCGGCATCTGGCCTAGGTTGCTCTCTACCTTGTCTTCTTAATTTCATTCTCCGTATGCGCTCTAAAGCTTCTGCTTGAGCTTCTTCTCGAATTCGCTTTTCTTCTTCTTTGCGTTTCTTGGCAATATTGAGTCGACTTAGCATTTCCTCTGTGAGGGGTTCCTGGTATAACTTGACTCTACAACCGCTTATGTAGCTTGGGAGAACATCACCTTCCAATGTGGCTAGTTGCACTGCTCCACTTGTTGAGATTCTATTAATGATCATGGGTCCGTAGCCTCTCTTCTCTAGTTTCCTCGCATGTTGTTTCAACGTGTATACTAGTACTAGGTCGCCTGCCTTCAAACCTTTATCCTTAACGTGGGCATCAAAATATGCCTTCTGCCGTTTCTTAGCTGCATATATCCCTGCAGCCGCCCTTAGTCTTGTTTCTCCTAATCGTTCAAGGTCAAAAATTCTTGAGGAGAGTTCATGACCCGTCCATTCATGCTCCTGTGCTACTTTCAATGTAGGTATTAAGAAGTCCAACAGTAGCACTGCATTTTGGCCGAATACCATCTGAAAGGGGGTGGCTTGGAGTACCGTTTTGTAGGCGACTCGGTATGCCCAAACAGCATGGTGTAGTTGTTTGTCCCAATCAGAGCGTTTATTATTCACGAGCTTGGTCAACACATTGCACAGAATCTTGTTTGTGCTTTCAGCTTGCCCATTAGCTTGTGGGTGGTAGGGGGTCGACTTCTTGTGTACTACCAAGAATTCTTGGAGCAGATTTTCAATTACTTCATTCAAGAAGTGAGTGCCTCTATCACTTACTAACTCTATAGGTAGCCCGTATCTGGTGAACACATTCTCAAATAAGAACCTAGCTGTCGTCTGAGCATCATTCTTAGTCGTAGATTTTACCTCTACCCATTTGGTTAGATAGTCCGTAGCCACAATGATGTATTCAGCATGGGAACCCTTAGCTGGGGGATTAATTGGACCTACGAAGTCTATTCCCCACTTAGAGAATGCACGTCCACCCATCATAGGTTTCAGTGGCATCTCATCCTTGCGTATAGGATACTGGGTTCTCTGACACACATCACATCGTTTCACATAGGTATGTGCATCCATGTGAAGGGTCGGCCACCAGAAGCCCGCAAATAGTATTGCCTTGATCACCCGATCTGGTCCAAAGTGTCCTCCTGCTACACCTTGGTGAGCAGTTTCCAATATCTTAAGATATTCACTCTCATGGACACATAGTCTCAGGTAACCATCTTTACCACGCTTGTATAAATTATCACCAATGAGTGAGTAATCGTGGGCTTCTTGCTCTAAACTCCTTTTCCTAGCTAGAGTCATGTCTGGAGGAAATGTTTTTGTCCTCAGAAAGGATACTAGGGGTTCACTCCAATCTGGCACTATGGACACTTGATAAAGAGTGGCATGTTCCACAGGTGGTTTAGTGCCGCAGATTGAGCATTCCTTGCACAACTTTTGGACATCAGCTTCCATCATTGGCCAATGCACTCCGAGTCTTCTTAGTGTCTGTAGGGTTCGTTGCTTAGAATAGTGTTGCTCTAATGCACCTACATGTGCTAATTGCAACCATTTAGCGTACTCATCCTCTTCTACACAACACGCCAAGATCCCTTGATCTGTGTGCTTATACATGCTTCCTGCCATGATGTGGTACTTTTGGGCTTTTACTACCTCTCTATCCCGTGTGTTTATTACTGGGTGGTTAGGTCTGTATGTCAATACTGGAACTAATGGTTTAGCCCACCGTGGCACCACTTCCAAATTAAACAAGTAAGCATCAGGAAGGTCATCTGACACTCCTTGTGGGGCTTCTCCAGATGTGAGCCTAGAAAGATGGTCTGCTCTTAAGTGAGTCTTCCCTTTCCTTACCACTACCTCAAAGTCATATTCCATTAGTAAGAGAAACCATCTTACTAATCTTCCTGTGTTGCATGGCTTGTTTACTAGATATAGCAGTGTCTGATGGTCAGTAAAAAATTTAAACTTATTTGCAAGCAAATAATGTCTAAACTTTTTAACCGCATATACCATGCCTAATCCTTCTCTCTCCGTAGTGGTATAATTTTCGTTCAGCTGCATTTAATTGTCTACTAGCATAGGCAATTGGAAGATCCATATTACCTTCGCCGGTAGGTTGTGCGAGTACACATCCAATAGCGTAATTGGATGCATCCACATGAACATGGAAAGGCTTATTCCAATCTGGAGTAGTCAAGATTGGGGTTGAACACAATCTTCGTTTAAGCTCTTGGAAGGAATTCTCACATTCGTCAGTCCACTCAAAGTTAGTCAAAAGTCCATACAGAGGCTTCGCTATGATGGCATACATGTGTATAAACCGTCGATAATAACCACAATGCCCCATGAAAGCTTGTACTTCCTTGACATTCTTTGGCCTTGGTAACTCTGCTATGGCTTTCACTTTCTCCTCATCAGTGGATATGCCATTTTTTGACACTATGTGTCCTAGAATCTTGCCTTGCCTGACCATGAAAACGCACTTTTCTGGGTTTAAGCAGACTTGATATTCTCTACATTTGTCAAAGATTTGCCTGAGTTCAGGAATATGGGTTTGTCTGATGTTGGAATGAGCACAAAGATCATCAACATAGACTTCTAAGTTCTTCCTCAGGAACTCTTTAAATACGTGACACATCAATCTTTGAAAGGTAGTAGGTGCATTAGTAAGCCCAAATGGCATTACCCGAAAGGCAAATATGCCCCATTCAGTGGCAAAAGCCGTCTTATGCTGATCTTCTGGAGCTATGGCCACTTGATTGTAGCCCGAAAATCCATCAAGGAAGCTGTACACTTCCTTGCCTGCCACTCTTTCTAAGAGATGCTCTGTGATAGGAAGCGGATAGTTATCTCGAATTGTGGCTGCATTAACCTTCTTCAAGTTAATGCACACACGCAGCTTTCCGTTTTTCTTGGGCACCACAACAATGGGGGATACCCACTCAGTGTGCTCAATTTCATAGATAAATCCAGCTTCAACCAATTTATCTATCTCCTCCTTGATCTTAGCAGCATAATTATCGTTATAAGTGTATGGCTTCTGCTTAGAGGGTTTTGCATCTGAGGTCATGGGAATGGTATGTGAGCAAATATCTGGGTCAACACCCTTCAGATCCTTGTAACTCCAAGCGAATACATCTCTGTATTCCCTTAGCAAGGCTATTAACTCATACTCTTCTTCCTCTGTTAGGTCATGGCCTATGTAAGTGCATCTCTCTTCTCCTTCCTCTATGGCTACCACTATTTTCTTGGTGGTCTCTTTGTTATCATAGGCCTCTCCTGATTGTGCCTCTCGTTTAGGCATTCTGATCATGACTCTCCTGTCATCTATCTCATATTTCTTAAAATTTTCCGGGACCTCAAACAAAGATTCTTCCTCTTCTGGTGTGACTTCTCTCTTCTTTCTTTTCTTTCCTTCTTCCTTCGGGGTCATATGTGTGGCTAGTCTTACATCACTTGTAAGCTCTCCATGCCTCTGGGGTTGAAATTCTACTTCATGGAAGTATTCTTCATCCGATGCAAAAGGCGGATCCATAATGATTGACTCTAGATCGGAGTCACTTGCATCCTCAAATGTATCAGGGCTAGGTTCACACTCTTCTAACACTGCCTCTCCCATGATTGGCTCTATGGAGAAGACGGAAATGTCATAGCCATCCTCATCATAGTGAGGTGTCCATTGTTCTTCATTGATGGCTACATCCATTGTTGCTAGGATTTCTGCCTAGCCATGGGGTTCAAATTCTTCATCAGGAAATACTACAGGTGCATAGGCTGGGTCTTGAATGGGTCTATGTGTTTCGTTTGCACCTATTTCTCTGGCCTTTTCTCTTTTCTCCTCTTCTACTGCTACTTTGCACATCCATAAGTGGGTGTCTTCATGCATCCATGAGGATCCTGACCCTATGGAATGCACGGATTCCGTATCATCCTTGGCTCTATGGATGGGATTCCATTGGATAGGAGGGACATCTCTATGAGAGTAATCTTTAAGGTTTACTTTGGTCGTGACACCTAAGTGTTGCAGATACAAGGAATTGGTTCCCCAATCCTGTACCACTTGCAACTGTCGCATAAACGGTCTTCCCAAAATCATCTCATAGGCATGGTTTTTGCTAAAATCACATATAGCAAATGTATGCTCGAACTCGACACCACAGGTGGTGAGAGTTATTCCTTCTAGCAATCCTAAGGGTCTCTCAATATGACCATCTGCCATTTGCAATTTCATTCTCATTGGTCTGAGTGCTGGCTTGCCCCAACGCTTCCATAGGGAAGTGGTGGCAATTGCAACTCCTGCGCCTGAGTCTAAAATGGCCTTGGTCGTGTAACCCTGGTAGGTAATGGGGAGATAGGTGTTCCCTTCTTCACCTTCACACATGTCTCCTATCTTGTCTAGGGGGATTTCGGGCACTGTTCTATGGGATCCTACCTGGGAACGAGGTTTTGCTACTTCTGTCACTTGATTGGCTACATGATTCCATAATTCTGGCCTTACTTTGAGTAGCTCTTCTAAGGTGAGGTTGCATTGTACTTTAGTGTTTTTCACTACCTCTGTGTTCCTAGGTATGACTGAGTCCTCATTTCGTACCATGACCGTGGGTGCTCTCATACAAGTAGACTTGGCTTCCCATGGGCCTGTGAAGTGGGGTAGTTCTTGGAGAGAATTAGACTCAAAGTCTAATCTCTCTTGAGATTGGGTGCTCTCCTGCTCTCCATAAATAGAGGGAATGTCTTGTGGGAATTGATCATGTGCATCATCCACAAGTTTGATGGGAGGAGGGACTTCACTTTCTTTAGCCCACTTGTCTTCTTGAATCTCATGCAAGAATTCTGGTGTGAACCGATTCATAGAAGAGGATGTGTCTAGCTCCGTAGAATTTGGCACATAAACGACCTGGGAAGGAGGGTTTATTATATCATTGGCTCTTTCCTCGTTCTGATAGACAGTAGGAGCATAAGCTTCTTGGGTAGGATTACTTATTCTATCACTTGTCCTCTCCTTAGTTGGATCGGAGTTTGGCACATAAGCTTTCTGGGGGGGAACATAGGTTTTCTGAACAGGTGCATGTGCTCCCTGAGAAGGAATGTAAGCAACCTGTGGAGGTATATACGCTTTCGAGGGAGGCTCTTCTGCCTTTTGGGAAGAAAGATACACTTTTTGAGGGGGTACATAGGCTTCCTAGGTAGAAAGACCTGCTCTTTCACTTGTCTTGTCCTTAGATTGGGCCACGGGTTCCTTTTCTGATTGTGCAATTAGCTTCTCTATTCTTTCTAATAGTCCGTCAAAGTGTAACTGTGTCTTAGCTAAACTGGAGATGTTGAAGAGGCGACTGGCTTCAAACATGGTCTGAGCCAATTCCACCATTTTCGCACAAATTTTGGTTTGTTCTAGCTCTAGTTCTACCCTAGGGTAACACTTTTCATGATCAGTTACGTTTGGACCTTCTTGGATTCTGGCCTGATATGCTTTAAGCAAGCTCTCTCGCTCTCTCTCACAAGTGAAATGAGGGAAATGAGGTGGAGAAGGTGATATGATCAAAAAACTGAAATTTTTGCGATGATGGAGATGGAGGTGGGAGATGGTGATGATGATGATGGTGATGAAAAAATAAGAAAATAGATGAAAGTGAAGAAAATACCTACAACTCCAACGCGTCAACTCTACGTCTTAGCATCACACGCTCGTCCTCAAAGCTCGTTCCCCGGCAACGGCGCCAAAATTTGGTGTAGCTCAGTGATGAGTAGCACCTCCTTTAATGTCAATCCGGGAAGACGTGAGGATGGTATGAAGACCTCGAGCAAGTGTAGGCACAAGTGCGTGAGTGAGAAGCACACTAACATGCACACACATACACACACACGCGCACACAAGGCAAGACAAAGAGTGAGAATCAATGGAGTTCTTAGGTTACTTTCAAAAAGCTCTTACAAGTTCAAATCTATTACAAGCTAACCTCAAAAATGAGCTCTCTAGCTCTTTTTATAGTTTTTGACTACGTTTTGGCCTTGTCCAGACCTAGTGTCCGGCCTAGTTAAAAATTAGGTTCTCTACCCTATTTGGAGGTTCAAACGAAGTCTAAAAAATGTGAAAACTGACATGTAGGTACTTCTAAAGCTCCTCAAGCTCAAGGACTCCTTGGCTTGCACAAAATGGAGCTACAAAAATATGAAATGATATTTACAATGATGGTTAGTGATAAAAATCACTATTATAAAGATGTTATTTTTGGAAAAAATTTGAAGGCCTATCTGCCAGATCTGCGTCTACTGCTTTGTCTACTTAATCCTTCGCCTTGCTCTGACTCTCTCCGCTGGCTTCCTTGTCTCCTCAGTCCTTGGGTGCCCGTACTGCTCTCAACACCATGCTTGATAGAGTAGCAGGCCATGAGATGTATTCATTCCTAGATGGATACAGTGGCTACAACCAAGTTAGAATGGCCGAAGAAGATATACCAAAAATTGTATTTATTACCAATTGGGGTGTCTTTGCTTGTACGGTAATGTGGTTTGGATTGAGAAACACACCAAGCACATTTCAAAGATGTATGCAAGAGATATTTTCTCCTTATCTCACTTCCTTTATGCAAGTATATCTCGACGATTTCTCAATTTTTGGTAAAATGATGGCACATTTGTTCCATTTACGGTGCTGCTTTCAGAAATGCAGAGAGTATAGACTCTGTTTGAATCCAAACAAATCGGTGTTTGCGGTTTCATGTGGCAAGTTACTTGGCCACATCGTATCTGCACAAGGTATACAGGTGGATCTAGATAAAATTTCGGCAGTATTAGAAGCTCCGGTGCCCACTACACCAAAGGAAGTTATGCGCTTCATGGGCCAAGTACGGTGGCATGGAAGACACTTACGGTGGCTTGCTCATTTGGCAATACCACTAAACAAGCTAATCACCAAGACTCCTCGACAATTTGAATGGACCCAGGAATGCCAGATAGCATTTGATCGTTTAAAGAATTTATTAACACAAGTTCCTATATTACAACCGTCGGACTGGGATCACCCATTTCATGTATTTGTTGATGCTTCAGATATAGCAATAGGAAGTGCTGTTGATGCAACAAATTGATAAGTGGTTCAGACCAGTGTATCATGCAAGTCGAAGATTAGCCCCTGCTGAGAAGAATTACTCTGTAACAGAAAGAGAATGTCTAGGGCTAGTATATTCCGTCAAGAAATTCAGACATTACTTGCTGGGCCGTAAATTCACATTTCATGTAGATCATGCTGCACTTGTCTATCTTGTTCGACAACAACATCTAGGTGGTCGATTAGCACGATGGGTGCTACTCTTGCAGGAATTCGACTACGAAGTCATTCACCGGCCAGGCAGTTTACATGCCTTAGCAGATTTCTTATCCCGCTTAGATTCCGGTGAAGCTCCGGTGGGCATAGATGACACGACACCCGCGATCTATGTGTCAGAAGCAATTAATGAAGATTCTGCAGACCCACCTATCCCATTTTCATATTATGATTAGATCTTGACCTTTCTCACTGATGGTTGCCTTTCATCTCAGACTTCTAGGGCAGTACGAAGGAAAATTGCAGTCTTTAGCCGCCGATTCCGGTTAATTGCTGGAGAACTATATTATGTAGATCATATCGGAATCCTACTTCGCTGTATTCCACCGCATGAAGTTAACTCCGTTATTACTTTGGATCACTCGATTCCTTCCGGTGGCCATTTTGCAACATACTTAACTCACCGAAAAATTCTGCAGAGTGGTCTCTGGTGGCCAACAATGTATAGAGATATATCATAGTTTGTCAAACAATGTGATACTTATCAAAGATCTGGACAGCCTTTACAACGTCATCTTTTTCCTCTACAACCCATCTTACCATTGGAACCTTTCCAGAAGTGGGGTCTAGATTTTATCAGTCCGATTACACCTCCAGCAATCTTCAGTAACAACCGTTACATACTGGCCTGTACAGACTATGCAACCAGATGGGCAGAAGCCTGGGCTTTACGGTCTACTACAGCAGTTGCGGTAGCAAAATGTCTGCTAACCGATTTCTTTCCACGTTTTGGTTTACCACTGGAACTTGTCTCAGATCAAGGCACTCATTTTGTAAACAATTTAATGAAGGCACTTACACAGTCGTTCCAGGTCACACATAAATTTAGTTCTCCTTATTATCCTCGTGCTAATGGTTTGGCCGAAAGCACAAACAAATCTCTGCTGAATATGCTTCGAAAATTGATCATGGAAGCACCCGAAAGATGGGATCAACTGCTACCTGCAGTATTATGGGCATACCGGACTACATACAAGGTAACAACAGGATTGACACCTTTCAAACTAACTTATGGATTAGAAGCAATAGCACCAATGGAGATAGTTATACCAAGTTTACGAGTCGCAATCACTCAGAAACTGCTACCGGAAGACTCACTGCCATTTCGGTTGGACACACGTAGAGAGTTAGACGAGCACCGATGGCTCAGTTTTTTAACTATGCACGAAATCCAACTAAGACAGGCTAGGACGCACGATCGACACTTGAAGACTCCAGTTTTTTCGGTGGGACAGCTTGTACTTTTTTATAATGCAAAGTCAAATAGATCCGCAGGCAAATTCAAATTACGGTGGTTCGGCCCTTACAAGATCTCAGAGCAAATCGCTCCAGCAACTTTTCGGTTGACTACATTGACCGGAAACCCACTTCCAAAAGCAATCAATGGTTTGAAGCTGCGGCCGTATCAACACGCTGCTAGCCCACATTAAAACATTCGGCGGTGGACCGCGTTTTTTTTTGGTTTTTACTTTACTTTTTCTTCTGTTCTTTCTTTTTAATGTAAATAGCCGCGTTTAAAAAAAAAAAGCACGAAAATCTTTATGTCATAAGCCGCCCTCCTTACCAGTTACTCGAGCATGCACGCCAAATTGAAAGCAGTATCATTCCAACACCGCACAATGATAACCATCACGTCCTACCCCCCCACCGTAATGTCTCTACTTAATCTCTTCTATTGCACCAAAAATCGCTATTGTGTTTTTGTGGTTGTAATCTGTGCGCCCATTGTGTTCTGTGTATCCGTGTTCTGTGTTCTGTTTTCGTGTGCGCCATGGAAGCACTGGCCAATTACGCAGCCTTCCGTGATGGTATCCCTATCAAGGTAGGAGAATACCTGCGCACCCGAGGGTTGGCCAACTTCGCTGAGCTGCCTTGGCACTCAGTGGAAGCCCATCCCTTTTTCGCGCAAATCATACCTGCCATCGCCCAATCCCCCATCGCTGAGCGAAAATGGATCTTCCCCTCCCTGCCATCCCGAACCGTAGTAACCTTCCAAGCCTTTGTCGAATCCTTCCGCCTCACTCCACAAGGCCGCGAGCATGGCCCAAGCATCCCTGTAGCTCGCATGACAGAACTCTTCCCCCGCTATTCATCGAACGAGTACGCCATCCTCTGTCGCCCTGAACCTGAAAGAACTGCACTCCAGTTCTTATTCGCCATCCTAAACCTCCAGAAATGCACCTACGGCATATCCCGCCCTTTCTACTCCGCCATCGACCTAGCTGCCCGAGAACCTGTTAACTTCGCCTCCTTTTTCTTTCACCGGATCCATAAAGAATGTGTAGCCATAGTGAAACAAGTTAATAAAGGAACTACCCCTCGGTCTCCATTACCTCACATCCTTTCCTTTCTCTTTCCGGCCATTCTAGCAACTGAACCACCATCCAGAGGCCCCATCCTACAACACGAAGAATCTGTCCAACCACTAGCAGACGACGAAGAAGAAGATGAAGAGGAGATCCAACAACTTTTCCACCGAAAACGCATTAGAATCAGCTCCTCCGAAAGTGAAGCACAGAAATCGGCCGGACAAGACAAGGAAGCCGAAGATGAAACCTTCGACGACACTGCCACGTCCATACAACACGACTCAACAACGCAATCCACATCATCTCAGCACCAGGAACAAGAACAAAAAACGGAAACAGAACCCATCTTGACCGAAGAAGTCTCTCAGTAACATACCGAGCAAGAACAACAAATTGAGGAACATCAAGCTTTCGATAGACTACTTCAAAGCCGTAGAATCCGCCGTAGACAACGCCGAAGCAACGCAGCAAAAGGTAATCCAATCTGTCGCTACTACTATCACTCCACCGCCGGAACCTCCCATAGCACCTGTTGAGCCCACCGCATCTTCCACCTCATCACCCAATTATTCTGCACCGACCTCCCAATAGATTAACACCACATCCTCTTCACAACCACGGCACCCTCTTCTCCTCCCATCAATACCGGTATTCTCTGAGCTTGCGTCAATGGGGTAATTGCTCATTAACCTCTCCAAGCAGCTCCCTATCCAGATTCGTGAAGTCACAGACACTATTCGACATGACCTGCAGCATAAAGTAGATTTATTGGAAGCAGTTATCACACCACTCCAAGAAGAGGTTGACGCCGTTAGGGCCCAAAACCACCAGCTCCAGGCACAGGTCTCCCAGCTCCAGGCTCAGTTGGCAGAACAGCAACTCCTAATCCAACAAAAAGACATAGCGTTGGAACAACTGGCCGCAAAGGACAGATTGCTAACCGAAGCACAGACCGCAATCCAGCAATTGAAGACAGAGATGCAAGACAAGGAGGATGCAAGGATTGCACTCGGCAACCTGTTAGAAGAGACAAGACAACAGCTGGATGAAGTGGTCAAAAAAGGACAAGAGCAACATGATTTAGCAATGAAGAGTATTGAAGAATTACAGAGATTCAAGATTGATTTTGATCAAGTCAATGAAATATTACGAACAAAACTAGCAAATGAGGCTCAAACACAGAAATTAATCAAAGATATCAAAAGAGAACGCGATGCCTACTCAAGGACAATCACACATCAGAATCAGGAAATCGAACGAAGAGAGAACCAGCGCGCAAATCAAAAAGACCGATTGATCAACATGCATAAACAATTAGAAGATCTAAAGATTTCACGGGATGCTGCCCTGTCCAACGATTTTTACTTACAGGAGGCCTTTTTGCAAACACAGGCCGAGATTTTATTAACTGAAGCAATAGCGTTAAGCTCGTCTAGAACCGATGCCCAATTAGTAGAGCCTAATATCTTAGTACAGATGTTAGAAACACTTAAGAAGAAAATTACCCGAACTTTTAGGCTAGCCCGTAATATGTACTTAGAAGGATTAGTAGCCGAACAATAGAAAACTTGCGGGTTCAAGTCCATCGTGCGTGCCAGTGTTAGTCGGCCGCCGGAGTGGGACAGATGTAACGGATGCCAGATGTAACGGAGTTTTTTGAAACGCGCGCGAAACGTTGGTACGCGCATCTTGTAAAATCTATATAAAGTAATGTAAAGAGAATGGTCAGAGAGACGTTTTTTCTGGAATCGCCAGACTGGTCGTCTGAATGTTTGTGAGAACATTTTTTAACACTGTTGTGAATTCTTAAGTACTGTTGGTGTTGAGTACGTTCTGCATCGTCTGCTCATACTGTAGTTCACCGTAACGAGTGTTGAAGTAACGGATTGTGTGTCTGATTACTGCCGTCGTGTTGCGTTGCTATGTGTTCTTCAGTTGTTTAAGTACTCTAAGTCGTTTTGAGTAGCTATAGTACTGTGTGAGTTTGAATAGGTAACTTGAAGCGTTGCTGTAGTATGTTCTGTTTGTTCTACCGGATTCATTCCATTTGGTGTTATTATCTGTTGACCACGAATACGAGGAAGAACTAGTACCTTCGGTAAACGTGAACCTTCATCTGAAGATCGTTGTAAAGTGTTGTGACGAATGAATCTGTCAGCTATAGTGTTGGAAGCAGCCAGAGGCATAGAAGACGCGGAAGCATGTAACGACGGAGCAAGGAGCCAGTCAAATTTTTTTTCAAAGAATTATGTTCTAAAAATACTTTTCAGAAACCTCTAATAGTGATTTTTATCACTATTGTAACAAATGTAACATAGAAAAACCCTTTTCTTAATTTCTAGGTCCATTTTGTGCAAGCCGAGGAGTCCTCGAGCTTGAGGAGCTTAGGTAGAATGAGCGTATCAATTTTCGTTATTTTTAGACACCGTTTACCCTTCCAAATAACATCTAGGACCTAATTTTTAACTATGCCGGTCACTAGATGTGAAAACGGTCAAAACTAGTCTAAAAACTATAAAAAGAGCTAGAGAGCTCATTTTTGAGGTTAGCTTGATTGAGGTTAGAGTTATTTTGAGCTTGTAATAGTGTTCTTGAGCAATAGAGTGGATTTCTCACCTTCCATTGTGTCTTGCTTGTCTCTTCGTTGTGTGTGTGTATGTGTGTGTGCATCTTTGTGCTTCTCACCTTCACTCTCACATCATCTCACATTCACGATCTTCATATCACTCCTATCTCTTCCGCGGATCGACATTAAGGAGGTGGAGCTTCTTAACGTGGTTCTCACCATTGTGCTAGAGCAACACCAAATTTGGCGCCGTTGCCGGGGATCGAGTCTAGGACGAATGTGTGATAGTAAGAGTATAGCAAGAAGTAGCGTTGGAAGGTAAAAATTTCAGTTTTTGTTGTTGTTTTTACTTAGTTTTTAGTGTTTTTCACCTCCCCCACACTCCATCTTCATCACCGCATCATCATCTTCATCTCCAAAAAAATCAAAAAATTCACCATATCCACCCATTCTCCTCATTTCCCCTCATTTGTGCATGCGAGAGAGTGAGAGAGAGCTTTTGTGCTTGTGTGTACTTTTGTTTTCTTGAGTTTTCTTGCAGGTACAGAGCTCCAGTGCATCAGGAAAGCTTGGGAAAGGTAAAATTTTCAGTTTCTATCAGAAATTTCCGACTGTGTCAGACCATCGCGATGGTCTGCAAAGTGTGGATTTTGAGGAAGGCGAGTTCACCGCCGTGTAGGCGACCCTTGCATGTATAGGAATCCATAGCTGCATCTCAAAAAATTGCATTTTGGTGGACCATCGCGATTGGCTCAGACCATCGCGATTGTGTCAAACCATCGCGATTGGCTCACGCCATCGCGACGGTTCATTTGGACCATCGCGATGGTTCGCGGACCATCGCGACTGTTCGGTTGACCCCACACCATCGCGATTGGCTCATGCCATCGCACCGACGGTGCCACGTGGCAAGCTAGACCATCGCGATGGTTCACATTTCACGTCATCGTGACGACACCCTTACACCATCGCGACAACCCGAATTTTGGGCCATCGCGATTGGCTCACGCCATCGCGCCCTGACCATCGCGATTGGCTCAAGCCATCGCATATGTGACCATCGCGACGGTTCACTTTGGACCATCGCGATTGTTCACGTTGACCGTTGACTGACGCCATCGCGATTGTCCGCCTGATCGAGCCATCGCGACGGTTCACACTCACGCCATCGCGACCGTGCACTTCAGACCATCGCAATTGTTCACCTTCACGCCATCGCGACGGTCCCAGACCATCGCGATTGTCTCACGCCATCGCGATTGTGCACCCCCATCGCAAATTTTAGGGTTTCATTTTTTGGCCAATTTTGGGGCTATTTTTGGGAAATTTTTGGGTGATTATACTCATAGGAGACCCCTTAGCTCATATTTGGAGAAAAACCTATTTGTCAGTTTTTACCCCCCAGGGCCTGAACGGTCATAAATTTTTCATCCGTCTATGCTTAGATAAGCTATTTTGAGGTTGACCTAGTTTGGGACTAGAAAGCCAGGGGGCAAGCATTAAAAAGTTGGGCAAAAGGGAAGGGACTTAAAAGGTGTATATACTCAAGTGTTCGATCATCCAACTGTGAATTGGTCTAATATTGGAGTTTTCCAGGTCTAGCAAGGGCAATCAAAGGCAACCAAAGCAAGGCAGTGAAGGGCATAAAGCTTGGGAAGCGCGGCTTCTTGGGCATCAGAGCAACCAGAAAAGCTGACTCGAGGTTGGAAGATTACTCAACCCCCTCAGTCAATTCTTAGCTTAGGATAAACGTTAGCATTGTGGATCAAAGACGATAGGAACGCCTCAAGTTCAAGAGAATTAAATTTATCAAGTTCAAGACTAAAGTAAAGGTGTGTGACACGAAAACCTAAAGGAAAGAACAAGAGTCTGACGGAACGAGAACTCAAAGTACCACGGAAAGTCGAATTCCTGACGCATACATTAAGACAAGAATCTAAAGAAATTTAAAAAGAATCAAGAAAGTAATAACAAAGAATCATTGACGATCTGAGCGTGTACTGAGTGTGCAAGGAAGAAAATTAATGAACCTTAGATCGGGCAAACATATAGGTAAGTCAGACCGACGAAGCCTTAGATCATCAGAGGCAAGCGTAAGAACTACTCCACAATCGTGGGCTCAACAATTGAACACTAGTTATCCCTACGAGAACTCAGACACGAGTGAATCAGAAATGGCATTTAGCACAGAAAGACCAGAAGGAGGGTCGAATGTAGCCTATTTAGAAAAACCAGAAGGACCCTATAGAACACAACTAGAGTTTCTCCGAACCAACGGATTAGGTGCTCGCATCTATGAGGATGGTTTGCGAAGGCAAGTGGTGCAAATGCACAACCCCGATCAACCCATTGGATTGGAACATCCAGTGGTGAAATTCGAGAGAGACGCGTACATAGACAAGGAAGGAACAATGTACATCTTAAGTACGCAGCCAAACAATACCAACGAGTTTGGCGTGATTCAACTAGAGACGGAAACTAAATCTCAAGGAAAAGAACCATTAGAAGAGCCTAGAACACCTAGAGGGAAATCTGTACTGACACGAGTACTAATCCCAGAATGGATCCCTCAGGACAACAGAAGCATAGAGCTGTTTGTAAATAAAGAAACTGATGAAGCCTTTTGGAGATACAAGACAGAACTACTTAGTGAGGTAGGTATCATCACGATATACGAGTTCAAGGACCCGGATACACCTGGAAAGGTTGTATACCTGGATGAGACTTCAGAAAGAGTCTTTGTGGTGCGTGACCATGCTAAAAACACATACACATGGAGAGGTGAATTGGTATTCCCTCTATCTAGAACAAACATGAATACAAGCCAACAAGGGGCAGGAACATCCTCAACCCATGGAAATCAAAGAGAGAAAAATAAAGAAAGACCCGAAGTAAGCTTCACTCATCCCATAGGGAGAGATAGAACAACCACGGACACTAATAGAACGGATAGACAAAGAGATCATGGAATACCAGGTGGTAGAGATGGTTTTCCTCTACCTAGACCACGTGAACACGCAAGAATATTGAGACCCACTCAGTTAGTGAAATCCATGAAAAATTACTTTGATGGGACAGGAGATCCCTATGACCATGTTGCAGAATTCAAGCAAGTACTAAGAGCCGAACAAGTTGAAGACATGTTCACGCAATACAATGCATTTGGACTAACGTTAAAGAACACCGCTTTAACTTGGTTCCAACCATTGCAACAAAGGCAATTTAGAGACATCCATCACTTTTTAGAGTCATTCATCACTGAATTCTCTAAAAGTGGGATTAGACATGACACGTCTTTGTTGATTCATAGCTTTAAACAGACCCCTCCAGAAACAGTTAGACTCACAGGACGTAGGTTTAGACAATATGTTGAACGATGTCCAATGCAAGAGCTACCCTCACAAGCCAAGCAAGTGTCATTGTTTCTAGATGGCTTGTTGAGTTCTAAACTACGCTCCTATGTGTACCTAAAAGAACCCAGAACGCTAGAGCAATGTGTAAGAATTTGTATAGACATTGAGGACAACTTAGGAGATGAGTTGGAACTCTCAAAGGTCTATAAGGACTCAGACTGTTCATCTCTAGCATCCACAAAATTGTCTAGCTCGATAGAAGACCTAGCAGAAAAAGTGGCCCAGAAACTAGGAGTTTCTAGTAAACCTAGGGTACTAATGAACAAGCGCTGTTACACCTGTGGTGGTGATCATATGGCAAATGTGTGCCCCAATGCACCACAAACACAAGTCAACCCTAGTGGCCAATACTGTACAATTGAGAGAAGATACACAAATCATACGGCTCAGGACTGCCCATACAACAAACAGACCGTGAGACAGAACTACCCGCAAGCATACGCACAGCCAGGTAGGTATCAAGGCCATTACAATGCTCAGCCTTATTACTATAGGCCTCCTCAGAACTACCCATACCAGGCTCAACAGAGACCTCAACCGGTCTTAGCTCAGCAGCCACCCCCACCAGCGAATGTCATCTCAGTGATATACGCCACTACAGAAGAGAACCTAAGTAGGGCTTTAGTGCCTTCTTCACCTTTGATCACAGAGAGTGACCCGAAGTCAAACAGTTTTGACTCCACTCACGTAGATAGTCCACCCGCTTATTACACGGAGTCACCAGAACACGTAGAAACATATCATTATGATAGTTCACCAGTGGAACCTAGTTGGGAGCCAGACTATGCTAATGTGATGTACACAAACCCAAGTCCACGGCCCCAATTGAGACAACAAAGACCACAGGGCCCTAGAGGACCATGCTTTAGGTGCCAAGGAGACCATTTCATAAAGGATTGTCCACATCCTCCGATGGCAGGACAATCACAGTACTATAACATCCAAGGCTTTTGTGCCGATTGTGGCAAAGAGCACATAATCAAAGATTGTCCTAAAAACCCAGTTAATGCTTTAAATGTGACACCAATCAATGTGATAGGTATTGTAAACAACGCAGATGGATCCAACCCTACATACGTGCCTATCCAAGCTATAACAAGAGCCCAAGCGCTCTTATAGAACCAACAGCTTAATCAAGAGAAAGCAGCCGGAACTAGTGAAGTTGCAGGATCTAGCAGTAAAAAGAAAAAATCTTGGAAAGATTCTAGAGAAAGAATTAAGAGAAAATGGAGTAAAAAGATAACTGAGTTGGAAGGAAGTTTGAAGGAATCTAGAGCCAAAATCCTAGAATTGACTTCACAGGAATTGAATCAAGAGAATCTAGCTCAGAAATCAGGATCAGTTTTAGCGGAACCCATACCAGAGAATCTAGACATGATGTTTCGTGCATATCAGGCTAGATTAAAAGAGGGACCTCAGGTAGCTGAAATGAGCAAAAACTACCCTCGAGCTGATCTAGAAATTGAGAGAACTAAACTTTGCATGAAGATGGTAGAATTAGCACAAGCTTTGTTCGAAGCCTCTAGATATCTTAATTGGAATAACATGGCAAAACCTGAACTACACTTTCAAGGACTAATGGAGAGGCTAGAATACTTGATAGAGAGCAAAGAGAAAAAGGATCAGCCTAGGAACCCTATTGTCCCACAGACGCAGGAAAATAATGCACCATCCCTGTTTCAAGTACCCAATACAGAAAGTCAAGACGATGTGTCTTCCATACATAGGTACTCACATGAATTTTTGAGGGAAATCCAAGAAGAGAAATGGAGAAAAGAACAAGGAACCCATCCTCCTATTCAAGAAATAGATGACTTGCAGGAGCAATTTCCCCAAGACATTCCCTCTATTTATGATGAGGTAGAGGAGGAACAACTGAGTGAACACACAGCTTTTGAATCTAATTCTTTACAAGAATTACCTCAGTTTACAGGACCTTGGCAAGCCAAGTCTATTAGTATGAGAGCACCCACGATAATAGTGAGGAATGAAGAATCAGTAATCCCTAGAAACACGGAAGTCATTAAGAATACTAAAGTACAATGTAATCTCACTCTAGAGGAATTGTTGAAGGTAAAACCAGAATTGTGGAAACACGTAGCAAATCAATTCCCCGAGCTTGCTACTACTCCCTCACAAATAGGATCACAAAATAAGGTACCAGAGATACCTGTAGAAAAGATTGGAGATGTAAGCGAAGGAGAGGAACGTAACACGTATCTTCCAATAACCCATCAGGGCTTCACCATGAAAGCCATCTTAGATTCAGGAGCCGGAGTAGCCATAGCTACCACCGCTTTATGGAAACGCTGGGGTACGCCAGCATTAAGAACCACCAGGATGAAGCTACAAATGGCTGACGGACACATAGAAAAACCATTAGGCTTACTAGAAGGAATATCTCTCACCACTTGTGGTGTAGAATTTGAGCATACTTTCGCCATTTGTGATTTTAGCAAAAATCATGCTTATGAGATGATATTGGGACAACCATTCATGCGTCAGTTGCAAATTATACAAGATTGGGGAACTAATTCTTTGTACTTGCAACATTTAGGAGTGACTACCAAAGTCAATCTTAAAGACTATTCACATAGAGACGTACCCCCAATACAATGGAATACCATCCATAAGACTCAGGTAGAGACGGAATCCGTGCACTCATTAGAATCAGATCCTTCTTGGTTGCATGAGGATACTCATTTATGGATGTGTAAAGTAGCCAAACAAGAGGAAGAACGGTTAGAAGCCAGAACTTTAGGTGCAGGACAACATTCACGAACCCTTCAAGATCCAGCTTACGCCCCTGTAGTATTCCCAGACGAGGAGTTTGAACCCCATGGTTGGGCAGAAATCCTAGCAACCATGGATGTAGCCATCAATGAAGAACAATGGACACCCCACTATGACGAGGATGGCTATGACATTTCAGTTTTCACGATAGAGCCAATCATGTGCGATGCAATTTTAGAAGAGTGTGAACCTAACGCTGATGCATTTGAGGATGCGAGTGATTTTGATTTAGAATCAATTATCATGGACCCACCCTTTGCATCAGAGGAAGAATATTTTTCCGAAGTAGAGACTCACACTCAAAGACACAAGGAAATTACTAATGAGGTGAGGTTAGCCACAGAAGTAACTAACAAGAGTGAAGGCAAGAAAAGAAAGAAGAAAGCAACCATGTCAGAAAAAGAAGAATCTTTGTTTGAAGTACCCGAGAACTTCCAGAAATATGAAATTGAAGATAGAAGAATCATGGTGCGAATGCCTAATAGAAAGGCGAATGATGGACAAGTATATGATAACCGAGAGAAAACCAAGAAAATAATAGTAGCCATAGAAGGAGAAGAAGAAAAATGTACATACATAGGGCATGATTTGACAAAGGAAGAAGAAGAAGAATTAGTTGCCCTATTGCGTGAATATAGAGATGTGTTCGCTTGGAGTTACAAAGATTTGAAAGGAGTAGACCCAGATATATGTTCTCATAGAATCCCTATGACTCCAGATGCAAAACCTACGAAACAGAAACCGTACACGTACAATGATAACTACGCTGCGAAGATTAAAGAGGAGATAGATCGCTTGATAGAAGCAAGATTCATTTATGAGATTGAGCATACCGAATGGGTATCTCCCATTGTGGTAGTGCCCAAGAAGAACGGAAAATTGCACGTGTGTATTAACCTTAAAAAAGTTAATGCCGCCACAATTAGAGACAGTTATCCTCTTCCTATCACGGAACACTTATTGGAAAGAGTTGTGGGCAAGGAAGTTTACAGCTTCCTTGATGGTTTTTCAGGCTATAATCAAGTAGCTATTGCTCTAGAGGACCAACACAAGACGGCTTTTGCCACCGAATGGGTCATATTTGCATTTCGCGTGATCCCATTTGGCTTAACAAATGCACCCGCCACTTTCCAGCGACTCATGTGTCATGTTTTTAAGGAATTCTTACGCAAGAGTTTGGAAGTATATGTCGATGACATATGTGCTCATTCTAATATCAGGCAGATGCATATCCCAGAGTTAAGGCAAATATTTGACAAATGTCGAGAATATCAGGTTTGTTTGAACCCAGAAAAATGTGTTTTCATGGTCAGACAAGGCAAAATTCTAGGACACATTGTGTCAGAAAATGGAATCTCTACGGATGAAGAAAAGGTGAAAGTAATTGCAGAATTACCTAGACCAACTAATATCAAAGAGGTACAAGCATTTATGGGTCATTGCGGTTATTATAGGAGATTCATACACATGTATGCAATCATAACCAAGCCTTTGTACTCTCTTTTAACCAATTTTGAATGGACAGATGAATGTGAAAATTCATTCAATGAACTTAAACGACGCTTGTGCTCAACACCTATATTGACTACCCCAGATTGGAGTAAGCCATTCCATGTACATGTGGATGCATCCAACTACACCATAGGATGTGTGTTGGCACAACCCACGAGTGAAGGTAACATAGATCTTCCCATAGCTTACGCGAGTAGACAATTGAACGCAGCAGAAAGAAATTACACCACGACTGAACGAGAAGGATTAGGGATGATCTACGCGGTAAAGAAGTTTAGGCACTATTTGTTGGCAAACAAATTCAAGTTCTTTACAGATCATCAAGCCCTATTGTACTTAGTCAACAAGCCATGTAACACAGAACGACTAATACGTTGGTTTCTATTACTCATGGAGTATGATTTTGAAGTAGTAGTCAGGAAAGGAAAGACACATCTTAGAGCTGACCACCTTTCGAGATTAACCTCAGGAGAAGCTCCTCAAGGAATAGCAGATGAATTACCAGATGCATATTTGTTTAACCTTGAGATAGCACCAGAATGGGCTAAGCCTATAGTCCCTATTCTGACATATGGACCCAAGAATCCTAGGATAAAGATCAAAGAAGGAGAGATTACCAAGTCTCAGAGATATCAAATCATTGCAGGAAGCATATATAAACAGGATAATCAAAAGATTCTTGCTTGTTGTGTAGATGAATCAGAACATGCAAATTGGTTGCACTTAGCACACATAGGTGCATTAAAGCAACATCATTCAAAACATCGAACATTAGAGACTCTGCATAGACTAGGAGTATATTGGCCTTCGATGGAAGCAGATGTCTACAAGTTGTGTAAAGAATGCCATGCTTGTTGTGAAAGACCACCATTAGAGCATGGTACATTATATCACGTGTCTCTCACACCAGACTAGAGTGAACCTTTAGTGACATACTTGAGGACGAAGACATTCCCTCAAGGAATGACCTTAGCACGACAACGCAGTCGGGAGCAGGAAGCTCAAGACTATTCACTTATTGGCGATAATCTATACAAAAGAGGACGAGATGGATATCTAAGACAATGTGTTCATGAAAGCGATTATCTGAGCATACTAGAGACTGCACACCAAGGTGTTGCAGGAGGTCATTTTGGACCAGATAGGATAATCAAAGCCATCCTCTTTGCAGGATTATGGTGGCCCACTCTTCACATGGACGCGCATACCTATGTTAAGAGATGTGATGTGTGCCAAAGAACTCAGTTTCCTACGCAGAGATGAAATGCCATTGAAGCCCATGATGGGAGGACGTGCATTTTCTAAGTGGGGTATAGACTTTGTAGGACCCATTAACCCCTCTGCAAAAGGTACACATGCGGAATACATTATTGTTGCCACAGATTATCTCACAAAATGGGTAGAGGCAAAAGCCACGAAAAAGAATGATGCACACACGACTGCAAAATTCTTATTTGAAAATGTCTTTACAAGATATGGATTGCCTATAGAGTTAGTGAGCGATCGAGGCACTCACTTTCTAAACCAAGTCATTGAATACTTGTTACAGGATTTTATGGTGATTCACAAGAAATCCGCACCATATCATCCTCAGGCCAATGGTCAGGCTGAAAGCACTAACAAGATACTTTGTAACGTACTGACGAAACTCGTAAACAACAAATGTTCAGATTGGGACAAATAGTTACACCACGCTGTTTGGGCATATCGAGTGGCCTACAAGACCATACTCAATGCAACTCCCTTTCAGATGGTTTTTGGTCAGAATGTTGTGCTTCCTTTGGACTTCTTGATACCGACCCTTAAGGTTGCACAAGAACATCAGTGGACCGGCCATGAATTATCAGCTAGAATAATGGACTTGGAACGATTAGGTGAAACCAGGCTAAAGGCAGCAGCAGGAATATATGCAGCGAAGAAGCGACAGAAAGCATATTTTGATGCACATGTGAAAGATAAAGGCCTAAAAGAAGGAGATTTAGCTCTAGTATATACACTGAAACAGCACGCACGTAAGTTAGAAAAGCGAGGGTATGGACCTATGATCATTAACCGACTCTCGACAAGTGGAGCAGTACAATTAGCCACCTTAGAAGGAGACATAATGCCTAATTACATTAGTGGCTGTAGAGTCAAGTTATATCAGGAACCTCTTACTGAGGATATGCTTAGATGACTCACGTTGGCAAAGAAGCGTAAGGAGGAAGAAAATAGAATACGAGCGGAAGCTCAGGAAGAAGCAATAGAATGCATTAAACGCATGAAGTTAAGAAGACAAGGACTAGGGAGAGAACAATATAACCATCTGGAAACATCACCCAGATATCCCATGGCCATGTGTCAAGTAAAGTCAACCACTCATCCTAGCATAGTGGACAGGAGACCATTCATTACAGTCAGGCTAGAGCACGGCAACTCTTGCCAAGAGACTAGGGCTTTAATTGACTCAGGTGCTGCGACTAGTGCGATTAGATGGTCCCACTATAAGGATTCAGGAATAGAAATGCGGCCAATTGAGGCATACCTCATAGGGCTAGGAGGCATGGAAACCCCTTGCATGGGTGAGGTGGACCTTCCTATCCTCATTAAGGATATGACCATGACAACAAAGCTACTAGTGTGCCATGATGACGACCTGATATAACCCCTAATCCTTGGCCAAGATTGGCTATACGATCACTCAGTGGACCTAAATCTTAGACAAGGCTCCTTATAGATTGGAACCTTAGAACAGAAGCGAGTGATACCGCTTGACTTCCCTAACGGCATTCCGACTGAGGTTTGTAACCCTAGACCCTATGAAATACATGCGACGGAAGACCGGAAGATCTTGGGTCAGATCAGTCACGTTACGTCTACACCAACCCACTCGGGCTTGGCTATAGACAGTGGTCAATCAGAAGGACGACAGGAGATCTTCCCTGGGGCTTCCTGCAAACTAGAAGGGGCAATTACCCAACCGCTAGGGCAGATGGACACAATCAGCGGTCAGGTGGGTTGCATCAGCGGCCAAATGAGCACAATACCCTGCGGTGCTCATCCTTCCAAACTTGCTGCGGACTGGCCTAGATTAAAGATAAATAATGAATCACTTCCTAATGGGCAGGTCACGCAAGTGTTGGATCTCCCTTCTTTTCCAAAGCAGAGCGTCCAATGGACCTCTCAAACCCAACCACGAAGGAGTCAACTACAACAGAGGAACCCAGACCGACGACACCATCAAACAAGGCAAAGAAAACAGCAGTATCAACATCACCGAACAAGTGGCACGAGACAAATATGGGTGCCAAAAGGACAGCAACCACAGGCTATTGGCAACACTGCAGACAAGAACAGGACAAAGTTTCAAAAAAAGCAGAGTCAGCATCCAAAGTCCCCTCGATCTTCTTCTACAAGTACAAATACTCGACAGATTTGGATCGCCAAGAAATACCTTATCCATAGACCCACACCCACGCAAATTTGGGTACCCAAACCATGTACCATAGCTCAACCCTCAAGCCATGTAATATATACCCCTCAGAAATCTTTCCATCCTTCAATACCATCAAACCCGATACTACCCTTTGTCCCTCAGCAGAAACACACCACCCACTCAAAGACTCTTAGGAAATGGATACCGAAACGTCTCCAGACGTCTTCTTGTACCCCCTTATCTAACAATTCTCCCACCCCATTTAAACTCCACCCTTGTAATAATTCACCCTCAACGAAACCTTGTATAAATTCATACACCAAAACCCCACATCATGCATTATAAGAAATGTATGCATAATCTGACCATGTAGGTGTCTAGAGACCTGCATTAGTTTTGCAAATAATCACTCCACTAACCACCTCACAACACCTGGCTACACGGGTTACACATCGGTTATGGAAAGGGATTGCGGTCTCACCTTAATGGGATCATAATTAATTTCCATACTAATGTGCTAATCTTTTGTAGCAGATCTTTTCCATTTGCTCATCAGTCATCATGCAAATCGAAGCAGGACCATCAGAGGCTGGCCCAAGCACACCAATGGCCAATATTGGAGAATTACTAGCGGAATCTTATCCGACGATGCAACCTCCAGAGTTTCAAGGTTTTCCAGGACCCATGCCAATAGACGATCCTCCTAGAGGATATACTGAGAAGATTCATCGTAACTCTCACTGGTTTCAAGGCCTAGCAGGACCCTTAGCAGACGCTGATTTCATATTTGAGGCCAATTTGGCATTTGATTTGCGCACATGGGCCAAGTACCAGTTCTTTTCAAGAGAATTTGAAGGACTACAGAATACCCAAGATTTAACGCACGTTTGGGCACGAGCGGGATTTACAGAATATTTTAGTGACCCTCTGCCTAAACGTGATTTTTACAGATGCTTTTACTTAGTAACCACCTTGACAGCTTCAGAGAACAAGGATCTACCCGGCACATTCATGTTACCATCCTTGGTTAATGATCCTCCATTCAGAAGGTTTTATTTGTCTAAAGATTTAATTCGCGCAGCTCTGAAAATACATGGAACGCACACTCCGGCGGAGCGAGAACGACTAGTCCTAGAGTAGATGAAACGTGGTGACGTAACTAAGTGGGAGGATATTTCAGCCATAACCCCTGAGCTCTCCAAGCCATTACGGATATGCATGCAGCATTTTGCTTTCCCTGCTCAGGATCGTTTTACCATGCCCCACAAAAGAAACTGGTTTGGATTATACTTAGCATGTACGGGACCTCAAACGGTTGATCTAGCTAGCTGGATAATTGATCAGCTCTATTTGGCACAACATAGGTGGGAGCGAAAGAAGGTCATCAATGGATGTTGTGCACTTACAAGGATTATATATATGTGTTTGGCATATGATTTACCCATAGAGCGCGCCATGACGAGTGAGGAATTGAAAGCATTCAAAGGGACCACTAAGAAGGCTAGAAAGTCTAGCAAAGGCAGAGCCAGAAAACGCATGAGAGGAACCATACCCTGCCTTCAGGTGCCAGAATCACCCTCACCACAACCATCTCCAGAGCAGTCACCGACCGCAGCCACTCCCACGGTACCACCAATTCGTATACGGTTATCAAGACCAGTTACGCCGGAGGGCACCACCAGTACTGTTGCACCCCAAGCAGCCACAACCACAGAACCTATCACCACGACAGCACAACTTCCGACCACTATTGGTGCGGAAGCGTTCTCTTTTCCAATACCCCATTTAGAAGCAGAACAAGCAGAGCCACTAAACACAACGTTCGATTTTGAGATGCCCGATGCATTCTCCAATGAGCTCCAATTTTCAGAAGGACAACTATTTTCTCAAGAATTTGAAAGGCCTAGCTACCCTACCACACCCAGGGATCAGCCACAAGGACAGATTGTGTCTAGCTCTGATGACGAAAGAACAGCAACCGATGACAACGAAGGCGATGATGAAGCCAGCCAGGGCTCTATCAAATCTCAAGAGCATGAACAGACAGATGGCCAAGGACAACAAACAGACACACATGGTGATACAAGTACCCATGAAGATGAAACTTGTGAAGCAGCAGCTTACACACTGGCTATTAAGAAGCTGTATAGAACTATGGAAAAAGTTTGGGCACGCAAAAAGCTGACTGAGGAAGAGAGTCAAGCGATAATAGAACAAGAACTTGTCACAGGCGGATTCGAAGACGCATACATCAAAGGATTCAGAGAGTTACTCAAATCAGTAGGCTCCAACGAGGCACTGAGGTACTTGCAAAGAAAGCCACTACCACAGTTTGACCCCCTCAGAGTACGACTACTTTCAAAGCCCGGCGAATACATTCGTGTACCAACAGGAGCACAGTCTTCAGAACAAGCCAAGGAGGCACGCCTCGTCCCCGAAAGTTCGTTGGCAGCAGAAACCATCCTTGTAGATTCCCCACCCCGCGCTACAGCTGTACATACCTCAGTAGTCACTGAAGTACCGAACACGCCAACCGCTCCTCCATCTCCGCCCGTTCATCCAGCCTCCCCTCTTCACCCTCCTTCCCCCCGATTAATATCTTCTATCGCTGGTAACGTAGCAGAAATCGTCTTTACGACCACTAACCCCACAAGTCCTACACCCATTAGACCTAGTCTACCCCCTCACACATCCACCTTTCCATTCAACCCATTCCTCCATCCAGCTTTTCCATCCTTCCCCACAACTCCAAGACCCCTTTTTCCATTCCCTCCGCCCTTAACCTTCTCCCCCGTCTCACCTCCCCGACCCACTGTAACCCTTATTTCCCCTTTCCACCCAGCTACACCAGCCAGCCCCCCTGTAGATTACTCCTCAACCTTTGTAAATCCTGTATTTACACCAGCACAAGCACCCACAGTCACACCCATATTCACGGTCACCGCACGGGACACGTCCAATGACATGGACATCTCACCACCCACTGCACCATCACTCACTTCACTCACAACACAAACATATTTAGGCACATCACAATTTTCAACAATCACCACATCATCCACCTTCCCAACCCCATTCCCCGTTCCCTTTGCATCTACACCCATTGCATCTTTATTTAGCACCCCATTAATCCTATCACACACTGTAGATAATGCATTTCGACAGATGTTCATGTGTATGACGCAAGTAAGAGATGAGTTCACATCTCTTGGCAATAATTATCAGCAGCTGCAGAGGACAACCACTGACTTACAGTCGCAGCTTAATTTATTGTCTATTGAGAATGCCTCACTGGACAGCCGCTACCAAGAATTACGAGAGGCCTATCATAAATTAGAACTAGAAAATGAAGAAAAGACCAAGGAAGCCACTGCTGACCTGGATAACTTATTAAGAACCCAGACAGTCCGCAATGCAACGCTAACACGAAACATGGGCTTACTCAGAAGACATCTAGCAGCAACAAAGGAGGAAAACCAGCGCCTACACGATCAGAACCGAGAAAACTTAGAAGCAGCTCTTAACCACCCAGACCAACCTTTGAGTCCTAGTCGGTTCAAAGCCATTCCCTCAGACTCGATGAGGATGCTGCTAGAAGATCATGTAAGATTGGTAGATGAATACGACCGCATGAACGAGGAGTTACAAAAACTCAAAGAAGATCACAAATTACTCCAGTTACGAGCACCGGCATACCAAGACATACCAGCACCTGTGGACCCCTCTCCTGACATCTTAGAGGAACTCAACGCACTACGGGCCCAAGTATCAAACCTTGAATCAAGGATTGCAGTATATGAAGCACCGCCAAGGCCAGATTCCCCACCTGAGCTTCCAGTTGAGGAAGAAACTGTCACCATCCCGGTGGAGGAAACGTTTGAAGAGGCGTATGAGCCACAACACATCCCAGGCGGACGCGTCACGGCCGAAGGCCAGATGACTTACGAACTCCCGACCCCCGCGTGGATGAAGACTATTGAGGAAATTGGGACAACACACTCAGCTAGAGTAGAGGCCCAATTACATGCCATGGCGATGATAGAAGAAAGAATTTTACAGTCTCCGTTCTTTGCTCATTTGGCCCCGCGACGATACATATCTGGGCACGAGCTACAGTATAAACCGTATTTTATGTTAATGGCCGAATACCAGTTAGCCATTGAAAAAGAGACAGGTAAAAAACCATCGCATGCGACTCAATTCGAAGAGGACGATTTGCCACTAGATGCGCAGCAAGGAGAGATCTATCAACCAGAGTGGTGGAAAGATTTACTACAGAAGTATCCAGAAATGATGAGTACATGGGTAAAGGCACCTTTGCACTTAAAGTACAACCCATGTTGGGGACCAGTACCACGACGCCGCTCCTGGACTGCCTTTGCTATTAAGGTACAAAACAATAAGCAGTGCCAAGATTGGTTGAATTACCCCTATTTTAAGCCACCCATCGAGTTACCAACTGTTGGCTACATGATGGCTACAATTTGACAGTGGCTCCCTAGACTAAAGCATATGGACGATATAGCGGCGCATATGACTGTCAAAATCTTTGACATGATGCAAATGATCTTTAAAGTCTTCCGACGCGTCAAGGCACCTCATGTAAACACCCCGGGCTTTGAGCATGGCAATTTCGATCTGGTATATGATATGAGTACAACGCCATCGCTACGGGTGTGTTATGCCTGGCATTGCAGAATAAAGTACCTACCGGCGTGCTACAAGCAGACTTTCGAAGAGATGTTCACAACCGGCTTCTGGGAATACCATTCAGAGGTATTCATAAGCAAGCGTACACATTTATTACACTTATTTGCCTGTGAACGAATGGTCTATTCCACACACTATCAGCTCCCGCCATCGGAAGAACCGCAACCAATAGACTGGGAGAAACTCGAGGCAGATCTGGCCCAAGGCATTCGTATCTCCGAGCACACCCTCGCTCAAGACCTCCTACAGAACTATATCCGGCAGACCTCACAACAAGGTTCTGTCACGGACGACAGAAGCGAGAGGGAGGGGGGTGTTGGAAGCAGCCAGAGGCATAGAAGACGCAGAAGCATGTAACGACGGAGTAGGGAGCCAGTCGAATCTTTTTTCAAAGAATTATGTTCTAAAAATACTTTTCAAAAACCTCAACAGTGATTTTTATCACTATTGTAACATATGTAACATAGAAAAACCCTTTTCTTAATTTCTAGCTCCATTTTGTGCAAGCCGAGGAGTCCTCGAGCTTGAGGAGCTTAGGTAGAATGAGCGTATCAATTTTCGTTATTTTTAGACACCGTTTACCCTTCCAAATAACATCTAGGACCTAATTTTTAACTATGCCGGTCACTAGATGTGAAACCGGTCAAAACTAGTCTAGAAACTATAAAAAGAGCTAGAGCTCATTTTTGAGGTTAGCTTGATTGAGGTTAGAGTTATTTTGAGCTTGTAATAGTGTTCTTGAGCAATAGAGTGGATTTCTCACCTTCCATTGTGTCTTGCTTGTCTCTTCGTTGTGTGTGTGTATGTGTGTGTGCATCTTTGTGCTTCTCACCTTCACTCTCACATCATCTCACATTCACGATCTTCATATCACTCCTATCTCTTCCGCGGATTGACATTAAGGAGGTGGAGCTTCTTAACGTGGTTCTCATCATTGTGCTAGAGCAACATATAGTGTTCGCTCTGGTTGATTTACTACATACTGGTGAGTTTGTAGATCGGACTACTGCTCTGTTCCAATAGCAGGTCAGTCTGAAGAAGTTCGGTACCCAGGTACATAGAAATCGAGTATTGTCTAGTTAATGCTAGTAACTGAGCTAAGACGCGTATGAGTGCTTTTGTGTTGTGACGGAGATTTGGGAAATAAGTACAGGGCCTCTGTCTAACAGACCCCTACCACTCCCAAGAACCCACATTGGTCTGGTAACAACTTTCGGATAGTCAGAGACATTACAATCTAAGCGATTCATTTAACACCCGTGATGATTAACGTTTAACACTCGTAACACATTCAATGTGACCTAACCTCTTGTGCCATATTTCTAATTCTGAAAGTGTTTGATCCTTGTAATTGTATAAAGCAATGTTCTTTGTGTCCTCTAGCTCAAAAGTAAACAATCTACCTGATTTTTCTTCCTTGGCTATCCTTCTGAATCCATGTCTTGGGTCCTCCACATATGCTCCATGTTGATTGAACCTGACCTGTAAACCTTTTTCCATAATCTGACCTACACTCATTAAGTTCTTGGTGATAGTTGGGACATAAAGTACTCTGCTCAATAAGTTCTGATTACCATCACTAGTTTTCACATTTCCAATCTTTATAACAGAATGTTTAGTATCATCACCTGTCTGTACCTGATGTTTGCCCTTGGGTTCTTCCAAATCAGAGAGTAGTGCCACATTACCAGCTACATGGTTAGAACACCCTGAATCAATATAAAATAAATGATCATCATTTGTACCTGCCTTGGAGGTCATATTCATGATCAATAGGGAGTCATCTTGCTCCTCTGTGTAGTTGTTGTAATCCCTTCTATTTCTGAATCCACCTTGGTAGTTACTATTGTGGTTGTGGTTGTAATTGTTGTTGTACTGATTGTTGTATCCATTGTAGCCTTGGTGTTGGTTGAACCTGCCTCTACCTTGAGAGTATCCACCTCTTTGATAGCCTCTTCCTCTCTGATTCTTATAGTTTCTGTAGCACTCATCTGTGGTATGGTTAGACAATCCACAAATGTTGCATGGTGATGAGTTGTAGGGTCTCCCCCTACCTTGCTTACCTCCTCTGCCTCTACCTCTTGAAGATCTACCTCTGCCTGCATAGTTTGCTTGGGAGGTAGAGCCTTCTTCATCAACCTTCTTACTTTTACCTTTATCTTTAACCTTCTTATCAGTGTATAAAGCAGAGGGGTTGTTACCTTTTGATTGCTCTCCATTCCTTGTAAGCTTTGCTTCTTGTGTGAAGAGTTGACCAATCAGAGTTGTTAGATCAGGAGCATGTATGTCCATGTATAGGTCCATTGCTGTGGTGAAGCTCTCCCATTTGTCATCAGCTTTTAGTCCATTGATTACCTGCCTTACTATTTGTTCCTCTTCAATCTCCTCTCCAATACTTGCAAGCTGGTCTGCAATGTCTTTGACCCTAGTGACAAAGTCTGAAACTGATTGCTTTGATTGCTTCCTAAGAGTAGTGAATTCAATCCATAGTTGATTCTTTCTGGCCCTTGTACTTGATGAAAAATATGTTGACAAGGTTTCCCAAGTTTCTTGGGAAGTCTTGCAATTCCTTATGTGAGGTAAAAGGAAATCAGATATAGAGTTAAGAAGATATGACCTTGCCAATGCATCTTTTGCACACCATGTGTTGAGCCTCTCTTGTTCTTCCTTGGTGGGTAGTCCTCTTGCTTTGAATGAGGGCAATTCCTCATCTCCTGAGATGAATCCAAATAAGCTTCTTCCTTGTAGATAGGTCTTCATCCTTAGAGACCAAGCTTGGTAATTGTTCCTGTCCAATTTGTCAATGAATGAAGGAAAACCATCTCCCATGTTACCTTATTGGCTCTGATACCACTGTTGGGAGAGGATGGTTGGATGCACTCAGAGATTGAGTAGGTGTTGCTAAACCTGCTTCATACCAGCCCTCCTTTGACTCCAAGAATGATTAATACACTTGCTTAGCTTCCAAATGATACCAAGAAAGCATATATGTACTTTGCAAATGATATGTGTAATGATCAAATCAAAACAGACTACTTGATACTTCACAAATCCAAGAAAACTTGCTATTTTGGTATTGACACCTGCTCAGTCTTTCACTTAGTATGACCAGCACACTTACAATTGATCAAATTACTTCTGGAAATATTAAATTAGCTTTACAAGCTACCATTTGCAAGTGGAATCACTCAAATTGATAAACTATACATAGAGAAATAATCTAGCAAGTTTATGGTCACTCCCGACTTTTTAGGAGATGTGCAGACAAATACCAGAGACTGCTTCGAAGGCGATTTCTCGAAAATGACTGAACCAAACTTCTTCAAACTTTGTAGTGTTGTAGAGTCCTTTTAGCTGGTTCTAACAAGCTTTGAATCACTTGATTTGGTTGAGTAGATCCTGAGACATGCCTTGTTGAAGTTGACAGACTTGAAGTAGACAACTCAGAGAATCACAGAGTAGATGAATGTAAGTGTTTGTATTAGATCATGTAAATGTACATTCCCATTGGCATGATAAACATAGCTCAATGGTACTCAAAGGTGTAGGCTAAGAAGTAGACCTCACACACTCAATGATTGATACAGAAATGCCTCGGGATGAGTGAAGAACACCCGCGACTTTTGACTTGTAGCTTTTATAGGAGTTGAGTGAGAATTTGAATTTTGAATTCAAGTCAATCTCCTAAAATGTTTCACCTAAAAGTTGATTGAGATATTCTCTCAATTAATCAACAACCTTTTCCACGACTTCCAATCAATTAGGTGTGATTACATAGAATGCCAAGTCACTAAGACTTTTACAAGAGATAAAATGGTAAGAAATCATAGGCATAAGTTCCTATGGTCTTTGCTTCATGTAGAGTCTTCAAAGTAGATATCCAAGCCAAATTGTGAAGGCTTGAATTGCACCAACAACTATGTGTCCTAGAATCTTGCCTTGCCTGACCATGAAAACACATTTTTCTGGGTTCAAGCAGACTTGATATTCTCTGCATTTGTCAAAGATTTGTCTGAGTTCTGGTATATGTGTCTGTCTAATGTTGGAATGAGCACAGAGGTCATCAACATAGACTTCCAAATTCTTCCTCAAGAACTCTTTAAACACGTGGCACATCAGTCTCTGAAAGGTTGCAGGAGCATTGGTAAGCCCAAATGGCATTGCTCTAAAGGCAAAAATGCCCCATTCAGTGGCAAAAGCTGTCTTATGCTGATCTTCTGGACCTATGGCTACTTGATTGTAGCCCGAAAACCCATCTAGGAAGTTGTACACTTCCTTGCCTGCTACTCTTTCCAAGATATGTTCTGTGATAGGAAGCGGATAATTATCTCAAATTGTGGCTGCATTGACCTTCTTCAAGTTAATGCATACACGCAACTTCCCATTTTTCTTGGGCACCACTACGATGGGAGATACCCACTCAGTATGCTCAATTTCATAGATAAATCCAGCTTCAACCAAGCGATCTATTTGCTCTTTGATCTTAGCAGCATAATTATCATTATATGTGTATGGCTTTAGCTTAGAAGGTTTGGCATCTAAGGTCATGGGGGTAGTGTGTGAGCATATGTCAGGGTCCACACCTTTCAAATCCTTGTAACTCCAAGCGAATACATCTCTGTATTCTCTTAGCAAGGCTATCAATTCGTGCTCTTCGTCTTCTGTCAGGTCATGGCCTATGTACGTGCATCTCTCTTCTCCTTCTTCCACGGCTACCTCTATTTTCTTGGTGGTCCCCCGATTGCGCCTCTCGTTTAGGCATTCTGATCATGACTCTCCTGTCATCTATCTCATACTTCTTAAAATTTTTCGGGACCTCAACCAAAGATTCTTCCTCTTCTGGTGTGACTTCTCTCTTCTTTCTTTTCTTTCCTTCTTCCTTCGGGGTCACATGTGTAGCTAGTCTTACATCATTTGTAAGCTCTCCATACCTCTGGGGTTGAGATTCTACTTCATAGAAGTATTCTTCATCTGATGCAAAAGGTGGGTCCATAATGATTGACTCTAGATCGGAGTCACTTGCATCCTCAAATGCATCAGGGCTAGGTTCACACTCTTCTAACACTGCCTCTCCCATGATCGGCTCTATGGAGAAGACTGAAATATCATAGCCATCTTCATCACAGTGAGGTGTCCATTGTTCTTCATTGATGGCTACATCCATTGTTGCTAGGATTTCTGCCCAACCGTGGGGTTCAAATTCTTCGTCAGGAAAGACTACAGGTGCATAGGCTGGGTCTTGAATTGATCTATGTGTTTCTTTTGCACCTACCTCTCTGGCTTTTTCTCTCTTCTCTTCTTCTACTGCTAATTTGCACATCCATAAGTGGGTGTCTTCGTGCATCCATGAGGATCCTGATCCTATGGAATGCACCGATTCCGTATCATCTTTGGCTCTATGGATGGGGTTCCATTGGATGGGGGGTACATCTCTATGAGAGTAATCTTTGAGATTGACTTTGGTCATGACACCTAAGTGTTGCAAGTACAAAGAATTGGTTCCCCAGTCCTGTACCACTTGCAACTGTTGCATAAATGGTCTTCCCAAAATCATCTCATAGGCATGGTTTTTGCTAAAATCACAGATAGCAAATGTGTGCTCAAACTCAACACATGTAGTGAGAGTTATTCCTTCAAGTAGTCCTAAAGGCCTCTCTATGTGGCCATCAGCCATTTGCAATTTCATCCTCGTGGGCCTGAGTGCTGGCTTGCCCCACCGCTTCCATAGGGAAGTGGTAGCAATAGCAACTCCTGCACCTGAGTCTAGAATTGCCTTAGTTGTGTACCCCTGATGGGTAATGGGAAGATAGGTGTTTCCTTCCTCACCTTCACTCATATCTCCTATCTTGTCTAGAGGAATTTCCGGCACTATCCTATGAGAACCTACCTGGGAACGAGGTTTTGCTATCTCTGGTACTTGTTTGGCTACATGTTTCCATAGCTCTGGCCTAACTTTGAGTAGCTCTTCTAAAGTGAGGTTGCACTGCACTTTAGTGTTTTTCACTACCTCCGTATTCCTAGGTATGACTGAGTCTTCGTTTCTTACCATGACTGTGGGTGCTCTCATACAGGTTGACTTGGCTTCCCATGGGCTTGTGAAATGGGGTAATTCCTGTAAAGAATTAGACTCAAAGTCTAATCTCTCTTGGGACTGGGTGCTCTCCTGCTCTCCATAAATGGAAGGAATATCTTGTGGGAATTGATCCTGCGTGTCATCCACAAGTTCAATGGGAGGAGGGGCTTCACTTTCATTAGCCCATTTGTCTTTTTGAATCTCTCGTAGGAATTCTGGAGTGAACCTATTCATAGAAGAGGAGGATGGCTTATGTTTTTGCTTGCCTCATCTCTTTCTTGATTTTTTTCTTCCTTGGCAGATCTTGCAATTATGCTCTCTAACTTCTCTAGGAGTCCATCCAAGTGCAATTGTGTCTTAGCTGAGCCTGAGTAGTTGAAAAGGCGACTGGCTTCAAACATGGTCTGAGCCAATGTGACCATTTTCGCACACAGCTTGGTTCTCTCTATCTCTAGGTCAGCTCTAGGGTAGCACTTGTCATGATCCGTCACATTTGGCCCTTCTTGGATTCTGGCCTGATATGCCTTAAGCATCATGTCTATGTCTTCAGGAGTGGGGTCAGCTAACACTGATCCTACTCTAGGGGGTGGTGGGATGGTCTGAGGCAAGTGGACAGATGGTGGGTTAGATGGTGATGGAAGTGAGGGTGGTGGTGGTATGTGAGAGTTTGTTTGAGAGGTGAGTTCAATAATTTTGGCTTTTGTTTCTCTTATGCTTTCTTCTAAGTCGCTCATCTTTTTAGACCATTGTCTTTTCATTCTTTCTCGACTATCCCTCTAGGCTCTCGACCGTTTCTTGGCTATGCTCTTCGTTTCACTAACCTTTGCACTCTTCTCTTGACCTATTCCTGGGTTCTGTTGCAAAGCCTGGGCTCTAGTGACTACCTGTACTGGTGCAGGGGACATCACACTTCCTGTAGAGTCTACTACTAACCCAATAACGTTAATTGGAGTTATTTTTGGCATATTATTAGGATTCTTAGGGCAATCTTCTAAGAGATGCTCCTTCCCATAGTCTTGACAAAAGCCTTGTATTGTTATTGACTGGGGTTGTGTAGGTGGAGGTAAGGGGCAATCACGAATGAGGTGATCTCCCTGACATCTGTAGCATGGTCCTCTAGGGAATGGGGGTCTTACCTGCCTAGGCTGGGGCCTAGAGTTAGGGTTTGTGTACATTACATTTGTGTACTCTGGCTCCCAACTAGATTCACCTGGTTCTTCACTGTAGTAGGACTCACCATGTTCAAGAGATTGCATGTAGTAAGCCTGTGGACTATCAATATGTGTAGAATCAAAGCTATGATCACTGGGATCACTTTTTGAAATTAATGGTGTTACTGGGACTATAGCTCTATTCAGGTTTTCTTCTGCAGCAGCATACTTTACCGGAATCACATTAGTAGGAGCAGGTGGTTGTTGCGCTAGCACTGGCTGGGGTCTCAGTTGGGCCTGATATTGCGGTTGGTAATTTTGCTGGGGCCTAGTATACTGTTGTGGTGGGTATTGACTCTGGTATCTGCCTTGTTGATATGGATGAGGGTAGGTTTGCCTAACTGCTTGCTTGTTGTATGGGCAATCTTGTGCTGTGTGATTTGTGTATCTTCGTTCTATGGTGCAATATTGGCTACTAGGATTCACTTGGGGTTGAGCCATGATGGGACATGCGTTCGCCATATGGTCACCACCGCAAGTATAACACCTTTTTACTGGGGCAAATCTAGGAATTGTTTACTAGAGACACCTAGTTTTTGAGCTACTTTCTTCGCAAGTTCCTCAATAGATGTGGATTGCGAGGAAGAGAGGCTAGAGGCACTATCTGAATCTTTGTAGATTTTTGAAAGCTCTAGTTCCTCCCCTAGGTTATCCTCAATGTCAATGCACATGCGTACACACTCTTCTATGGTCCTAGGGTCCTTCAAGTACACATATGATCTCAATTTGGTACTTAGCAATCCATCCAAGAACAAGGCCACTTGCTTAGCTGGCGTGGGTAACTCAGGGACAGGGCATCTCTCAAGATATTGCCTAAATCTTCTTCCTGCAAGTCTCACAGTTTCCTGGGGGGTCTGCTTGAAGCTGTAGATCAATGAGGAAGTATTATGCCTTATGCCACTCTTAGAGAATTCGGTGATGAAAGCCTCTAAGAGTTGGTCTATGCTCCTGAACTGTCTCTCATTCAATGGTTGAAACCACATAAGGGCTGTGTTCCTAAGTGTTAGACCAAAGGCATTATATTGTGTGAATAGGTCCTCGACTTGTTCAGCTCTCAAGACTTGCCTAAACTCGGCCACATGATCATATTGGTCTCCTGTGCCATCGAAGTAATTCTTCATCGACTTAACTAACTGAGTCGGTCTCAAACTCCTGGTGTGTTCCCTAGGCCTTGGCAGAGGGAAATCATCAGTATTCCTTTGGTTCCTTGGGGCTCTAAGTCCTTCAGGTTCCACTCTATTTGTTTCCGTCCTCGTTCTGTCTCTTCCTACTGGGTTGGCAAAACTTACCTCCGGTCTATCTCTATGTCTGTCTCTTTGAATTCCATGAGCTTGGGATGTTCCAACTCCTGGGTGACCAAAGGACACATTCGATATTGGTTGGGGGAAAATAAATTCACCTTTCCAAGTGTAAGCATGCCTATCATTTTCAGTAACCCCAAAGATCCTCTCTGAAGAGTGATCTAAGTAGGTCACTCTACCTGGAATATCAGGATCTTTGAACTCATATATCATGATTGTTCCTACCTCACTCGGCTGATTAGGTCTTTATCTCCAAAAGGCTTCATCAGTCTCTCGGTTCAGGAGTAGATCTATGCTCTTATTGTCTTGGGGAATCCACTCTGGTGTGATAATCCTAGTGAGAACAGATTTGCCTCGGGGGGTTCTAGGTTCCACACCCATGTTTCCTTGCTCTAGGTCATCTAAGTCCGTTTCAGGGATCACATTCCCGAATTCATCTGTCCTCTCCGGGTGACTGGTGACTACGTATATGGTTCCTTCTTTATCTAGGTATTTTCGAACTTGACAGCTGGGCGTTCTAGTCCAATGGACTGGTCCAGGTTTTTAATCTGGATCACGGATCTTCCTAGGACGTCCTCATAGATGCTAGCACCTAGTCGGTTGGTCCTAAGGTATTCAAGTTGCGTCTTGTAAGGGCCTTCCACCCTATGTAAATATGGCACTCCGGAGCTTCCTGTAGGTCTCTCCATGTTGTGGGACATCTCAGACTCACTAGTCTCAGAGCTAGGGTAATACGAATGATGGCTCAACTGCTGGGCCCAAGACCTAGCAGTATGATTGACGCTAGCCTTTGATGATCTAAGACTTTGTCTATCTCTCCCTAGGTGTCCACCTGATCTAAGGTTCATAAGCCCAATTGAATAATCCCAATTTTTCCCAAGTACACTTTGCGTTGCTGAGTTCTTGTGTATCAGTCACTTGTTCTTTTTTAATTGCTTTTAGGGTGCCACTTCTTGTCCAATTAATCTTCATCGCAAGGAACACTTAAATTTTTATCGTACTTTGAGTGCGGTCACTCAGTTTAATTTCTTTTCCCTTAGGTTGCTTCGCGATTGTTATCTCCTAACACTTGCACTTGAGTGATTAGAGTTCTTGGACTTGGTAGTTCTTAACGTGTTCCTGATTAACCAAAATCTATGTCCGTATTTAGCCTATGTTAGGGATTGACAGAGGGTGTTGATAATTTCCAACCTTAAGTTTCTTCCCTTGGTTGCCCTTGTATGCCCAGGAAGCGTGTTCCCAAGCTCGCACTTACTCTTGCTTCGAGTACCCTTCGATGCTCTCAAAGAACCTAAAAAAGTCCACAATTAGCTCAAGAATTGAATTCAGATGACAGACAGATCACTTTTATGCATGTAATTCACAGACCCAATTGCCTTTTGCCTCTATGGAAATCAATCCCAAGGGACCCTCAGTTTTTTTCCTACCCCGGGATATGGTCAACTTCAAATTAGCCTATCTACTAATCGTGACATTAATTCTACCGTAACGAGTGGAAGTTTTGGTTGTACTCACGAGCTTTCCAACAAAACAAAAATCACCGCAATCGGATTTCGTATGAGGAAGTTATGTCCACTCAGGGTTTTGGGGCCAAATCAGGATTTTAAACAGGTTAGCAGGCAATCAGGACTTCTCGAAATACTTTGTGTAATGGCCTCACAATGCAATGATGAACCCTAGTATTTGTCCCACAATTTGTCAAGAATAGACCACTATTTTTTTTTGCCCTAAAAAATTGGCCAATTTTGCCCTTCAATTGCATTCGCAAGCTCTGTCAGTCGTGATTGATAGGTCAATCGCGATTGACATGTCGGTCGCGATTGACAGGTCCGTCGTGGCTATCAGTCGCGATTGATGGGTCAATCGCTATTGACACGTGGCCCGGATTTTTAGTCGGTCGTGGTCAAAGGGTCGTTGACTCTGTCAATCGCGATTGATGGGTCGATCGCGATTGAAAGGTCCTTCGCGAGGGTCTGTCCGTCGTGGTCAAGCAATCGTTGACTGTGTCGATCGCGATTGACAGGTCCGTCGTGGCTGTCAGTCACGATTGACTGGTCGATCGCGATTGATGGCTCGATCGCGATTGACACGTGTCACGCGTAGGTTCTGTCAGTCATGGTCAGTCGGTCGTTGACTCTGTCGCTCGCGATTGACGTGTCGGTCGCGATTGACAGAGCCGTCGGCAGGTGTCCGTCATGGTTTGTCGATCGTGATTGACAGAGCGATCGCGATTGACAGAAATGTGAGGAATTTTAAAATTTCAAGCACACATTTGGGAAGCTCTAGGCATGTAGATCATGATTATGTACTTTGTTTAGCAAAAATACCATTTTTTCTGTCAGTCGCGATTGACAGAGGTCAACGCCTCGGGACCTGCACAGTCAAATTTTTTACCTGCTGGAGCTGGTGCAGCTGCTGGGTTGCTGATTCCTGCAGAAAATCTCAAAAAACACAGAAAATCACAAGCACACAAAGGCTCTCTCGCTCTCTCTCACAAGTGAAATGAGGGGAATGGTATGGGTGTGGTGATATGACCAAAAAACTGAAATTTTTCGCGATGATGGAGATGGATGTGGAAGATGGTGAGGATGATGATGGTGATGAGGAAAACAAAAGAAAATAGATAAAAGTGAAGAAAATACCTATAACTCCAACGCGTCAACTCTACGTCTTACCATCACACGCTCGTCCTCAAAGCTCGATCCCCGGCAATGGTGCCAAAATTTGGTGTAGCTCAGTGATGAGTAGCACCTCCTTTAATGTGGATCCGGGAAGACGTGAGGATGGTATGAAGACCTCGAGCAAGTGAAGGCACAAGTGCGTGAGTGAGAAGCACAATAACATGCACACACATACACACACACGCGCACACACGGTAAGACAAAGAGTGAGAAGCAATGGAGTTCTTAGATTACTTTCAAAAAGCTCTTACCAGTTCAAATCAATTACAAGCTAACCTCAAAAATGAGCTCTCTAGCTCTATTTATAGTTTTTGACTAGGTTTTGGCCTTGTCCAGACCTAGTGTCCGGCATAGTTAAAAATTAGGTTCTCTACCCTATTTGGAGGTTCAAACGGAGTCTAAAAAATGTGAAAACTGATAGGTAGGTACTTCTAAAGCTCCTCAAGCTCAAGGACTCGGCTTGCACAAAATGGAGCTACAAAAATCTGAAATGGTATTTACAATGGTTTTTAGTGATGAAAATCACTATTTTTGTAGGGATTTCTTCTAACATTTTGACATACATTTCCTGGAGCTCCCTACTTGCTCCTTCTTCTTGTGTGCCCAACTCTTTGATGCCTGAAAAATTTAAATGGCCTACTTGCTAGATCTTCTTTGACTACTGTGTCTGCTTGTGCTGTCTCTTCGCTCCGACTCCCTTCGTAGGCTTCCTTGTCTTGTGACTCCTTCGGTTCCTTGACTACTGCCAACACCTACATTTCGTGGAGTTAGGAGAATCAAAAGTTACGAAATCCATTTGGTGGCATCACTCCTAATTTGGAGGAACACTTTTAGGTACATCCAAGTTTTCAATTCAAATTCAAACATTGGAGGTAAATCACTTATAAAAAGAGGTCGTAATCTCATGGCCTTAGAGCCCCCATTATTGAACTTATTGTAGATCATTTGTAGATATTGAGAGGCTTACATCATAGCCTACTGTTTTCACCATCATTGGGCATCATATTTATGCCAATGATAATGTATAACATTGTTCTATAATACATTACATTGTTGATCACATCTATCTTCATCTCTAATATGTTCACTCCGAATGGTATACTTTGAATGCTCATATATCAGTAATTTCTCCATCATTTTTCAAGTCCTATAGCTTGTTGGAACCAGCTTATAGTCTACTAGAAGCTATCAAAATTTGAGAAAGCTTGATTTAGGAGACTGGGAGAAAACTGCCTCCAAGTGCTCACTGGTCATTCTCTGTGTAGATCCTAAAAAATTGGGGGTAAGCCATTGATTGTTAAATTGATTGCTCAGTACATAGTTCATCATTTTAAATTATTCCACTTGGAATCATTAGTTCTCTATGCTAATTAGATACCTTCAAAAGGAATTTTCCTAATTGCTACTGTACTGTGAGCAAAGACTAAAATGCAGAAAACTCATCACTCAATAACTCTCTCAATTCATACAAATTTTATTTGCTCTATTCCGTGAAGAAAGTCCTCCAAGAATTTTACCTGTTTCATAAAATCATCAAACATTAATATCCAAAAATACATTTTATTACATAGCTTTCTCACTATAGGTTCTCTCATAAAGTCATTAAAACCATTTCTGGCAAACGAACTCTTCATGGATCATCATCAATACCTACTCGCCATATGCAAGATATTATCCTGTAACATTCTCAAAACAAACATAATTATTCAGTTTTCATATGTAAACCAAACAAAACTTTTTTATTTCTCATTTGAAGGCGAATCTAGTATTTCTTCTAGATCTTCATGATGTTGTTCATTATAGACTTCATCAGCTTCATGTAGGTGTAATTCATAATTTACTTTTGTAATTTTTTCATGAGGAAGAAGGTAAAAACTCCCATGATCATTCATAATTTACTTTTCTGATGAGTAAGAAAGTAAAAACTCCCGTCATCATTCATAATTTACTTTTTTGATGAGGAATAAAGTAAAAACTCCCGTGATCATTCATAAGTTACCTTTTTGACGAGGAAGAAAGGAAAAACTCCCGTGATCATTCATAACTTACTTTTTTGATGAGCAAGGAAGTAAAAACTCTCGTGATCATTCATAATCTACTTCTTTGATGAGGAAGAAAGTAAAAAATCCCGTGATCATTCATAATTTACTTTTTGGATGAGGAAGAAAGTATAAACTTCCATGATTGATGTATTAATGAATTGTTCATCAAAAAACAATATTCGTCAATACCTACAAAACAGACTCTCAAAATTCATTGGTAGGTATTTTGAACTAAAGTTTTTTCTTTTCTATCACACTTTTCTTGTAATATTATCTTGCTATTTTGCTTTTTCATATCCAAAGGAAGAAAAAAATGTGAAACATGGCTCTCAATTTGGTTCATGATTTTATCAACAATTCCTACATCTTTAGTCTAATCTTCATGTTCATGATATGATGTACTTTCTTGGTCATTTTCTATACTTATATTTCCATCATCTTCTCGTTCTTTAATATCATCTTGAATTTTGGTTAGAACATGATTGTATTTTTCTTCCATAAATCTTTTAATCTTTTTAGGGTAAAAAACCTTATCATTATACAAAAACTTTGCATCAAGTTGGACATAGGTTGTGCCATCTTCCATCTTCACTTTAATTGGTTTTTCATGCTCTTCTTTATTTAATTGTAATCGTTCATTCAAAAATTTCTCAAATATTTCTATGTCTAATGATTCATCTTGATTCACACTTAAGGTGGTTTCTTCTTTTTTAGTTGCACAACTACTTTTATGATCATTAGATTGAGTATTGTTATGTTTCATTGGCTTCCATTTCTTCTTCAATCTATTTAATGATCTTGGCCGATTTCTTGAGTGTTCAAAATATGCTTTCATACCACCTCTTCCTAAATTCAAGTGTACAGATAAACGATCATGATAATTACATATTTTTCATTCAATTTCAAGTACCAAATTTTGTCTACATGCATTCTCATATGCTTTACAATTACCATATATATGACTAGAATGCGAACTGGAACTTGGAGAGTACTTGGTGATCATGACTCCTTGAGCTCTCAAGAATGGTATTGGCAAGACTGAGTATGTATGTGCCCAACCCCTCCTTATATAGGTTTTCAAGGGTAGTTCATCAATGGTGGTTATGAATTGATGATGTCATCAATTCAAATCACGACCTCTGGATATCACAATCAAGTAAAAAGATAGTCAATCTTAGATTTTTGACATATTCCAAATACAATGGAAGCATTAGTTTCTCCAAGTTCTAAACGAATCATGAGATATAGAAATCCATATGGAGTTTGAGGTTCAGGATGGTTTCCTTTGTGCATAACATCACCTCCTCCTCAAGAGACTAGTTCCACGAGGAGCGGTCATGTTCTCTAGTCTCGACTTCATTAGATTTTTCCTATGAAATTCTCGAACCTTGATGTTTGCTCTTTGAAGGTTCTTTGCAGGTTTTGAAGTACAATTGCTGGTGTCATATTGTTTCCAAGGAACACAGTACTCTAATCATCCTCAAGATATTCATGAATCTAGGACATGCTTGACTTCGAATTCTTCATGATAATCACTCTTGATAGGTTTTGGACTAGTTCTCTCACCCCTTAATGATGAAATCCCATGTAGTTCAAACATGGACAAACAAAAAATTGGATGTATTCTCATGGTACTTGGTAACTAGAGCTTGAACATGAATGGATTAATCTCACCCAAGATGGTGAACAATCCAAATCTCTGATGGTCTAGCTTTGCACAAGGCCTTGAAGTTTACAAAAGCTATTTTTGAGCATTTATCCGCTTTGTGATAGGATGGATTTTGAACATGATGCTGATCTTCATAATACTTATATTGTTCTTGAGCTCAATGGATCGCTTCATTGAGTTCTTTGTGAATATCTATGAGGAACTAGGCCTTATCTCTAGTAGTTCAATTCTTGAAATGATTTGAGAGTTTTACATCCATCATAATACTTATATTGTTCTTGAGCTCAATGGATCGCCACATTGAGTTCTTTGTGAATATCTATGAGGAAGTAGGCCTTATCTCTAGTAGTTCAATTCTTGAGATGATTTGAGAGTTTTATTCACTCCAAAATGTCATCTTTCAAGGTTATCATGATGTTGTTGAGGTACTTGGACCCTGGACTTTTCTAGAGGGATATACAATAAGCTCTTATAGAGTAGTAACCCATCGTTTTCTTGGAACTCCTCTACTTCATGAATATTCCCTTCTTGATTTTTTTGTTTCATATTACAAAACAATTCATCATGTGATAGAGCCTCACAAATCAAATGGGTCAAGGATGAATCTTCTTGATGGTTTGAAGAGATGGTTGCTAACTAGAGATATTCAAGCTTGCATAGTACACTCTCTTTTTTTATCTAAAGACCTTCATCGTTCTTCCGTGCAAGGTAGGAACTTCTTGACAAGTCATCTAACTTACATTGTTGATGTTCTTGACGATACGTGGTGATAAAATCAAACTTGCATAGAGATTTACTCCATGGAGATTTCCTTCTATTGAACTTTGGGTTGTCATAAAGTACTCTAAATTCTTATGATCTTTATACACAGTAACTTTATGAGTTGCTCCTTCTAGATGGTGATGCCAGGTATCAAACACATCCACTATTACAAGAAGTTATTTATCATGAAATTCATAATTAATATTTGGAGGAGAGAATTTCCTTGAATGAAATGTAACTAGATGTAGGTGTCCATCATTCCCATGTAAGGATAGGATCGCCCCCAAGGTAAAGTTTGATGCATCTGCCTCTTGGAAAAAAGGCTTGGTAGAATCAGGGTGAACTAGAATTGGATTAGTACTGAATGATGATTTCAAGGTTTGAAAGGCTTTGTTTGCATCATCATTCCATGAAAATGTTTTGTTTCCTATAAGATTGGTAACAGGTGGCATTATCTTGGAGTTATCTCTCATGAATATCATGTAAAAATTGGAAAACCCTAGAAAACATTGTACATTTTCAACACATGAAGGTGGTTGCCAATCAAGGATTTTCTTGATCTTCTTAGGGTCCATAAAGATTCCTTTCTTTGATACAACATACCCCAAAAATTGCACTTCTATCTGATGGAAAGAGCACTTCTCAAATTTTGCATATAACCCTTTTCTCTTAGTTTCTCTAAGACTATCTTTACATGACATTTGTGATCATCTAGATTTTTTGAGAATATCAAGATATCATTGAGGTATATTACCACAAAATCATCTAAATACTCTCAAAAGATATCATTCATCATATGCTAGAAGATGGTTAGAGCATTTGTGAGATTGAATGGCATAACTACATATTCAAATTGCCCATACCTTGCTCAAAGACATCGTCCATTCGTCTCCTTCTCTGATCCTCACAAGATTGTAAGCTCCTTGAAGGTCAAATTTTGTGAAGAATTTTTCTTTTCCAAGGCATTCCAAGAGCTCTCATATGAGTGCTAGAGGGTATCTATTCTTTATAGTGAATTTATTCAACCCACGATAGTCTACACACATTCAGAGAGTCCCATCCTTCTTTTTTACAAATAGAATAGGGGCTCTTGTCAAAGACTTCGAGTGTTTGATAAACCCCTTGTCGATATTCTCATCAATATTCTTGCATAATTCTATAAGATCCTTTGGGCGTAGTCCAGAGTGGTCCAAAGGGTGCTTTTGCTTCCTCTTGAAGTTCTATGGTGCAATCATAACGTTTGTGCTTTGGGAGGATATATATGAGATGTGGAGAATGACATACATGGGACTCACCTTCCAACCTATTTATAGCCCTTGCCTAGTCTATATATATATATATATATATATATATATATATATATATATATATATATATATATATATATATATATATATATATATATATATATATATATATATATATATATATATATATATATATTGGTTTTGATCCCTAGATTTCACTTGGAAATCTTTCCTGTAGGGGTTTTTGTTAGGCTCTTCAACATAGATATCATAACCATATTCATGATTAGAGTTAGAGATCCTAGATGAGGAGTGACTAGCATCAAGGCTCTCTCTGCATTTTGATTCCATATTGTGCTCTCATAGAGACATGCCTCTTGTACACAAGAATCCCATCCATAAAACCATATGTCACTCTAGCACAATGGTGAGTACCAACATGAGAAGATCCACCTCATAATTGTCAATCCGTGGAGACATGAGGACTAGTATGAAGACTATGAGCAAGTGAAGGCACAAGTGTGTGAGTGAGAAGCACACAAACATGCACACACATACACACACACACACACACAAGGCAAGAACAAGGAGAGGAACAATGGAGTTCTTTGCATTAGTCAAAAAGTCTCTGACATAAGCTCAATTCACAAACAATCTAACCCCAAAAATGAGCTCTCTAGCTCTTTTTATAGTTTTTTTGACTAGATTTTGGCCTTGTCCAGACCTAGTGTCCGACTTAGTTAAAAAATAGGTTCTAGAGCCTATTTGAGGGGTCAAACGGAGTCTAAAAATTATGAAAATTGGTATGTAGCTACTTCTATTACTCCTCAAGCTTGAGGAATCCTCGGCTTGAACAAAATGGAGTTTATTCTACCAAAAACGGGATTTACAATGTGTGTGTAGTGATGAAAATCACTAAAGTTGGAATTAGTTCATGGAAAAAAAATGATTAGGCCTTGTTGCCATATTGTGCATGACAGCTCGGTTGTGCCTTTATGCTCTTCATATGACTTGTATGCCAACACTCTCCCCTTCCTAGTGTCTGTCACCCCTGACAGACCTCTGTTCTGTAGGGTGATCAATAAAGTATTGTATCACGTTGGTGGCGAGCTCATGTTCTCCTATCCTTAATCCTCTTGCTAGGTTAGCTTCCAATGCATCCCAATTTATTGCACCTGGGACCTCTGGTTGTGGTGTGGTGTAGTACTTGGAGTACATGGCTTGTTCACAAGCAAAGAGATGGAGCAGGTGTGTTGGCTTAGGTGCAAACACTTCTGAGTGGTACTCCCAAAATCCTGATCGGAACATCTCTTCAAATGTTTGTTTATAGCATGCGGGAAGATACTTGATTCATGCATGCCAAGCATAAGCTACCCGAATGCTAGGGGTGGTGCTCATGTCATACACCAAATCATAATTTCCATTAGTAAACCTCGGTAGCCGTACCTGTGGTGCTGCAGCATTTCTAAAGGTTTTGAGTACTACTTGCATCATATCCAAAATCTTAAGCATCATTTGGGCCAAAACATCCGGCATGGGCTTCAGTTGAGGCATCCAATGTCGAATTGTTGCCATCATGTATGCAATTGACAGTGGTCCCTGTGGTGGCGTGATGTACGGATAATTGAGCCACTCCTTACATTGAGCATTATTCTGTACTTTTATGTTGAATGCTTTCCATGAGCGGCATCGTGGAACAGGGCCATAGCATGGATTGTAAAGTAGATGTAATGGCGCATTGTTCCAGGTACGCAGCATTTCAGGATATGTTTCAAGAAGTTTCTACCGCCATGTCGGTTGATGAATTTTGCCTTTTTGCACCTCTAGAGGAAGGTCTTCGGGCTGAAATTGGGTTGCGAAGGAAGGTATCTTTCCTGTGACTCTCTGTATTTCTACGTTATAATCTACCAAAATGATATAGTACGGCCTGTATTGGAGTTCTGATGAGAGGATAAGGTGCCTAGATGATAGGTTCTTGAAGTAATTGGATTGTAATATAGTGTCTTCTATGACTCTCATGGCCTGATTTTGCACTACTGTTCCTCTTCATGTGAACTCCGGATTTCCTCCACTTGTCGTAGCCATGGGGGTCGCGGTGCTTCGAACGTATCCTGACCTTCTTCCGTTTGTTGACCTCCTGGGAAGGGTTGTGGGTCATATTCCTCTTCAAATGTTTGTTCCACAGGAATTTGTACTGTTTCTTCGTCGGTGGGAGCCTCTAGTGGGGAAGGTGGTCTTTCATATTGTAGTAGGCATGCTTGCAATTCTATGACCTGTTTTTGGAGATCTTGTAGGGGCTCTGAGTCTGTGAGAAGTGAAGCCGCGGAGGAGGTGGTTTGAGGGGCAGTGGTTGTGTCTTTTTGTTGTTTCGGCTTCGGTTGATCCAGTCCCTGTGATAATTGGTCATGTGCTTCGAGTAGAGCAGCATAGTCTTCCAAGATGATCTTGATATTGTGAGGGGTCACAGCTTGAAACTTTGAGGGACTGATGGGTGCCCCTGGTGTGGTTTCGATAGCTGCTTCTAGGTTTTCCTGATTCTGTAGTTGCAGGCATCGATTCTCCTCATGAGCGGCTGCAAGGTGTCGCTTGAGTAGGGCCATATTTCGCTGAAGCTTTGAATTGCGTTCTAGTTGTGTCTGTAGATGACCTTCTACCACTTGTATTGCTTCCTGGTCTTTGTTCTGTAACTGCACTTCCAATATGCTATGAGCCTCTTATAAAGTTTGGAGTTGTGTATGGAGGCAAGCATTCTCCTCTTCTAGTGTAGCGAGACGATGTTGTAGCACCTCCAAGTGCTCTTGCAGTCGTGCGTTATGTTGCTGGAGCTGATTGTACTCTGTCCTTAACTCTGATATACATGCGAGCATGGTGTCCAATGCATTACCTATGGATGAGGGTGTGGTTTGTATAATGGAAGATGCACGGGGAGGGGATTGGGGAATGGGAAGAGTGAATGATGTGTCTATTGGAGATGTGTTTGTGGGTGAAATTGGTGGAGGGGGAATGAGAGAAGGTGGAAGTGTGGGGGGCGGGGGAGGTGCTATGGGTGGCGAAAATGTCCATACCTTCAGGAGTGGGTGCAAGTGTGGTGTCTACCATGTATATTGGAATGGTAGGTGGTGTGTGTGTGAGAGTGGTGAATAAGTGTTGTGAGGATGATGGAGATGGGATTGATGAGGAGGATTGGGTGGTGGCTTGATACATTCTACAAAAGTAATCATGGGCGAGTTGAAGGAATGGTGGAATGGGGGGGTGGAAAATGAGAACTTGGAGGCGGGAAATCCATAAAAGGGGATGTGGTGGCTGGGAATCCGAAGAAAATGGATCTAGAGTCACGATGGCCTATGGCTGAGGGCATGGGGGATGGTGTCCTAAGGCAGGCTCTATGAAGGACTCAGTTATGATGGTGGTGGTATTATGTAGGGGGTTTCCAAAGGAGGAGAACAAAGTAGAACTAGAGGTTGGACTACGGAAGATGAAGGCTTGTTCTGTGGGTTGGGTAGTTGAGGTGATAGTTACAGCTTCCGTTCGAGGAGGTGATGGGGAAGGGGTTGGTGGTATTGGTTCGGTTGACTCATCCTGGGTGACAGGGATCTCTTGGCTAGTGGTTCCTGCTGTTTGGGAGGTTGTTTCAATGGGTTCGGATGTAATAATAGGTCCTTCTGTAGTGATGGGAATCTAGATGTTTTTACCTGACCGTGATTGTGTTTGAAATCTTCGTGGATCATATTGAACCGAGGGCCTCTTAATCACTGCTCGGACTGCTTCCACTACTCCATATGTTTCTGCTACCAATAATAGGCCTTCGCTATATTCGGAGTCAACTCCGGCTTCTTCCAATAGCTGAGCCATGAGCACCCGACTGCTCTGTTTGGTGAGCAACTATTGCGACCGCACTCGTTCCATTATTTGATATAGCCTACGGAGTTCTACCGTATCTGTTGGGGCTTCAGTTGTTTCTTCTTCTTCTGCTTCCCAATGTTCTAGTTGTTGCGACAAAGTTCTCTGCTGCTCCTCATCCCAATTTACATGATGGCCTTCTGTGTATTTCCTCCTTCTTTGGGAAGATGTGTCCTGTTCCTTTGTATCTGAATAGAACTCTACATCAGAGAGTTGTGTATTCTGCAAGAATGATTCGAAGTCGAAGGTACCCATCCCTTCAGCGTCTCCAGTGGCAGGAAATTCAAATTCAGGAGGGACAGGAGGAGCCGAGGGGGTAGCTTGTGATATGCCTTCAGATCCAGATCTTGGTATGCAAATGGTAAAGGGAGGCACACTGGAATCCCCTCGTGGCGAGACTTCCGGGGTCGTTAGAACTTCGCGTGTTTGGACACAAGGAATAGAGCCCCTCATACGCTTGGATTGATGTGTGGTGGATTTGAGTCTCTTGAACATTTGTAGTTGTGACCATGTTAAAGCATGTTCAATAGGTACATCGTACACTAAGCACTTATAGATGATGCGCGTGATTGCACAACATCCATTCACCACTAGCTTCCTATGTGCCCTTTTATTTGCTTCATACAGCTGCTCTATAATCCATACAAGAAGCTTAATCGGTAATGCACCTGTCTCTGCCAAGTAAAGAGCGAACCAAATCCGCTTGTGGAGTTGAGTGAACCGATCTTGATCGGGAGACGCAAAATGTTGCATGCACATGCGAAGAGGAATTGACACATTCGGTGTGAGTGCTGCCATATCTTTCAACTTTTGTAGCTTCCAATTCTTCATGTTAGGGGGAATAAGAGGATCCTTCTCAGAGGGCACATGTGTGCCGTGCATGTTGAATGTAGAGCTCACCAATTCTAAAGTGAGTTTGAACCTTTTCAACTCATTGTTGTCAAATAAGGAAGGATTGCCAAATGATCCTGGTTTATCTTTTTCTTCATGCGCCTGTAATGTTGAGACCAAGTAGTAACATCATAGGAGATCTGGTTTGGGTAATGGTGCTGCAAAGCATTCGGCCAGCCCTGCATGCTCCCATATGGTCTGCAAATCTTGTGTGTTTTGGAGAGTCTCTTATCTGCTAGAAGAAGAGAGGCACATTAGCATTGCATAGGAAACACGATGTTACGGTGTTCCCTCCACAACACTAACATGACATTTCAAGTGGTTAATGGTTAGTGGGTGGAGTGTTTGGTGATGTGTGAGAATGTGGGTTAGTGGGTTAGTGTTCATCCTAAATGCATATTTTGGATGTGCAATGTACTCCGAATGCACCTTCATCAGAGGGGACTGATTTGCAAAATTGGGTCAGGCGGTTTGGTATGAGGTTTAAGTCTCCAAATTTTGATTGTGGAATTGTAGCTTTTAGTGGTGATATGTGAAGGTTTGTGGACATGATTGTGTTGGATTTGGGACCTTTTGGGTACCCATTTCCTGACATTCCTATGTGTGACCGAGGATGTAATGGTGTGGCGTGTAGGTGTTTGCCCTGTTATTTGTGCCAAAGGTGCTTGTGGGTGTTGATTCAATCTTGTGAATGGAGGTGCAGCTATTTGAGCTCGTAAGCAAGTCTTGGGCACCCATATCTGTCTTGCATTTGGAATAGCCTTCATTGATTACTTTGGGACCCAAATAGAATTGGTTTTTCTAGATCGATGCCTAGGATACTCCTTCATTGTAACCTTTGACACTGTAGCTCGTTTGGTGCTTCTTTGGGATCCTGTCTCCAAAGCCGAGGGTTGTTCAACCTTGCGTACCCAGATTTGCTTCATGCCAAGAGGTACTCTATATTGTACAGGTTGGTGTTCATGCTTCTTGATCATTGGCCTCCTCTGTGTCGTGTGTTGTCCGGCTTGCTTTCCTCGAATTCTTTTTGGAAAAGAGGGGAACTCCTCATCAATTTTTGCACGTTCATCAAGAGTGACAATCTTCTGCACCATAGAACTTTGGACAAGAATAGCATCATTATCTTCATGTGGGTTCCTGGAGGGACCAAGATTTGGTGCCTCTTCTAGTGTCCTAAGTGCTTGATTTTCTAATTCCATTGTGATGTGGTGTTGGCCTACCCAAGCCTGAAGAAGTCCACTTCTTAGGTTGAGGTTGACTGCATGATCATAGATCCAGTCTTGGCCCAAGACAAGAGGTTCGGTAAGATCCTCGTCTACACATACTAGCACTTTGACTTCCATTAGAATCTCTTGAATGTAGAGGGGAAGTTCCACCTCTCGCATGCAAGGGGTTTCAACTCCTCCCAATCCTATGAGATATGCCTCTCTAGGATTGACCTTCAATTGCAATTCTTGGCAGTAAGAAAGTTGAACTGCACTAGTCGCAGCTCCGGAGTCAATTAAGGCTCTCACGGTCCTTGCACTCTCTCCTTGTCCTACTTCTAGGGTCACAAAAGGTCGCCGATTGGCTATCCTATGGGAACGTTCACCTAAAGCCTCGCACATGGCCATGTGATAACCTAGAGCTTCTTGAGTGTCAGGCATAAGCTGATCTCTACCTTGTCTTCTCAATTTCATTCGTCGAATGCGTTCTAAAGCTTCTGCCTGTGCTTCTTCTCGAATTCGTTTTTCTTCTTCTTTATGTTTCTTTGCAGTGTTGAGATGATTTAGCATCTCTTCAGTCAGGGGTTCTTGATATAACTTGACTCTGCATCCGCTTATGTAGCTAGGGAGAATATCACCTTCTAAAGTGGCTAATTGTACTGCCCCACTAGTTGAAATCCTATTTATGATCATAGGTCCATAGCCATGCTTCTCTAATTTTCTCGCATGTTGCTTCAAAGTGTAGACTAAAACTAGGTCTCCTGCTTTCAAGCCCTTATCCTTTACGTGGGCATCGAAGTATGCCTTCTCTCTTTTCTTAGCTACATATATCCCTGCGACATCTCTCAGTCTTGTTTCACCTAGTTCTTCTAGGTCAAAAATTCTTGAAGAGAGTTCATGACCCGTCCACTCATGCTCCTGTGCTACCCTTAGAGTTGGTATCAAGAAGTCTAATGGAAGCACTGCATTTTGACCAAACACCATCTGAAAGGGTGTGGCTTGGAGTATAGTTTTATAGGCGACCCGGTATGCCCAAACAGCGTGGTGTAGCTGTTTGTCCCAATCAGAGCATTTATTATTCACCAATTTAGTCACCACATTGCATAGGATCTTATTCATGCTTTCGGCTTGGCCATTAGCTTGTGGGTGATAGGGGGCAAACTTCTTGTGTATCACTAAGAACTCTTGGAGAAGATTTTCAATAACTTCATTCAAGAAGTGAGTGCCTCTATCATTAACTACTTCTATAGGTAGACCGTATCTGGTAAACACATTCTCAAATAGGAACTTAGCTGTCGTTTGAGCATCATTCTTCGTTGTGGCTTTCACTTCTACCCACTTGGATAGATAGTCTGTGGCCACAATGATATACTCAGCATGTGAACCCTTAGATGGGGGATTAATAGGACCAACAAAGTCTATTCCCCACTTAGAGAATGCACGTCCACCCATCATAGGTTTCAATGGCATCTCATCCTTGCGTATAGGATACTGAGTTCGCTGACAACCCTCACACCTCTTCACATAGGTATGTGCATCCATGTGAAGGGTGAGCCACCAAAATCCTGCAAATAATATTGCCTTGATCACCGGATCTGGACCAAAGTGTCCTCCTGCTACACCTTGGTGAGCAGTTTCCAAGATTTTAAGATATTCGCTCTCATGGACACATAGTCTAAGGTAACCATCTTTGTCATGCTTATATAAATTATCTCCAATGAGTGAGTAGTCTAGGGCTTCTTGTTCTAAACTTCTCTTCCTAGCCAGGGTCATATCTAGAGGGAATGTTTTTGTCCTCAGAAAGGCTACTAATGGTTCACTCCAATTTGGCACTAAAGACACTCGATAAAGAGTGGCATGTTCGACTGGTGGTTTAGTGCTACAGACTTGACATTCCTTACACAACTTATGGACATCTGCTTCCATAGTCGGCCAATGCACTCCAAGTCTCCTTAATGTTAGTAAGGTTCTTTGCTTTGAGTAGTGTTGCTCTAATGCACCTACATGTGCTAATTGCAACCATTTAGCATACTCATCCTCTTCCACACAACAAGCCAATATCCCTTGATCTGTATGCTTGTACATACTTCCTGCCATGATGTGGTACTTTTGGGCCTTTACTACCTCTCTATCTTGAGTGCTTATGACTGGGTGATTAGGTCCGTATGTCCATACTGACGCTAATGTCTTAGCCCACTGCGGCACGACTTCCAAATTAAACAAGTAAGCATCAGGAAGGTCATCCGATACTCCTTGTGGGGCTTCTCCAGATGTGAGCCTAGAGAGATGGTCTGCTCTCAAGTGAGTCTTTCCTTTCCTCACCACAACCTCAAATTCATATTCCATTAGCAAGAGGAACCATCTCACCAATCTACCGGTATTGCATGGCTTGTTTACTAAGTATAGCAGTGCCTGATGATCAGTAAAAAATTTAAACTTATTTGCAAGCAAGTAATGTCTAAACTTTTTGACCGCATATACCATGCCTAACCCTTCTCGTTCGGTGGTGGTATAGTTCCGTTCAGCTGCATTTAACTATCTACTAGCATAGGCAATTGGAAGATCCATATTACCTTCACCAGTAGGTTGTGCTAGCACACATCCAATGGCATAATTGGACGCATCCACATGCACATGGAAGGGCTTATTCCAATCTGGTGTAGTCAAGATTGGTGCTGAGTATAGTCGTCATTTAAGCTCATTGAAAGAGTTCTCACATTCATCAGTCCACTCAAAGTTTGTCAAAAGTCTGTATAGAGGCTTTGCAATGATGGCATACATGTGTATGAAACGTCGGTAATAGCCACAATGCCCCATGTTCATCAGTCCACTCAAAGTTTGTCAAAAGTCCGTATAGAGGCTTTGCAATGATGGCATACATGTGTATGAAACGTTGGTAATAGCCACAATGCCCCATGAAAGCTTGCACTTCCTTGACATTCTTTGGCCTAGGTAGTTCTGCAATAGCCCTCACTTTCTCTTTGTCAGTGGAGATGCCGTTCTTTGACACTATGTGTCCTAACATCTTGCCTTGCCTACCATAAAAACACACTTTTCTGGGTTTAGATAGACTTGATATTCTCTACATTTGTCAAAGATTTTCCTGAGTTCAGGTATATGTGTTTGTCTAATGTTGGAATGAGCACAGAGATCATCAACATAGACTTCCAAATTCTTCCTCAAGAACTCTTTAAATACATGGCACATTATTCTTTTAAAGTTTGCAGGAGCATTGGTAAGCCCAAATGGCATTACCCGAAAAGCAAATATACCCCACTCCGTGGCAAAAGCTATCTTATGATGATCTTCTGGTGCTATGGCTACTTGATTGTAACCAGAGAACCCATCTAGGAAGTTGTACACTTCCTTGCCGGCTACCCTTTCTAATAGATGCTCAGTGATAGGAAACAAATAACTATCTCTGATAGTGGCTGCGTTAACCTTCTTCAAGTTAATGCATACATGCAATTTTCCATTCTTTTTGGGCACCACTACAATGGGTGATACCCATTCAGTGTGCTCAATTTCATAGATAAATCCAGCTTCCACCAAGCGGTCTATCTCTTCGTTCATCTTGGCAGCATAGTTGTCATTGTACGTGTATGGCTTTTGTTTAGAGGGTCTGGCCTCTGAGGTCATGGGGATCGTATGTGAGCATATGTTCAGGTCTACACCCTTCAGGTCCTTGTAACTCCATGCAAACACATCCCTATATTCTCGTAGTAAGGCTATCAACTCCTGCTCCTCTTCTTCAGTAAGGTCATGTCCAATGTACATGCATCTCTCCTCTCCTTCTTCTATGGCTACCACTATTTTCTTGGTGGTTTCTTTGTTATCATAGGCCTCACTTGCTTGTGCATCACGTTTTGGCATTATTATCATGACTCTCCTGTCTTCTATTTCATACTTCTTAAAGTTTTCTGGGACCTTGAACAAGGATTCTTCCTCCTCTGGTGTGGCTTCTTTCTTCTTCCTTTTCTTTCCTTCACTCTTGGTGGTCACTTGTGTGGTTAATCTCACATCATTAGTGAGCTCTTCATGTCTCTGAGGGTAAACTTCTACCTCATTGAAGTATTCTTCATCTGATGCAAATGGTGGATCCATGATGATTGAGTCTAAATCAAAGTCACTTGCATCCTTGAATGCATGAGTGCTAGGTTCACATTCTTCCAGAACCGAGTCTCCCATGATTGGCTCTATGGAGAAGACTGAAATGTCATAGCCATCCTCGTCACAGTGGGGTGTCCATTGTTCTTCATTGATGGCTACATCCATTGTTGCTAAAATTTCTGCCCAGCCATGAGGTTCAAGTTCTTCATCAGGAAAACCTACAGGCGCATAGGCTGGGTCTTGAATTGATCTATGGGTTTCCTTTGCACCTATCTCTCTGGCTTTTTCTCTCTTCTCTTCTTCTACTGCTACTTTACACATCCACAGGTGAGTGTCTTCATGCATCCATGAGGATCCTTATCCTATGGAATGCACTGACTCAGTATCATCTTTAGCTCTATGGACGGGATTCCATTGAATGGGGGGCACATCTCTATGAGAGAAATCTTTGAGATTCACTTTGGTAGTGACACCCAAGTGTTGCAAATACAAAGAATTGGTCCCCCAATCTTGTACCACTTACAACTACCTCAAGAAGGGTATTCCTAGAATCATCTCATAGGCTTGATTTTTGCTAAAGTCACAGATAGCAAATGTGTGCTCAAACACAACACCACAACTAGTAAGAGTTATCCCTTCTAGTAGCCCTAAGGGTCTTTCTATGTGACCGTCAGCCATTTGCAACTTCATTCTTGTTGGCCTGAGTGCTGGATTGCCCCAACATTTCCATAAGGAAGTGGTAGCAATTGCGACTCGTGCACCTGAGTCAAAATGGCCTTGGTTGTGTAACCCTGATGAGTGATAGGGAGATAGGTGTTTCCTTCTTCTCCTTTGCTCATGTCTCCTATCTTGTCCAAAGGTATTTCCGGTACTGTTCTATGAGATCCTACCTGGGAACGAGGTTTTGACATGTCTGGCACTTGCTTGGCTACATGTTTCCACAATTTAGGCTTGAACTTGAGTAGCTCTTCTAAAGTGAGATTGCACTGCACTTTAGTATTCTTTACTACCTCTATGTTCCTAGGTATGATTGAGTCTTTGTTTCTTATCATGACCGTCGGTGCTCTCATACAAGTGGAATTTGTTTCCCATGGGCCTGTGAAATGGGGTAGTTCCTGTAAAGAATTAGACTCTAAGTCTAAACTCTCTTGAGATTGGGCACTCTCCTACTCTCCATAAATGGAAGGAAGGTCTTGTGGGAATTGATTGTGTGTGTCATCCACAAGTTTGATGGGAGGAGGAACTTCACTCTCTTTAGCCCATTTCTCTTCTTGAATCTCTCGCAAGAATTCTGGTGAGTATCGATTCATAGAAGAAGAGGTGTCTGGTTCAGTGGAGTTAGGCACATAAGCTTCCTTGGGAGGAATGCTTATTCTATCACTTTTCCTCTCCTTCGCCTAGGAGTTGGCCCCTTCTCCAGACTTTGCAATTATTGTCTCCAATCTATCTAACAAACCATCAAAATGCAATGGTGTTCTAGTGGAGCTAGAGCAGTTGAAAAGGCGACTGGCCTCAAACATGGCTTGAGCCGATTCCACCATCTTGGCACACAACTTAGTTCGTTCAAGCTCTAGGTCAGCTCTAGGGTAACATCTTTCATGTTCTATTACATTTGGCCCTTCCTGTATCCTGGCCTGATATGCTCTAAGCATCATATCTATGTCCAAGAGAGTGGGATCTGCTAAGACTGATCCTACTCGGGGTGGTGGTGGGTTACGTGTGGTGAATTAGATTGTTGAGGGATGGAAAGTGATGGGGATGGTAGTGGGGGTGATGTGTGAGAGTGCGTTTGAGATGTGATTTCTATGATCTTGGCTTTGGTCTCTCGCAAACTTTCCTCAAGTTTGCTCATCTTTCTTGCCCATTGCCTTTTCATACGTTCACGGCTATCTCTCCAAGCTCTTGTTCTCTTCTTATTCTGGCTCTCAGTTTCGCTAACCTCCGCATTCTTCTCCTGGTCTAAGTCTTGGTTTTGCTTAAGTGCCTGAGCTCTCGTGATGACTTGTACTAGAGCCGTGGAAGTCACACTTCCCGTGGAGTCTACCACTAGCCCAATGACATTGATAGGAACGATTTTTGGCATATTGGTGGGATTCTTGGGACACTCTCGTAACAAATGCTCCTTTCCACAATCTGGACAAAAGCCTTGAATTGTCATGGATTGGGTTTGTGTAGGTGCAGGTAGAGGGCAATCACGAATGAGGTGATCTCCCTGACAGCGATAGCATGGCCCTCTAGGAAATGGAGGTTTCATCGGCCTAGGCTGGGATCTCGAGTTGGGGTTTGCATACATGACATTTGCGTATTCTAGCTCCCAACTAGATTCACTCGGTTCTTCATAATAATGACTCACTATGCTCCGGTGACTGCATGTAGTAGGCCTGGGGGCTCTCAAAATGGGTGGAGTCAAAACTATGATCACTTGGATCACTTTCTGAAAGCGAGGATGTCACTGGCACTAAAGCCCTATTTAGATTTTCTTCTGCAACTGCATACTTCACTGGGATCACATTGGCTAGAGGAGGGGGTTGTTGCACTAGGACTGGTTCAGGTCTTTGTTGTCCTTGATAGGGTGGTTGATAGGGTTTTTGGGGCCTACCATGTTGTTGTGGTGTGTACTGATTAGGGTATTTTCCTTGCTGTGGATAAGTCTGAGGATAATTAGGCCTAACAGCTTGTTTGTTATATGGGCAGTCTTGTGTAGTGTGTATCACCTTTCTATGGTGTAGTATTGGCTGTTAGGGTTCACTTGGGGTTCGGCCATGATAGGGCACACATTAGCCATATGGTCTCCTCCACAGGTATAGCATCGTTTTCCTAGGGCAAATCTAGGAATCTTCTTGCTAGAGACACCTAATTTCTGAGCTACCTTTTTTCTAGATCCTCAATTGATGTGGATTGTGAGGAAATGAGGCTGCTAGGACTATCTGAATCTTTATAGATCTTTGAGAGCTCTAATTCCTCCCTTATATTATCCTCAATGTCTATGCACATGCGTACACATTCTTCTATGGACCTAGGGTCCTTCAAATACACATATGATCTCAACTTGGTACTTAACAATCCATCTAGAAACAAGGCCACTTGCTTGGCTGGAGTGGGTAACTCTAGAGCCGGGCATCTCTCTAGATATTGCCTAGATCTTCTTCCTGCGAGCCTCACTGTCTCTTGAGGTGTTTGCTTAAAGCTGTATATCAGGGAGGATGTGTTATGCCTAATACCACTCTTGGAAAACTCAGTGATGAATGCTTCATTCAGTTGATCTATACTTCTGTACTAATCTTGGTGAAGTGGTTGAAACCAAGTCAATGCAGTGTTCTTGAGTGTTAGGCCAAAAGCGTTGTATTGAGTGAACAAGTCTTCCACTTGTTCAACTCTCAAAACTTGCCTAAACTTTGCTACATGGTCATACGGGTCTCGTCTGCCATCGAAGAAATTCTTCATGGACTTAACCAACTGTGTAGGCTGCAAGGTTCTAGCATGTTCTCTAGGCCTTGGTAAAGGGAATTCGTCTATATTTCTTAGATTCCTTGGGTCCCTCTGTCTTTCCCTCTCCACTCTATCAGTCTCTATCCTTGTTCTCTCTCTTCCAAGTGGATTAGCAAAACTCACCTCGGGCCTATCTCTACTCCTCTCGCTTTGTGTTCCATGAGCCTACGATGTTCCAGCTCCTGGGTGACCATAAGACACAGTGGATCAAGGTTGGGGAAAAACAAAGTCACCCTTCCAAGTGTATGCATGTCTTCCATGCTCTGAGACCACAAAGATCCTCTCCGAAGTATCATCTAAGTAGGTCACTTTGCCTGGGGTCAGGATCTTTGAATTCATAGATGGTGAGTGCTCTCACGTCGTTGGGCTTTTCAGGCTTATATCTCCAAAAAGCCTCATCCGTCTCTCGGTTCAAGAGCATTTATGATCCTATTATCCTGGGGAACCAACTCTAGAGTGATTATTCTCGTCAAAACCGACTTGCCACGAGGGGATTTTGGTTCTTTTCCTAAGTTCCCTTGCTCTATGTCACCTATTTCAACCTCTGAGATTATGTTGCCAAATTCATCTGTCCTTTCTGGTTGGCTAGTGACCACATATATTGTTCCTTCTTTGTCTATGTAGGAGCCATTTTTTAACTTGATGACAGGGTGTTCTAATCCAATGGGCTGATCCGGGATTTTCATTAAGACAACGGATCTTCATAGACCATCCTCATAGATGCGTGCACCTAAGCGGTTGGTCTTCATGTACTCCAATTGAGTTTTGTAGGGACCTTCATGTCTTTCTAGGTATGCCACTCTTGAGCTACCTATAGGTCTTTCCATGTTATAAGACAGCTCAGAGCCACTAGTTTCTGAGTCTAAGGTGTAGGGATAATCACTAACTGCTGGGCCCAAGATCTGGCTGTATGGTTGATGCTAGCCTCGGATGATCTAATACTCTGACGGTCTCTCCCTAGGTGTCTTCCTGATCTAAGGTTCATATGCCCTTCCAATTAACCCAATGATCCTTGTACAACCTCGTTGCTGATTAGTTGATACCAATCACTTGTTCCTTTTGAGTTTCTTTGTATTTGTTTTCTTGTCTTTAATTTAGCATCGTCAGGTGTAAAAAATCCCAAGTTTAGCTCCAATTTGATCCTTCAATTGACAGACAATTTATGTCAGACACTTTTAATGTCCCTTTTTTCCCCCTTTTCTATTGCCAAAAAATTTCCTCTAGAGCTCCCTTGGTATACCTACCCCATAGAGGGTCAACTTCAAAATACCCTATCTGAAAATCAACGCATTATTCTTATATGCCACGACCTTTCCGACAAGCCCTAGAGCTCAAAAAACGAATTTCATATGAAAACGTTATGATAGATCAGGGTTTAGGGGGTTAAACAGACAAACAGATTCTTTCAAGAGTTTAGTGCATTTGTCTAAGGCCTTTGTAATGGTATAGGTGATTGAATATGCAATTTTTAGCCCAAATTTTCACGAAAATTACCCCTTTATTTTTTGCCAAAAATGTTTGTCTATCGCGATAGACACTAGCTGTGGTGTGGGCTGTCTATCACGATAGACAGGGTCTATCGTGGGTCTTGTCTGTCGCGATAGATGGTGTCTGTCACGATAGACGAGGTCTATCATCTGTCGTGGTTTGGTCTATCGCGATAGACGGTGTCTGTCGCGATAGATGGTGTCTGTCGCAATAGATGGTGTCTGTCGCGGGGTCATGTCTGTCACGATAGATGGTGTCTGCCGCGATAGAGTAATTCTGTCGTCTGTCGTGCCTTTTGGTCTGTCGCAATAGACGGTGTCTATCGCGATAGATGGTGTCTGTCGCGGGGTCCTGTCTGTCGCGATAGATGGTGTCTGTCGCGATAGACTGAGTCTGTCGACTGTCGTGCCTTTTGATCTGTCGTGATAGACGGGTGTCCGTCACGATAGACATTCTCTATCGTGGGTCTCTGTCTGCCGCGATAGACAGGTGTCTGTCGCGATAGACTAGGTCTATTGTCTGTCGTGGGCCTGTCCATCACGATAGACGGTGTCTGTCGCGATAGACGACCTCTGTTGTGGGGTGATGTCTATCGCAATAGATGGTGTCTATCGCGATAGACGCTGTCTATCATGATAGACTGTGTCTGTCACGATAGACTAAAAAACGCAAATTTTTTAGAAATTTTTAATGATTTGGAGTGCTCTCATGGTGTAGGTTATTGTGCCCAACATGCATTCAAAAATATATTAAGTTTTTCTATTTGTCACGATAGACAGAGGTCGTCATCCTGGGACCTGTGCAGGGTTCTGTCGTACCTGTGCAAGCTGTTGGAGATGGTGGTACAACTAGATCCTATAGCAAAAGCTCAAAAAACACACAAAAATAGCAAGCATGCAAGCTCTCTCTCGCTCTCTCACAAGTGAAATGAGGAAATGAGGTGGGGAGTGGAATATGACCAAAAACTGAAATTTTTGTGAAAATGGAGATGGAGGTGGGAAATGGTGGGGATGATGATGGTGATGAAAAAACAATAAAATATGAAGAAAAATAAGGAAAAGAAAGGATATTACCTATGATTCCAATGTCTCAACTCTACCTCTTACCATCACATGCTCGTCCTCGAAGCTCTCTCCCCGGCAACGGCACCAAATTTGGTGTCACTCTAGCACAATGGTGAGTAACAACGTGAGAAGATCCACCTCATAATTGTCAATCCGTGGAGACATGAGGACTAGTATGAAGACTATGAGCAAGTGAAGGCACAAGTTCGTGAGTGAGATGCACACAAACATGCACACACATACACACACACGCACACAAGGCAAGAACAAGGAGAGGAACAATGGAGTTCTTTGCATTAGTCAAAAAGTCTCTTACATAAGCTCAATTCACAAACAATCTAACCCCAAAAATGAGCTCTCTAGCTCGTTTTATAGTTTTTTTGACTAGATTTGGCCTTGTCTAGACCTAGTATCTGGCCTAGTTAAAAATTAGGTTCTAAAGCCTATTTGAGGGCTCAAACGGAGTCTAAAAATTATGAAAATTGGTATGTAGCTACTTCTAATACTCGTCAAGCTTGAGGACTCCTCGGATTGAACAAAATGGAGTCTATTCTACCAAAAATGGGATTTACAATGTGTGTGTAGTGATGAAAATCACTAAAGTTGGAATTAGTTCATGGAAAAAAAAAATCATTAGGCCTTGTTGCTGTATTGTGCATGACTGATCCATTGTGCCTGTATGCTCTTCATATGACTTGTATGCCAACACCATAGATGATACAGAGTCCATGCATTCCATAGGACTATGTTCCTCATGGATGCATGAAGACATTCACTTATGGATGTGCAAAGTTGTAGTGGGAGAAGAGAAAAGGAAAAACGCTAGAGAGATGGGTGTGAAGGAAATTTATATATCAATTAGAGACCTAGCTTATGCACCTATAGTATTTTTGAACCAAGAGTTTGAACCCCATTGTTGGGTGAAAATCCTAGCCACAATGGAAGTAGTTATCAATGAAGATTAATGGATACCCCATTGTGATGAAGATGGCTATGACATTTCAATTTTCACTATAGAACCAATCCTATGTGATTCGGTTATCAAAGAGTGCAAGCCTAGTATAGACAAAATTGAACAAGCAAGTGACTCAAATTTAGAATCAATTATTATGGATTCCTTTTGTGTGTCAAAAGAAGAATACCTGTATGTAGCAAAAGGTCACGCTCAAGGACAAGAAAAGCTTACAAAGGATGTGAGGTTAACGACACAACTGACCACTTAGAGTGAAGGAAAAAAAAAGAAGAGAGAATTCCCACCAGAAGAGGAAGAATCTTTATTTGAGATTCCTGAAAATTTTAAGAAGTATGAGGTAGAGGATATGAAAGTCATGATTAGAATTCCTAAACAAGAAGCACTCTAAGGAGTAGCCTATGATAACAAAGAGACAACTAAAAAAATTATTGTTATCATAGAAGAAAGTGAAGAACGATGCGTGTACATAGGACACGACCTGACTGAAGAAGAGGAAAAGGAGTTGACTGAACTATTAAGAGAATCTAGAGACGTGTTTGCATGGAGTTATAAGGACCTAAAAGGAGTGGAATGTGATATGCTTGCATAGAATTCCCATGACCTCTGAAGCCAAACCCTCCAAGCAGAATCCATACACATATAATGAAAATTATGCCACATGGACCAAGGAAGAGATAGATCGATTGATAGAAGCTAGATTTATTTATGAAATTGAACACACTATATGGGTATCACCCATTATAGTGGTGCCCAAAAAGAATGGAAAGCTAACATGTACACATTAACTTGAAGAAGAATAATACAGCCACTATTAGAGATAGTTATCAGCTTCCTATCATTTAGCACCTATTAGAAAGAGTAGCAAGCAAAGTAGTATACACCTTCCTAGATGGATTCTTTGGCTACAACCAAGTGTCTGTTGCCCTATAACACCAACATAAGAGGGATTTTGCCATAGAATGGGGCATATTCGCATTTTCGGGTAATGTCATTCAGTCTTACCAATGTGTTAGCTACCTTCCCAAGGCTGATGTGTCGTGTATTTAAAGAGTTCTTGCCTAAAAACTTGGAATTCAATGTTAATGATCTATGTGCTCATTCCATCATTAGAAAAACACATATACCTGAGTTGAGAAAAATATTTGACAACTGTAGAGAATATCAAGTATGCCTAAATGGAGAAAAGTGTGTTTTTATGGTCAGGCAAGGCAAGATTCCAGGACACATAGTATCAAGGAATGGAATATCCATAGACGAGGATAAAGTTAGAACTCTTGCAGAGCTACTCAGACAAAAGAATGTCAAGGAAGTACAAGCTTTCATGGGGCATTGCAGCTATTATAGACATTTCATTCATATGCGTGCAATCATTGCAAAGCCTGAGTACAATCTTTTGACTAACTTTGAGTGGATAGAAGAATATGAAAAATAATTTAATGAGATTGATCGATGATTGTGTCAAGCACCAATCTTGACTACATTAGATTGGAACAAGTCATTCCATGTTCATGTGGATGCACCAATTACGCTATAGGGTGTGTACTAGCACAACCTATCGGTTAAGGGATATAGATCTTCCCATTGCTTATGCCAGTAGACAATTGAATGTGGTTGAATGAAATTATACCACTACCAGAAGAGAAGGATTAGGCTTAGTATATGTGGCTATGAAATTTAGATATTATTTGCTTGCAAATAACTTTAAATATTTTATAGAACATCAAACATTATTCTATCTAGTAAAGAAACCTTGAAGTACAAGCATATTAATAAGATGGTTCCTCTTACTGATGGAATATGACATTGAAGTTGTGGTTAGGGAAGGTAAGCCTCACCTTAGCATGGATCACCTTTCTATACTAACTTGAGGAGAGTCTCCTCAAGGCGTATCAGATGAACTTCTTGATGCTTACTTATTCAATTTGGAAGTAGTGCCTCAATGGTCTAAAAATATAGTAGCTATTTGGACCTTTGGACCCAAGAATCTTGTACAGAAAGCCAAAGATAAAGAAGTAATGAGGTCTCAAAAATATAATATATTGGCATGTATTATGTATAAGCACACCAATCAAGGCATACTGGCTTGCTATGTGGAAGAACACAAGAAAGTGAAATGGTTGAAATTAGCACATGTAGGTGCACTATAACAACATCACTCTAAACATCGAACACTACAAACTCTATAGAGATTAGGAGTGCATTGGCCAACCATTGAAGCTGATGCCCATAAGTTATGCAACAAATGCCCAATCTATAGTATTAGACCATCAGTGGAACATGCCACTATGTATCAAGCATCTTTAGTGCTAGATGGGAGGGAGCCTTTAGTAGCCTTTTTGAGGATGAAAACATTCCCTCAAGAGATGGAATTGGCCAGACAGAACAACTTAGAATAGGAATCACTAGGCTACCCACTCATTGGAGATAATTTATACAAGCACAAAAGAGACGGATACCTAAGACTGTGTGTCCATGAGAGTGAATATCTTAAGACCTTAGAAAGTGCTCACCAATTGTAGCTCAAGCATAAGCACCACCTCCTTTACTTGTCAATCCACGGAGACGTGAGCACCAGTATGAAGACCACGAGCAAGTGAAGGCACAAGTGCGTGAGTGAAAGCACACAAACATGCACACACATACACACACACGTACAAGGTAAGATCAAAGAGAGGAACAATGGAAAGCTTTGATTGCAAAAGAGTTCTCTTAGTAAAGCTCTATTCTCTAACAAGCTCACCCCAAAAATGAACTCTCTAGCTCTTTTTATAGTTTTTTGACTAGTTTTGGCCCTGTCCAGACCTAGTGTCCGGCCTAATTAAAAATATGGTTCCAAGGCTTATTTGAGGGCTCAAACGGAGTCTAAAAATTATGAAAATTGGTAGGATGATACTTCTAATATGCCTCAAGCTCAAGGACTCCTCGGCTTGAACAAAATGGAGTTACAAAAATAGAAAATGGTATTTACAATGGTTTTTAGTGATGAAAATTACTATTTTTATAGGGATTTCTTCTGAAAATTTGACATACACTTCTTGGAGCTCCCTACTTGCTTCTTCTTCTTGTGTGTCCACCTCTTTGATGTGCTCCTGTGCTTTGTCCTTGACCTTCAGCTTCAACACTCCCCCCCCCCCCTCAAGTTTATCGTCCCTGACAGACCCTTGTTGTAATGGTTGTTCCAGGTAGTGCTCGAGAGGTAGTGTCCGTTCAGTAGGAACGAGAGCCATCTATCGTCCCATTGTTGCAAGGTTGGTTTTCGGGTTCTTCATTTGTCACTATGAGCCTTTGCAAGTTGTAGTCCCTTGGTATGTGCTTCTTCCTTGTCCAGCATGACTTCCTTGGATTCCAGCATGACTGTGTCGTGATTCTCCATTGATGACCTCTAGATCTTCCAAAGATGATGTTCATAGTAGTCATGCCAAGTACGTATAACCCATAATGAATGATGGTAGTGTGTTTGTGCATGGGTTAAGGAAAATATGTGCCTTGTGCACGGCCTTGTAATGTAGCCCTATGCATGCTTACTTGGAAAATGCATTGGAGGAATTATGGTGTAAAAATTGGAGGTCTTGAGCTAAGTGCTCAAGGGTATGCTAACAAAGAGGTTGCCTAATCTATCATGTTTATGGTGTTGCCAAAGTAAAGATACTTACCATGGTGAAGGTTCGATTGATGTTTATCTCTTCGTGTGGTACACCCGGCATTTGTGATGGAACATTGTCAATGAATGTCCGTGTTGATGGTCCACTGACAAAAATTTTATGAGTGCCTTGTCCGGTCTCCTCTTTTCAAAGCAACATTTTCCAAATACTGAGAATTGAACTTCTTTATATTCCTTGGCAAACACCATTGGGTAACTAGACCAAGCTTAGTTTCACATATTCTCTTTAGCTCACCATACGTAGGAGTCTTCTCATCCAGTAGACATACAAAGATTTGCAGGGTACCAGAACTACTCTTGGCAAATGTCTCCTTGGATGCTCTCATACATACAGTAGTTAAGCTCTTCCCTCCTACCATGGTAAGGAGAAACAGTAGTTGTGGATGCTCTGTTCATGCCAGGTGCTTGACATCTACCAGATAAGGCAACAATAATATCATCTGCTAGCCGAGAGACACTTCTATCAAAACTGATAAATGCCCAGTAATCAATGGTTCCACCTTCAACTAATTATGACTCATTCACGTTCCATGAGCCAAACCGGGGAACAAACTCTCTCTCTCTCTCTCTCTTGTCTCTCTCTGTTTTTTTTTAGACAATGTCACCAAACAAGACGACAGATGTTAGTATCGAAAAAAATAATTGACATATGTCACTGTGCTCTTGTGCATGGGACTCTTAGTTGTGTCTATGCATGGCCATGTAATGTGGCCCTATGTTAATGCATACTTTGGAAATGCATGGCCTGAATGGTGCAAAAGACAGGGTTGTGCAGGGAGCACATGGTTGTCACTCGTCGAGGCTTTCAATATTACTTGTAGATGTTGATGCCGGCTTTGGTGGAGGTACCCATTGAATCTTGAAATGTTGTAATTATCCTTATTGGGGTCCATCTTAGAACAACATTTGGCACTATAGAGATCACTTCAGGAGTCTTCATCTTTGGATGGTCTCTTAATTTTTGTATCCCACGTGGTTGGTTCTTTGGTTTTTTGGGGGCTACTATTGCTTTTGGCTTCCATACCCATACCATTGTGGCTGGTCTTCTAACCCTTGTTGAAGAGGCGAGTTGATCTGGTTTTAGTCTTAGTGTTTGGTTCTGACCCTTGCCCCTCCTTGGCTTCTTTGTTGCGACTTTTCTCATGTGGGAGAGCCTAGATCGTTGTGTATGTAAGAGCTTCTTGGGTACCCATATTTGCAATTGTCCTTGTTGAGCTGCAGCTAATTTCTTAGGCACCCAAACTTGTCGAATATCTTCTGGTTGAGTTTTTCCTAGCTTCTTCATTCGTCTTCTAGCCTGGTGGGAGTCCCTGGAGGGGAATTGTGGGGTTAAGGCTGGTGGTTGCTCTCCTTTTCATACCCAGATATGCTTCATGCCCGACACTACTTTCCTTTGGAAATCCCGTTCTCTATTTGATATAGCAGTTGTCCTATTCTGTTGTGCCTGCCTTGTTGGTTGAGTTGTAGTGGCGGCATGAGTCCTTGCACCAGAGGAGGAGTCCGCTTGTCTTTGAGCCTGTTCTTCCATGATTGAGTTCTCTTGCAACATAGAGCTTTCGATGCATACAACATCTCTTTTGCTAAGATTAGTCCTAGGAGGACTACAAGATGTGACAACTGGATTTGTGAGCATGCCATTTTCTAGTTCTAATGTAAAGCATTGTCTCTGGACCCAAACTTGAAGAAGTTGACTTCTTAGGTTCAAGTTGAGTGCATTGTCATAAATCCAATCTTGTCCTAAGACAAGAGGTTCTGTAAGGTTCTCATCTTGACACACTAGCACTTTGACTTTCATTGGAACATCTTGAAGGTAGATGGGAAGTTCCACCTCGCCCAAACAAGGGGTTTCCACACCTCCCAATCGTATGAGATAATCTTCTATGGGATTGATGTTCAACTGCAAGTCTTGGCAGTAGGAAAGTCTAACTGCACTACTTGCTGCACCTGAGTCAATCAATGCTTTCACAGTCCTTGCACCCTTCCCTTGTCCTATCTCTATGGTCACAAAGGGTCGTCGGTCAATGACTTGAGAAGTCGCTATGCCTGATTTTTGGCACATATCCATGTGATATTTTGGGGCTTTGGAGTTGACATCTAGGCCTAGTCACCTTAACTTATTTCACCTTATGCGCTCTCTAGCCTCTGCTTGTGCTTCTTCTCTCACCCTTAACTCCTCTTCTTTTCGCTTCTTAGCAGTGTTGATTCTCGTAAGCATATCCTCTGTAAGAGGTTCTTGGTATAACTTGACTCTACATCCACAATATAGCTTGGCAAGATATCTCCTTCTAAAGTGTCCAACTGAACTGCATCGCTAGTGGAAATTCTATTAATGATCATGGGTCCGTATCCTCTTTTTTCCAACTTACGGGCATGTTGCTTTAGCTTATAAACTAGCAGTAGGTCCCCTCTTTCAATCCTTTATCTTTGATGTGTGCATCAAAGTATGCCTTTTGTCTTTTCTTTGCAGCATAGATGCCTGCCGCCACGCGTAGCCTTGTCTCACCTAAGCGTTCTAGATCAAAGATCCTAGAGGACAATTCATGTCCATTCCACTCATACTCTTGTGCTACTTTTAAAGAGGGGATTAAGAAATCTAATGGTAGCACAGCATTCTATTCGAAGACCATCTGAAATGGGGTGGCGTTGAGTACCATTTTGTAGGCAACACGATAAGCCCAAACAGCATGATGAAGTTGTTTGTCCCAATCAGAGCGTTTATTATTTACCAATTTTGTCAATACTTTACAAAGGATCTTATTGGTGCTCTCGGCTTGTCCGTTAGCTTGTGGGTGATAAGGGGCGGACTTCTTATGCATCACCAAGAATCCTTGGAGAAGATTTTCAATAACCTCATTCAAGAAGTGTGTGCTCTATCGCTCACTAACTCTATTGGTAGCCCATATCTCGTGAACACATTCTCGAATAAGAACTTAGCCATAGTCTGAGCATCATTCTTTGTTGTGGCTTTCACTTCGACCCACTTTGTAAGGTAATCTGTGGCTACAATAATATACTCTGCATGGGAGTTTCTAGCTAGGGGGTTAATAGGACCTATGAAGTCTATGCCCCACTTCGAAAATGCACGTCCTCCCATCATTGGCCTCAAAGGCATCTCATCTTTTCTAACTGGATATTGTGCACGTTGGCATGTATCACATTTCTTCACATAGGTATGTGCATCCATATGGAGAGTGGGCCACCAAAGTCCTGAGAATAGAATGGTCTTGATCACTCGGTCAGGACCAAAATGTCCACGTGCAACACCATTGTGTGCAGTCTCTAAGACCTTTTAATAGTCTGATTCATGAATGCACAGTCTTAAGTAACCATCTTTGCCTCTTTGGTATAGGTTATCTCCTACTAAGGCATAGCCTTGAGCCTCTTGCTCCATGCTTCGTCTTCTTGCTAGACTAGCCTCTTTGGGTAATCTTCCCGACCTCATAAACTCTACCAATGGAGCACTCCAATATGGAATTAATGACACTTGATAAAGGGTCGCATGCTCCACTGGGGGTCTCTCTCTGCACATTGGACAATTCTTAATCCACTCATGTATTTCTTTGTCCATGCTAGGCCAATACACTCCTAAACGCTTCAGATTCTTATATGTTCGTTGTTTAGAATAGTGATTTCCTAGCAATCCTTCATGAGCTTGCTACAACCAACTACTATGTTCATCATCCTTGACACAACAAGCTAATACACCCGCAGTATCTTGTTTGTACATGCTTCCTACCAATATGTAATATTTTTGTGATTTTACAATTTCTTCTTGTGATGTTTTCACATTCTTATTTGTAGGGCCAAAGGTTAGGACTGGTACCAACTTATTTGCCCATTTAGGAACAACTTCTAAATTGAACAGATAAGCATCGAGTAATTCATCAGACACTCCTTGCGGTGACTCTCCTGAAGTGATGCGAGAAAGGTGATCTGCCCTAAGGTGGGTTCTACCTTTCTTGACAACAACTTCAAAGTCATATTCCATTAGTAAGAGGAACCATCTTACCAAGCGCCCAGTATTGCAAGGTTTATTGACCAAATATAACAAAGCTTGATGATCAGTGAAAAACTTGAACTTGTTGACCAAAAAATAGTGTCTAAACTTCTTCATAGCATATACCATGCCTAAGCCCTCTCGCTCAGTTGTGGTATAGTTTCGTTTAGCTGCAGTTAGCTATCTACTAGCGTATGCTATGGGTAAATCTAAATTTCCCTCACCTGTGGGTTGTGTTAGCACACATCCTATGGTGTGATTGGATGCATCCACATGGACATGGAATGGCTTATTCCAATCAGGAGTGGTCAGTATTGGTGCTGTGCACAAACATTTCTTCAGTTCATTGAAAGAATTCTCGCATTCGTCGTTCCACTCAAAATTAGACAACAAGGCATAAAGGGGTCTAGCTATGATCGCGTACATGTGGATAAACCTACGATAATATCCACAATGGCCCATAAAGGCTTGTACCTCTTTAACATTCCTTGGACTTGGCAGCTCCTCTATGGCTCGTACCTTATCTTCATCTGTTGAGATTCCATTCTTAGAAACAATATGACCTAAGATTTTACCTTGACGCACCATGAACACACACTTTTCTGGGTTCAAACACACTCGATATTCTCTACACTTGTTGAAGATTTGTCTGAGCTCAGGGATGTGAAATCTTCTTTCTTGCGAATGGGCACATAAATCATCCACATACACTTCTAAGCTCTTTCGCAAGAACTCTTTGAAGACATGACACATGAGCCTTTGGAATGTTGCAGGTGCATTAGTGAGCCCAAATGGCATCACATGAAATGCAAAGATTCCCCATTCTGTGGCAAAAGTTGTTTTGTGTTGATCTTCTGGGGCAATGGCTACTTGATTGTAACCTGAAAATCCATCAAGGAAGCTATAAACTTCCTTGCCTGCAACACGCTCCAATAGGTGTTCTGTGATTGGAAGCGGATAACTATCTCTGATCGTAGCGGCATTAACTTTTTTAAGGTTAATACACACTCGCAACTTCTCGTTCTTCTTGGGCACCACTACAATGGGGGACACCCATTCAATATGCTTAATCTCATAGATAAATCCAGCTTCAATCAGCCTATCAATTTCTTCTTTTATTTTGGCTGCATATGTATCATTATATGTGTAGGGCTCTTGTTTGGTGGGCTTGGCATCAGCGGTCTGGGGATAGTATGAGAGAAAATTCTTGGATCTACCCCTTTCAAGTCTCTATAGTGCCACGCAAACACATCCCTATATTCCCTTAATAGAGCTACGAGCTCCATTTATTCTCTTGCACTTAGGTCATCTCCTATATATGTGCATCTCTCTTCATTCTCTTCAATGGTCACTACAATTTTCTTGGTCTTTTCTTTATTATCATATGATTCTCCTATGATGGCCTCTCTCTGAGGCATGCATACCAAAATTTTGCGGTCGTCAACTTCATATTTCTTGAAGTTTTCTGGTACTTCAAACAATGATTCCTCCTCTTCTGGTTTCACTCCTTTTCTTTTCCTTTTCTTTTGACTACTCGCACTTCCATCCTTTGAATTTACCGTTTTAATACTTGTGAGAGATTCTTCTTCTTTCTGGGTGAACACTCCTATATCTTCTAGATAGTGTGCTCTGAGTTAAAGCAACTATCCATCACAATGGACTCTAGATCATCGTCATTCTCTTCTTCTTCTATGACATCACTAGGGTCACATTCTTCTAGCAAAGGCTGACACATGAACACTGAAATATCATAACCCTCCTCATCACAATGAGGTGTCCATTGTTCTTCATTGACAGCAATGTCCATGGTGGCTAAGATTTCTGGCCAGCCATGAGGCTCAAATTCCTCATCTGGAAAGATCATCGGTGTGTAGGCCGGGTCTCTAACTGGTCTATCTCTGGGCGAAGTTCCTTCTTCTCTTGCCTTTAAACGTTTTTCCTCTTCCTCTGCGACCTTGCACATCCACAAATGAGTATCTTCATGCAACCACGATGGATCAGGTGAACTTTCAGAATGCACAGAGATGGAATCTTCTTTCGCTTTGTGGATAGGATTCCACTGTAGGGGTGGTACATCTATGAAGGAGTAATCCCTCAAATTGACCTTGGTGGTAATCCCTAAGTGTTGTAATTACAAGGGTTAGTTCCCCAATCCTGTACTATTTGCAATTGTCGTAGGAAGGGTCTTCCTAGGATCATCTCATAGACATTATTTTTCTCAAATTCACATATAGCAAATGTATGTTCAAACTCTACACCACAAGTGGTTAGAGTTATCCCTTTGAGCAATCCTAGAGGTATTTCAAAATGACCGTCGGCCATTTGAAGCTTCATTCTAGTTGGTCTTAATGTGGGTTTGCCCCATTGCTTCCACAAGGAGGTGGTCGCAATAACAACACCAGCACCTGAATCTATGATTACTTTGGTTGTGTAACCTTGGTAGGTGATTGGAAGATAAGTATTACCTTCTTCACCCTCACACATGTCTCCTATTTTATCGAGAGGTATCTCTGGAACTTTTTGCTTAGAGCCTGTTTTTGGCATATTGGAATCAAGTTATGGAACCTGATCCTTCACATGATTCCATAGCTCGGGTTTTGCTTTGAGCAGCTCTTCTATAGTGAGATGACATTGAACCTTAGTGTTCTTCACGACATCAGTGTTCCTTGGGACCACTGAGTCTTCATGTCTGACCAATATTGTGGGAGCTCTGATCTGAAGAGATTCAGATTCCCATGGGCCTGGAAATTGAGGCAGTTCTTCTAAGGTATGAGATTCAAAATCTAATCTTTCGTCTTCTTGTTGTTCTTCTTCATCTCCGTAAATAGATGGAATGTCTTGGGGAAATTGATCATGAAGGTCATCAATCTCACGAATAGGAGGGGAATTACTGTTCTCCTTGGACCATTTCTCCTCTTGTATTTCCCGCAAGAACTCTTGAGAGTGTTCGTGAATTGAAGGAGGTATTCCAACATCCGTGAAATTAGGAACATAAGCTCCCATTGGTGGTGAGCTTCTTCTCTCAATAACGGGTTGAGCCTGTAGAGGTAAAGAAACTTGTGGTTTTTTTACCAATTGCTCTAATCTTTCTAGTAAGCCCTGGAAATGCAAATCCGGTTTGACAGAGTTTGTCTGATTGAACTTTTGACTAGTCTCGAGTATAGCTTGAGCTTGTTCTACCATTTTCATGCACATTTTCATCCGTTCAATCTCTAAGTCCGCTCTAGGGTAACTCTTGTCTAGGTTCGCAGCTGTAGGCCCTTCTTGAAGTCGAGCCTGGTAGGCCTTGAACATCATGTCCAAGCCTTCTGGGGTTGGATCTGCAAGAACAGACCCTGGTTGCGGCCTATTTACAATGGGTGGTGGGGTGGGATGAGATGGAGTGGATGGACTTTTGACATGCGAGGGGTTTTGAGATGCAATGTCTTTTATTTTTGTTTTTGCGTCTTTCAAGCTTTCTTCTAATTCCGATAACTTTTTATTCCACTTGCGATTGGCCTTCTCTCTGGTATCTTTCCATGTTCTGGTTTTCCTCTTACTAGGCTCTCCTGATTCACTCGACTCCGATTGTTCTGCTGGTTTATCTTGTTTTAATGCTTGTGCCCTAGTAACTGCCTGTACAGGAGCCACATTACTGCTACTGGACTTGAATCCGCCACTAAGCCTACCACATTAATGGGTGTAATCTTGGGTGCACTGGAGGGGTTTCTGGGACAATCTCTGGGAAGATGGTCTTTGCCACATTCCGGACAAAAAGCTTGTATTGTGATAGCCTGACCTTGACTCGGAGATGGTGGGTGGGGACAATCACGAATGAAATGGTCACCTTGACATATGAAACAAGATCATCTAGGGGCTTGTGGTCTCATTTGTCTCAATTGGGGCCTAGGGTTAGGATTTGTGTACATGACATTGGAGTATTCTGGCTCCAAATTTTGCTCCATAGGTGATGCCTCATATTGATACGGGTAAATCTCACTATGCTCAGGTGACTCAGTGTAATAAGCATGTGGACTACCTTCATGGGAGTAGTCTGAACTATGAGCGTGAGAGTCATTATCTAGTATCAATGGGGTTAGTGGCACTAATGCTCTATTTGGATTTTCCTCTCCCACAGCATACTTGACAGGAATCATGTTGGAAGGAGCTGGTGGTTGGTTTCCCAAGACTCGTTGTGGCCTATATTGTGTCTGATATTGCTGTTGTGGTCGATAATATGGCTGTTGGTATTGGTTCTGATACCTACCTTGTTGGTAAGGTTGCTGATAAGTTTGTCTAACAGCCTGCCTATTGTAGGGACAATATTGAGCCGTGTGGTTCATGTATTTTCTCTCAATAGTGCAATATGGAGCATTCCTTTCTCTCATGTTCTGGTTGTGCAATGGGCATACATTAGCCACGTGGTCGCCTCCACAAGTGTAACACGGGTTCAATGGGATGGCTCTTGGTATTTGTCTATTTTGAACTCCTAGCTTCTTGGCAACTTGTTTTGCTATCTAATCTGTTTTCGTGGAGGCTCTGGAGGTATGAATAGTAGAACTGTTAGCGTCTTGATAGAGTTTGGATAGTCCTAACTCCTCACCCAAGTTGTCTTCTATGTCAATGCAGGTCTGCACACACTCTTCTATGCTTCTTGGCTCTTTCAAGTACACATATGATCGTAACTTGGTGCTTAGTAAGCCATCTAAAAACAAAGCCACTTGTTTGGCTCGTGTAGGTAACTCTGGAGCAGGGCATCTTTCTAAGTACTGTCTGAACCTTCTACTTGCTAGTCGCACTATTTCTTGGGGTGTCTGCTTGAAGTTGTGGATCAAAGATGATGTGTTATGCCTGATACCACTCTTGGAAAATTCTACAATTTTTCGTCTAGCAGTTGACCTATATCACGATAGTTGCAACTACTCAGTGGTTGAAACCAAGCTAAGGCAGTGCCCTTAAGAGTCAAACCAAATGCCTCGTACTGAGTGAACAAATCCTCAACCTGCTTAGCCCTTAACACTTGTTTGAACTCGGCCACATGATCATAAGGATCTCCTGTCCCGTCAAAATAATTCTTCATTGCCTTGATCACTTGAGTGGGTCTAAGGGTTCTTGGGTTCTCTCGGGGTCTAGGCAATGGAAAATCATGTTCATCTCTTTCTTACCTATGTGCTTGATGTCTCTCTCTTTCAGGTCTTTCATTTTCAAATCTTGATCTATTTCTGCCCATGGTATCCTTGGGGGCCATGGAAACATTGGATCTTGGTGGAGGGAAAATCAATTCACTCTTCCAAGTATATGCATGTCTATCATGTTCTGTTACCAAGAATATTTTCTCTGATGTGTTATCCAGGTAGGCCACCTTGCCTGGTGTCTCTGGATCCTTGAACTCATAGATGATGACTATGCCCAATTGGCTAGGTTGATCCGACTTGAATCTCCAAAAGGCTTCCTCTGTTTCTCTATTCATGAATAGTTCTATGCTTTTGTTGTCTTTAGGGATCTAGTCTGGAGTGATCACTCTGGTCCAAACTGACTTACCTCTAAGAGTCTGGGCAACACATGATTTAAAAATGGAGTTCTTGTCAATCTGGCAAGTCTCACAGACAACCATTCACAAAGAAGACATATATTCATGGAGACCTATTGGAGCTAGTCCATACAGATGTATGGGGGCCAAGCAAGGAGCCATCAATATCTAGATCTAGGTATTATCTTTCATTCACTGATGATTATAGAAGATGGACAATACTATACTTCATGAAACATAAAGATGAAGTGTTCTCATGCTTTAAGAAATATCTTGCATTAGTAGAAAATCAAATAGGAAAAACCTTGAAGAGGCTAAGGTCGGATGGAGGGGGATAGTATTTCTCCCATGAATTTGATTCTTATCTCCAAGAGAGAGGGATCAAAAGAGAGATTACAACCAAGTATACTCCAAAGAAAAATGGAGTGGCAGAAAGGAGGAATAGAACCATAGTGAAAGCTGCAAGGTCAATGCTAAATGAGAAGAAGTTGCCCAATTACATATGGGCAGAGGTTGTATCCATAGCCACCCATCTGATCAATAGACTCCCATCAAAAGCATTGGACAAGATGACACCTTATGAAGCATGGAATGGAAGAAGACCTAGCCTTGATCATTGCATGATCTTTGGTGCACAACATATGCACACATACCTTCACAAATTAGAGAAACATTGAATCGAAAGGCAAAGACATCTATATTCATTGGCTATGACTTTAGTTAGAAAGTTCATAGGCTATATAATCCAAACAATAAAGGTTTCATTCTTAGTAGAGATGTTGTGTTTGATGAAAAAAATTCTTGGTTTGAGGATGATTGCACGAAAATCACATTTCCGTATGACCTATAGGAAGACTTTCCAACATTATAAAAAAAAATGAGCATACATATGAAGACTCAAGTGAATCTAAAGAGGACTAGAAGACGCCAAGAAAGGAAATCAACTCTTGGAACTCTAAAGGCAAAACCAAAGTGCAAGAAATGAGAGATGTAGCAGAATCATCTCAACAAATTATAAGGAGGTTTACTAGAGAGAAAAGGAGGCAAGAAAGGCATGGTTATGACACTTCCTTTGTCATTAAGCATTCTATTTCATAACTCAAGATACAAAGTTATAAGGGCCATCTACATATGAAGAAGCCAAGAAGAAACTAGAGTGGGGAGATTCCACGGAAGAAGAAATAGAAGCCCTAGAAGAGAATCAAACTTGGGAATTGGTTCCCAAAATACCATCTTTGAAGGTCATTGGCTCAAGATGGATTTACAAGGTAAAGAAGAATTCTAATGGTTCTGTTAATAGGTACAAAGCAAGGCTTGAGGCCAAAGGGTTTGCATAAACCCAAGGCATTGACTATGAAGAGACATTCTCACCTATGGCAAAAATGCCTACAATTAGAGTACTCATGAGTGTAGCATCTTCCAAAAATTGGAACATCTATCATATGGATGTAAAAAATGCTTTTCTAAATGGTTGGATTTGAGAGGAGGTATACATGGCTCAATCTCCTAGTTTTGAAGATCAAACATATCCAGAATATCTATGGAGGTTGAAGAAAGCCTTGCATGGCTCGAAGCAAGCTCCTAGAGCTTGGAATCATAGGTTAGTGGGAATATTGATATGCCTTATCCTCTGGTGCCAAAGATCAATCTCTGCAATTCTTTTGTTACCAATCTTCACATAACATACCTTGTTGTGTCTAGGAGCAACATCTAATGTGAACAATCTGCCTTCTTTCCTTCCCTTGGAAACGACCTTGCCTCCTTGCTTCACCATGCACCCTTTTGCATCAAATATAACCTAGATACCTCCCTCTACCATCTATCCTACAAAGATAAGATTCCTGGAAGTAGATGGAACATGCAGCACATCTTTACGAGTCTTGATAGATTTACCTTCACCTAGCTTCACATCTCCCACATGTGTAATGGGATGCTCATTGTTATCTCTTGTCTCCACAAAATCTTTTCAACTTGGGACCTACATATGAATAAAATATTCCTCCATGCATGACATGTGATTAGGGCATCCAGAGTCTATGTACCACTTTGTGTCCTTAAGATCACTAGTATAGCCATGTCTCATGGCTAGGAGGGTCTCCTTCTCATCATCCTTCTTGGAGTTTCTAGCATAGTTCCCTTGCTCCTTCTTCTTCTTGCCGCTGTCATCTTTGAACCAGCAATTTGAAGAAATATGATTCTACTTACCACATATAAAACAAGTTTTACCTTGATAAGAGTTGTTCTTCCCTTTGCCATTCTCACCCTTCCTTGAAGATAATGCCTTGCTATCTTCTTTTGAATCTAAATCTTCTTCCTTGGAATACTTCCACTTGCTTTTTCCTTCTTTCCCCTTCTTGCCATTCTTGCCTTTGCATTTGCTAGCATATAGGACCTGTGAGTGACCATCCTTCTTGGATGTTTCTCCTATGGCAACCTCTTCTACCACTAGGTGTGGGATCAACTCCTCAAGAGTTGGTAGAGGATCTCTATACAGGATGGTAGTAATAAGGGGTTTCTACTTGTCTACCCCTCTCAAACCATTGAGAGTAATCTTCACAAGGTCTTCCTCATCTACTTTGCAACCAATGGATGCCAATTGCTCCCTCAACTCCTTCACCCTCAAGGTGTAGTCAAGAATAGATTGACCACTACCCTTCTTCAAAGAGTGGAGTTCATTCTTAAGCTACAACTTTTCACTTCTTGTGGAAGTGGGATATATCTTCTCTAAGGCCTCCCAAACATCTCTAGCATGATCAAACTTTGATATATGACCAATCATAGTGTTAGAGATTACCTTTGATATGTAGAAGATAGCTCTCCTATTCCTTTCCTCCCAATCCGTCAACATCTTCAATTCTTGATTGGTGAACTTTGGATCTTTGGGATCAACATTGGGATTATCTTTATCTCCAAAAACAATAGGCCGTAACCCATTTCTCATGAGGTAGTTCATGTCTCTGAACGTCCATGGATGATAGTTGTCTTTGTCAAGCAACTCCACTTTTAGATCTAGATCTGCCATAATGAATGCGAAATTAGGGTTACATTGAAATGTACCTCTTAGCCTTGATGTCCAAGCTTTTTCTCCTTCTCTTAGAGACTTCAGAGGATGTTTCTTGTTCTAATACCAATTGATGGAATTTAATCCCTTAGATTTGCACACTAGACATGAAATGAACCAAATACCTAGGTTCCTTCATACACCTTTTTTGCTACCCTTCATAAAAACTTTGATTCACTTGTCTTACACCACAAGAGACAGAAGGGGGTGTGGGCTTGATAGATCCTCCTTCTCCTCTGTGCATATAATGCCCTCCTCTTTGTTTTCCTAGCTTGGAAAGTTGTACTTCAGCTCCTTGAGCCTTGGATTACTCTCTCCTTGAGCTTCCTTGAGTATATGTTTCTTGGTCTTCAATGAACCTACTAGACTTCCATGTATCTGATGAGTTCCATGAGGAGGGGACCATTATTAGGGTTCTCCAAGCCTAAGTTTGCCTACCCATGTTCTAGGGTCGTGGTAGCTTGATCCATGCCTAAAATAATCTCCACAATTGATCTATGAGGTAAGTCCAACGGTAGAAAGGTAGGATCAACAACCATTTTTTTGTAGCCCTTGATCTTTCTTAATCCACACTTAGGATCAAGTCTAGATCCAATGGCACACATCAAATATACCCTTCCCCAAGTTAAGAAAGCTACTTTTGTTTCTAGCCCTTGATTTAGGTTGATCCTCACATAGGATCAATCCCGAATCCAATGGCGTAGAAGTAACCTTCCTAACTATCCATATATGGTGTACTCTAGACCTCATATGACCTCAAAGTGAGGAACCTAAGAATGTTCAACACTCTCACATGGCTTCTCCTCATAATGAGGGCCTTACAAAATAGAGTGTTATGGAACAATGGTGGTATTACATAAGGGTGAGGCATTTAGCATATCTAACACCCTTCCTTCAATGTCCACCTATAGCTTGCATAATTCACACTTCCAACAGCTAGAACACCTGATTTCTAACATTGAGAAGGTTGATCATAAAAGGACCTACTCTGTCTCAACGACACACAAACATACTCCATCTCTCGTGTGACAAGTGCCTAATACTACAGAGAGGGAGAGCCTTTCTTTGATACATAAGTATTCACAAGGATTTTTGAGAGAAATTCAAGAAGAGAAATGGAAGTTGGAGCAAGAAACTCACCCACCAATTCAGGAGATAGATGATCTGCAGGAACAATTCCCACAGGACATACCCTCTATATATGGTGAACAAGAGGAGGAACAACCTAGTGAACCGATAAATTTTGAATATAATTCATTGCAAGAATTACCTCACTACACTAGTCCTTGGGAAACAAAGTCAATCAATATGAAAGCACCCATCATACTCGTAACAAATGAAGAATCAATTCTTTCAAGGAACACAAATGTAATAAAGAACACTAAAGTGCAGTGTCATCTCACTTTAGAAGAGTTGTTGAAGGTTAAACCTAATTTTGGCACTCAAGCTGAAGCACAAGACATGGGAACACATTGAAGAAGTGGACATACCTAAAGAGGGAGCATGTAGGGAGCTCTAAGAAGTATATGTCAAATTTTCAAAAGAAATGCCTAAAAAAATAGTCATAAATATGATTTCACATTTTTTCAACTCCATTTTGCTCAACACAAGGAGTCCTTGAGCTTGAGGAGTGTTAGAAGTATGTATGTACCAATTTTCATAATTTTTAGATTCCATTTGAGCCCTCAAATAAGCCTTGGAACCTAATTTTTAACTAGGCCTAATGCTAGGTGTGGATAGGACCAAAGCTAGTGAAAAACTATAAAAAGGGCAAGAAAGATCATTTTTGAGGTTAGCTAGTTGAAGAGTGAAGTGATTTTTGAGTATTCTATATTTTCTTTGAGCTTGCTAATAGAGGATTCCATTGCTCCACTCTTTGTCTTGCCATGTGTGCATGTGTGTATGTGTATGTGTGTGCATGCTTGTGCACTTCTCACTCACACACTTGTACTCTGACTTGCTCATGGTCATCATACCTTCCTCACGTCTTCCCAAATTGACAATTATGAGGTGGATCTCCTCATGTTGGTACTTTCCATTGTGCTAGAGCAACACCAAATTTGGCATCATTGCTGGGGATCAAGCTTTCACGACGAGCATGTGATGGTAAGACGTAGAGATGTGACATTGGAATCATAGGTAAGTAGGTAATTTTTCTATTTTCTTTACTTTCTTCACAATCATCATCATCTCCATCATTTCTACTCTCCATCTTCTTGCATCATCATATTCACCATTTTGTTCATACCTCCATCTTCCATATCCATTCCCTAATTTCATTTGTGAGTTTGAGAGAGGTTGATTTGGTGTGTTTGGGAGTTTTTTTCGTAGGAATAGCATTCAACATTGTGCATAGACAACAAAATAGGTATAATTTTTGTATTTTTGTCATCCCTATGGAAAGCTCAAACCATCATGATAGTCCACCAAGTTTGGATTCTGGAGAATACATCTATACCACCATACAGAGCATGCTAGCACCTCTAAGGAGCCATAGGTGATTTTGCAAAATTCATATTTTTTATTCCATCGTGATCGTCCCACACTATCATAACAGGACTTGACCATCGTGATGGTCTCATGCCATCATGACAATCTCATGCCATCACCACAGTCTCATGCCTTCATGATAGTCTCACACCATCGTGAGGGTCTCATGCCATTGCAATGGTCTCAAGCCATCGCGATGGGCCCAAGCCATCCCGATGATCCATTTGACCATCACGACACTCTCATGCCATCGTGATAGTCTCAAGCCATCAAGACGGGCCCAACCCATCATGACAGTCTCATGACATTTAGACTGTCTCAAGCCATCACCATGGGCCCAAGCCATCACCACGGATCCAAGCCATCATCATGGGCCCAAGCTAGTACGATGATCCATTTGACCATCACAATGGTCTCGCGTCGTTGTGATGGTCTCAAGCCATTATGAAGATCCACTTGACCATTATGACAACCCCACTTGATCGTGATCCTCTCAGACCATCACAATAGTCCCCCTGAATTAGCAAAAAAAAATAGCACTTTTTATTTTTGCAATTTTGAAGCTAACTTCGAGTAATATTTCAAGCAAACTAAGCATTGTTAGACCCCAAGTAAATATTTCAAGAATTCATTTTGTGTGTTTGCCTTTTTTGACCCCTAGGAGCGTGAACTAACCTAACTTTTTCATATGAAATCCGTTTTTTGAGCTCTAGAGCTCGTTGGAAAGCTCGTTTCTTAAACATAATGCATTGGTTTTTAAATAGCGTAATTTCAAGTTGACCTTTAGGTGGGATTAGGAATCCAAGGAAGCTCCAAAGAGTGTTTTGTCAATACGAAGGGGTGAAAAAATATCTTTGAAAAATGTTTGAATCAAAATTGTTTGTAAATTAAAGTTAAAGCTTGATTTAAACTTGGGACTTTTATAGGTCCATTAAGAGCCATCCAAGGGTATCCAGAGAAAGGTGAAGTACAAAGCAAAGCAATGCTTGAAGAGCACATCTTCTTGGTCATAAGTGCATTCAATGAACCACCTGACTTGAGGTTGGAAGAACTCTCAACCCTCCACTCAATTTCCAATACAAGCTAAGTGCACTTAGTGTTATTGATTAATTAGGGTCATGTTCGGAATGATACATGTAGAATTTGAACTCATGACCTACTAGCTAGGAGTATGATGGGCTAACCACTTGACCCAAATGCCATCGTTGAGGATTACTTCTTAATCCTCTTCTTTGAGTGTGGTTCAACCATCTTTTGCCTATCATTTCTTGAGTCTAAGACCCTCTTCCCCTTCTAGAGATCATTGTCCTCAATGATCAATCCTTGATCTCCCCTTGAATTGATGTCCTCAACCTTGCATAGTCTCTTGAACCATCTTGTTCTCAACCTTGGTCTCTTAAACCCCTACTCTCAACCTTCATCTCTAGAACCTTGCCTTTCTAATTCTTGGCCACTTGCCTATGGACTTGCCTTGTTCACAACCTTGGTCTCTTGAGCCTCTTATTCTCAACCTTAGTATCGTGAACCTATTTCTCACCTATGCTAAGTATCTTGGATCCTCAATCTAGTGCTTCCATTGGAAAGTTCATTCCGAGAGCTTTCCAACCATACCTTACATGTTTAAATCTAACCTACGGATTGGGAGATACACTCTAACCTATGTTGGGCTCATCTTTGAAAGTGATGTGCGTGCCTTCCATCCACTTTGCCCAAGCCTACTTCTTAAACTTTGATACCAATTGTGGGAATTGAACTCATGAGTTGTTTGTTAGGCATATGATGGGCTAACCACTTGCCCCAAAAAACATGGTTGAGGATTACTTCCTAATCCTTCCTCTTGGGGTGTGGTTCAACCATCTCTTGCCTATCATTTCTTGAGTCTAACAATACAAGTGCAAGAAACCCTAATTACCCAAGTTCAAGCATAATTTAGGTTATTGTTGTGACAAACCCTAAAGGAAAAAGAATCTAATTTCAATGGTGTGATAACTTAAACACATAACAAAAATGATACCTGATGTACATTGACTGACAAGACAAGAGACCAAGGGGAGTAAAAAATGAACCAAGTAACTGAGAAAAAAAGAATTTGTGTAAGGATAACTCCCAACAAGCACTTGAAGGAAAAAAATTCATGAGCCTCAAGTCTAAGCCCATAGGAAAAGCCGATTTTCATAGTGTGAGATCCTCTGAGGCTAGTGTTAAAACCAGTACAAGATCTTGGCCCCAACAATTAGATGATTACCCATACATATTAAGCTCGAAAACTAGTGATTCTAAAATTTCTTTTAGCATGGAGAGACCTGTACGTAGCTCAGACACTGCCTATCTACAAACACCACAAGGCCCCTATAACACACAATTGGAATAAATTAGGACCAACTGATTAGGTGCACACATCTATGAGGATGGTCTAATTCAATGAGTTGTACAACTCAAAACTCCTAATCAACCCTTCGGACTTGAACATCGAGTGGTTAAATTCGAAGAGGGTTCATACATTGATAAGCAAGGAACCATGTACGTGGTCACCAACTTACCAGATAGGAAAAATGAGTTTGGAAATGTCATTCTTGAGAATGAGATAGGAGATATGGAGCAAGGATACCTAGGATGAGAACCCGAGACTCTTAGAGTATGATAGGCATGCATACAGTTGGAAGAGTGAACCGATTTTTCCTCCACGATGATCTAATGTCTCTCATGGCCTCCAAGGTGTAGGATCATCCTAGGCTCATGAAACCTAGAGGGAAAGAGATAGAGAGAGAACTGAGGTAAGCTTTGCACGCACTATGGGCAAAGATAGATTAGGACTTGAAAGTGAAAGACATGAATGAGAGAGACATAGAGCACATAGGCATCAAAGAGAGGAACATGATTTTCCATTTCCTAGACCCCAAGAGTACCCAAGAAACCTTAGAACCTCTCAAGTGGTCAAGACAATAAAAACTACTTTGATGCGTGAGGAGATCCTTATGATCATGTGGCCAAGTTTAGATAAGTGTTAAGAGCTGAACAAGTTGAGGACTTGTTCATCGAGTTTGAGGCATTTGGTTTGACCCTCAAGGGTATTGCCTTAGCTTGGTTTCAGCCTCTAAACAATTGCAATTACCAAAATATAATTCAACTACTAGAAGCATTCATTGTAGAATTTTTTGAGAGTGGCATCAAGAAAAACACATCATCATTGATCTAGAGCTTCAAGGAGACACCCCAAGAAACAATTCGGTTATCCGAATGTAGATTTAAACAATACATGGAAAGATGTCCCACACTTGAACTAACTACACAAGTAAAACAAGTTTCCTTGTTTTTTACACTAGATCAATGCTTGAGAATGTGTATTGACGTAGAAGACAACTTGGGTGAGGAGTTAGAATTGTCCAAACTCTATAAGGATTCTGACAATTCTACTAGTCATACTTCTAGAACCTCCACTACGATAGATGAGCTATGTGAGCAGGTTGCCAAAAAGCTAGGATTTCAAAATAGACAAACACAAAGGGTCATGTCATTGAAGCGATGTCATACCTATGGAGGCAACCACATGGCTAACATATGCCCAATGCAAAACCAGAACATGAGATAATTGAATGCTCCATATTGCATTATGGAGAGAAAATACATGAACCATATAGCTCAAGATTATGTGCACAATATGCAAGTTGTAAGACAACCTTATCAACAACCTTACCAACAAGGTAGGTATCAAAACCAATACCAACAGCCGTATTATAGGCCAAAACAACAATATCAACCTCAATACTAAAAACAATACCAAGCACCATATAGGCTATAACTAGTCCTAAGAAACTAATTGCCCCCTCCTACCAATGTGATTCCAGTTAAGTATGTAGTGGTTGCGGAGAACTTTAATAGAGCATTGGTGCCAATGACCCCTTTGGTAATTGAAATGACCCTCATGCTCAACGTTTTGACTACACCCATGAAGATAGTCCATGGAACCAAATTGGCAGCGAGAATACTCCAATGTAATGTATACAAATCCTAACTCGATGCCCCAATTGAGACAAGTAAGACCCCAGGCATATAGAGGTCCATGCTAGAGATGCGAGGGAGATCACTTCATTCGTGATTGTCCTATACCTGCACAGAGGCAGCCCCAATCATTGACAATTCAAGGTTTTTGTCTAGATTATGGGAAGGAACTATCTTAAGAGACTATCCTAAGAAGCCAAACAATGTGCCAAAGGTCACACCTATTAATGTCATTGGATTGGTAGTAGACTCTAATGGAAGTGTGACTTCCACTATTCCCATGTAAATAATCACTACAACTCAAGCATTATAGCAAAGACAAGGCTTAGGTCAAGAAAAAAGTCTTGAAGTTAGTGAGACAGAGAGCATGAATAAGAAAAGAACATGAGCATGGAAAGATGGTTGTGAGAGAATGAAAAGGCAATGGTCGAAGAAGATGAGCAAAGTTGAGGAAAGCCTAAGAGAAACAAAAACCAAGTTAACTAAAATTGCATCTCAAATGCACTCGCAAAATCCACCCACCCCATCCACATCAAACCATCCCATAGACCCACCATTCCTTGTGAATAGACCGCAACCACGGTTTGTGCTCATAGATCTAACCCTAGAAGGCTTGGACATGATGTTGAAGGCCCAATACGCTCGACTTCAAGAAGGATCAACAACTTCAAACCTAGACATGTACTAGCCTACAAAAAATTTAGAGATTGAACGTAAAAACATTTGCATGGAAATGGTAGAACTAGCTTAGACTATGCTCGAGGCCAATCAGTTGTTCAATCAAATGAATTCTGTCAAGCCAGGTTTGGATTTCTAGGGCTTATAAGAAAGATTAGAGTAGTTGGTAAACAATTTGTAGGTTTCTTTACCTCTACAAGCTCAAGCTATTGTTGAAAGAGAAAGGTCACCATCAAGCAAAGTTTATGTTCCTGATTCCATGGACGATGGAACACCTCTTTCCATTGAACACTACTCTCAAGATTTCTTGTAGGAAATACAAGAAATGGGCCAAGGAGAAGGGTAATCCCCCTCTTATTCCTGAAATTGATGATCTTCATTATCAATTTCCCTAATACATTCCATCTATTTATGGAGACCAAGTAGAGCAACAAGAAGATGAAAGATAATATTTGTAATCTAATTCTTTACAAGAGTTACCATATTTCACAAGCCCATGGGAATCTGAATCTCTTCAGATTAGAGCTCCCACAATATTGATAAGAAATGAAGACTCAGTGGTTCCAAGAAACACTAAAGTTGTGAAGAACACGAAGGTGTAGTGTCATGTCATCTTAGAAGAGCTAGTGAAGGTAAAACTTGAATTGTGGAAACATGTGGTGAATCAGTTTCCAGAACTTGATTCCAATATGTCAAAAGCAAGTTCTAAGCAAAAAGTCCTAGAGATACCTCTAGAAAAAATAGGAGACATGAGGGAAGGTAGAGAAGGTAATACTTATCTTCCAATCAGCTACCAAGATTACACAACTAAAGCTATCTTAGATTCTAGTGCTAGTGTTACAAATGTGACCACCTCCTTGTGAAAGTAATGGGGCAAACCCCCATTAAGAAGAAATAGAATAAAGCTTCAAATGGTAGATGGTGTGAAGAGAGATGGTGGATGCAATCCAAAGATGAGTAGGTGCCGCTACAACCAGCTTCACACCAGCCAACTAAGACTTCAGAGTTGATTAGTAGACCCTTTGAGCTTCCTAAATCCACCAAAATATCCGCCAAGTACTTTAGAACATGTATCCCAAAAGTTTAAGTCAAGACAGACTAGTTGCGAAATGACTAGCTCCCAAAACTTGTTATTTTTGGACATACACCTGCTGGAAAAAATGAACAGTGCTCTCAACCTGGTAGGAATTAGATACATTCCTTTTGGGCATAGCAAATAGAATTAGCAAGCTTCCTAATACAAGTTAAAACACTTCAAATGATGGACTGAGCACTGAGAAGAAGATTCATCAATTTCTGGAACATGCCCACCATTCTCGGGGCTCTGTAGAGATAGACCAGTGAGCAGTAAAATGCAAGTATCTCCAAAACAATAAATCAAATGACCTTGAAAATTTATATGCAACAACTAGACAATAAGATCTGTCCAATGCACATTAAAACACGGAAAAAGGTTGCATACAACGCGAGATAGGACCTTCCGAAGTTATTGCTCTGAGTGAGTATAGCAGAGAACAAAACAGAGAAGTAGATGATGATAAATGTATAGATTCACATATGATTACAACCACATTGGCAATGAATCTTTGCACAATGGGAGTAGAATGATAGAGCTATGGAGTAAGCTCTTCAATCTCTACAAAATGACATGAAGTGGTCACGTACAAGGCTTGCTAATCGGCTCTTCCTTCTTGCTCTTTTTATAGCTATTATTGGAGGGAGTTTTGAATTCCAATTCAAATGGCTCCACCTAAAAGTGATCCCCAAAGTTAGGAGAGATTCCCTCAGCTCTAAAATTCGTGGTTTTAGGTAGTTAGAGCCACGAATTTGCTTTTACATCATGGATGAGGTAAGCCATCCTTTTCCTTTTTTCTTTTTCCATTTACAAGAGATAAAATGTACTCTTTTATAAGAGGTGTTCACATGACTACACATGTGACTCACAAATGATCATAATATCAAGCATATCAAGCATGTAGGCTTGGGTAAAATGCACCAAAAGCTCGCCCTCAAGCCTAACATGCTTGACCTCCAAATAAGTCTTCAATTGTCCTTGATTTCCTGCAAGCCAATCATCAACTTGAATCTACTTAACTTTGTACCATCAAGAGCTTTAGTCAACATGTCTGCACATTGCATATCTGTAGAGACATAGGATAGTTGAATATCCTTGCTCATTAGCTTCTCCCTTATGTAATGGTAGTGGACTTCAATATGCTTGGTTCTAGCATGGTATACTGGATTAGCTGCTAGATGTAGTGAGCTTGTGTTGTCACCAAAAATATGAGGTGTTGAAGAATGAAGTCCAACATCTGTGTACAAAGACTTTAACCACATGATTTCTTGAGTTGCATTAGCCAAACCTCTATATTCAGCTTCGGTAGAAGATAATGCCACTGTTGGTTGCTTCTTTGATGACCAAGAAACGATTTTTGAACCTGCAAATGATATATACCCGGATGTGCTTCTTCTATCATCTCTAGATCCGGCCCAATCTGCATCTGAGTAGACCTTTAGCTCAATATCTGAAGTAAATGAATAAAACAAACCTTCATTCATGGTCCCCTTTAGGTACTTGAGGACTCTCTTGGCCGCTTCCATATGTTGTCTTCTCGGCTTATGCATAAACTGACTCAATATGCTAACACTATAGCATATGTCCACCCTTGTGAGAGTTGCATAATTCAAACTTCCAACCAATCTTTGATAGCTTGTGATGTCTTCAATTGGCTCTCCTTCATAAGCACTAAGCTTATGATTTTGCTCCATAGGTGTACCTGCACACTTGGTATTTTCCATCTTGAATTTGACGAGCATGTCATGGACATACTTCCTTTGTGTGATGTATATACCTGAATCTGTGTAGATCAACTCCAATCCAAGAAAATAAGTGAGTGGTCCGAGGTCACTTATTTTGAACTCCTCCTTCATTTGACTCTTTACCTGTTTGATTCCTTCAAGATCATTGCCTGTGATAATAATATCATCAACATACACACATAAATAAATCACTTCAGATCCATTCCTCTTTATGAACAAAGAGGTATCCGCCTTGCTAGCTTTGAATCCTTGGTCGTGCAAATAAGTCACCAATCTGAAATTCCAAGCTCTTGGAGCTTGCTTCAATCCATACAAAGCTTTCTTTAGTTTGCATACATAGTTAGGATGATGTGCATCCTCATATCCAGGAGGTTGTGCCATATACACTTCCTCAGAAATCCATCCATTCAAGAAAGCATTCTTTACATCAAGTTGATAGAGATTCCAATTTCTAGATGCATCAAGACTTATGAGAACCCTAATTGTAGGCTTTTTTGCAACAAGAGAGAAAGTCTCCTCATAATCAATACCATGGGTTTGAGCAAACCCTTTAGCAACTAACCTTGCTTTGTGTCTATTTATACTTCCATCTGGATTCCTTTTGATTTTGTATATCCATCGAGATCCAATTACCTTCATAGATGGCTTGTTAGGTACAAGCTCCCAAGTGTCGTTTTCCTTCAGGGCTTCCATTTCTTCATCTATTGCATCTCTCCAAGCTTTCTTGCTTTGTGCTTCTTCAAATGTGGTAGGCTCTTCATTGGTTGAATCTTTTGCAATGTAGATTGAGTGCTTAGTGACCAAAGAAGTATCATAACCAAACCTCTCTAGTTTCTTCTTCTCCCTTGAAGACCTTCTAAGTGGTTGATGTGAGCTCTCGGGTCCATATGTAGCATCCTGCATCTTTGCTTTACCTTTGTTCTTCCATAGCTTTAGTCTTTCCAAGTCTTCTAGGTCAATCTCCGAATCACTTTCTTCAATCTGCTTTGGCTCCTTTGGTTGAAGTGATGGAAAATCTTCATCCAAGTCATATGGCAGCTTCACTTTCCTGTCATCATCAAACCATGATTTGTTTTCATCAAAAATTACATCTCTACTCACAGAAAATCCTTTATTGGTTGGATTGTACAATCTATATCCTTTTTGGTTTTGGTCATAACCAATAAATACGCACTTCTCTGCCTTGGGATCCAATTTCCCTCTTACTTGAGAAGGAATGTGAGCATAGGCTAAGCATCCAAAGATTTTACAATGCTCTAGACTAGCTCTTCTTCCATTCCACACTTCATATGGAGTGGTTCCATCTAGTGACTTAGATGGAAGTCTATTTATGAGATATGTGGCTGTAGACACAGCCTCTGCCCATAGGTAGTTTTGCAATCCCTTTTCGTTGAGCATGGACCTTGTAGCTTCGACAATAGCTCTGTTCCTCCTCTCTGCTACACCATTGAGTTCGGGTGTATACCTTGTAGTGACTTCCCTTTTAATGCCTCTTTCATCCAAGAAGGCATCAAATTCAGAAGAGAAGTATTCTCCTCCGCCATCTGATCTGAGTCGTTTCAAAGTCCTACCTGTTTGGTTTTCAACAAGAGCAATATACTTCTTAAAGCAATTAAACACTTCATCCTTGTGCTTCATGAAAAACAAAATGGTCCACCTGCTACAATCATCTATGAAAGACACATTATATCTTGAGCCTGATATAGATGGCTCCTTACTTGGACCCCAGACATCCGTGTGCACTAGATCCAAAGGATTTTGATACATATATCCTTTCTTATTGAAAGGTTGTCTATGAGCCTTGCCGAGTTGACAAGCTTCACACTTATAAATCATGTGTTGCCTTGTGATATTAGGCAAACCAAGTACACTTTGGTCCCTGCAAATTTGTTTGAGTGTCCTCTCACCAATGTGAGCAAGCCTTTTGTGCCATATCTCCAACTCTGTAAGAGTTTGAGATCCATAGCTAAACAAAGCTATGTTCTTTGTATCTTCCACTTCAAAAGTGAAAAGCCTTGCTATCTTTTCTCCTTTGGAAATCCTTCTAAAGCCTTGCCTTGGGTCTTCAACATATGCTCCAAATCGATTGAATCTAACCTGCAATCCTTTTTCAACAATCTGTCCAACACTTATTAAATTTTTGGTAATTGTAGGGACATACAAGACTCTGCTTAAGAGGTTCATATTTCCATCTAATGTCTTCACATTACATATCTTCTCCACTGAGTGCTTTGTGTCATCTCCTGTCTGCACTTCATGCTTGTTATGAGGATCTTCCAAATCAGAAAGTAAAGCCACATTTCCTGCTACATGGTTTGAACATCCCAAATCAATGTAAAATATGTGATCAGCATCCTTACCATTCTTCACTGATAGATTCATAATTAATAATGAATCTTCTTGACTTTGGTCCTCTGCATAGTTATTGTAGTCTCTTCTTCCTCTATGGCCACTTTGATAGTTGTTGTTGTTGTAATTGTTGTTGTAGTAGTTGTTGTTGTAGTAGTTGTTGTTGTTGTAGCCTCCATTGTATCTGCCTCTATTTGATCCATAGCCACCTCTATTGGATCCTCTTCCTCTTGAGTTCCTTGGATTCCTGAAACATTCTTCAGTAGTATGGTTAGATAAGCCACATATGTTACAAGGTTGAGATGATTGGAATCTCCCCCTGCCTTGCTTTCCACCTCTGCCTCTTCCTCTAGCTCTTCCTCTACCTGCAAAGTTTGCTTGGAAAGAGCTACCTTCATCTTCATTCTTCCTATTCTTTGACTTGTCCTTGACCTTCGCTTTATCAGAATATAAGGCAAAAGTTTGATTACCTCTTGAGGACTCACCACCTTTGCTAATCTTTGCTTCATGAGTGAAGAGTTGGCCCATGAGTGTGTTGAGGTCGGGTACATGCATATCCATGTATAAATCCATGGCTGTTGTGAATGACTCTCACTTGTCGTCTGCTTTGATTCCATTTTTTATTTGTCTAATGATTTGCTCCTCTTCAATTACCTCTCCAATGCTTCCAAGTTGGTCGGAAATCTCCTTCATCTTTGTGACATAATCAGTCACATTTTGCTTCGGGCTTTTCTTCATTGTTGTGAACTCCATCCACAATTGGTTCTTCCTTGCTCGAGTGTTGGAAGAGAAGAAAGAAGCAAGTGCATTCTAGATCTCACTTGATGTCTTGCATCCCTTGACATGAGGTAAAAGAAAATTAGAGATTGATTTTAGAATATAGGACCTTGCAAGTGCATCCTTCGAACACCAATTCGAAAGTCCTTCCACTTCTTCATGTGATGGTTGCCCTTTGTTCCTCATGGTTGGCATTGCTTCATCTCCGGATATGAATCCATATAGATTTCTCCCTTGAAGATAAGCCTCCATCCTTAGAGACCATGCTGGGTAGTTGTTTTGATCCAATTTGTCAATTGTTGATGGAAATCCATCTCCCATGTTGCTTGACTATGCTCTGATACCACTGTGAAGAGAGATGGTGGATGCAATCCAAAGGTGAGTAGGTGCCGCTACAACCAGCTTCACACCAGCCAACTGAGACTTCAGAGTTGATTAGTAGACCCTTTGAGCTTCCTAAATCCACCAAAATATCCGCCAAGTACTTTGGAACATGTATCCCAAAAGTTTAAGTCAAGACATACTAGTTGCGAAATGACTAGCTCCCAAAACTTGCTATTTTTGGACATACACCTGGGCTCTTCCTTCTTGCTCTTTTTATAGCTATTCTTGGAGGGAGTTTTGAATTTGAATTCAAATGGCTCCACCTAAAAGTGATCCCAAAAGTTAGGAGAGATTCCCTCAGCTCTAAAATTCGTGGTTTTAGGTATTTAGAGCCACGAATTTGCTTTTACATCATGGATGAGGTAAGCCATCCTTTTCCTTTTTTCTTTTTCCATTTACAAGAGATAAAATGTACTCTTTTATAGGAAGTGTTCACATGACTACACATGTGAGTCACAAATGATCATAATATCAAGCATATCAAGCATGTAGGCTTGGGTAAAATGCACCAACAGATGGCCATGTTGAAAGACCTATAGGATTGCTAGAAGGGATAACTCTAACCACTTGTGGTATAGGATTGGGGAACCAACTCCTTGTACTTGCCGCACTTAGGGGTCACAACCAAGGTAAATTTGAAGGATTATACCTTCAGAGATGTACCACCCCTACAGTCAAATCCTATCCATAAGGCACAAGAGGATTCAATCTTTGTGCACTCTGTAAGCTCTTCTGATCCATCCTAGATGCATGAAGATACTCACTTGTGGATATGGAAGTTTGTAGAGGAAGAGGAAATATGTCTAAAAAAGAGAGGAGAAGGAACTTCTCAAGGAGCCACACCAATTAGAGACCCAACCTACACACTGATGATCTTTCTAGATGAGGAATTTGAGCCTCATGTTTGGGAAAAAGTCTTATTCACCATGGACATCACTATCAATGAAGAACAATGGAAACCTCATTATGATGAGGGGGGTTATGATCTCTTTTTGTTCATGTGTGAGCCTTTTCTAGAAGTGCATGACTCTAATGAGGTCATAGAAGAAAAAGAGGATGATGACAAATCTAGAGTCCATTGTGATGGATAGTTGCTTTGATTCAGAGGAGTACTATCTAGAAAATGTGGGAGTATTTACCCAAAAAGAAGAAGTTCTCACAAGCATCAAAACTATAAATTCAAGGGAGGAAAGTGTACGTAGTCGTCATTGCCCTAGAAGATCAACACAAAATTGCTTTCACCATAAAGTGAAGAATCTTTGCATTTCGTGTGATGTCATTTGGGCTCACCAATGCACTTGCAACATTCCAAAGTATCATGTTTCATGTCTTCAAAGAATTCTTGGAAAGCTAGAAACTCCCATGCTGAATACATTATTGTAGTCACAAATTACCTTACAAAGTGGGCAGAAGTCATAGCCATGCCAAAGAACAATGCTCAAAGGATGGATAAGATATTATTTGAGAATGTGTTCACCAGATACGATTTAAGAATAGAGTTAGTTAGTTATCAAGGTATGCACATATTGACAAAACTGGTAAATAATAAATGCTCTAATTGGGATAAACAACTTCATCATGTTGTTTGGGTTTATCGAGTTGCCTATGAAATGGTACTCAATGCCACCCCATTTTAGATGGTCTTTGGACAAAATATTGTGTCACCATTAGACGTCTTCATCTTGACTTGAAAAGCACAAGAGCATAGAGGAATGGAGATGAGTTGTCCTCTAGGATATTTGTTCTAGAAGGATTAGGTGAGACTAGGCTACAAGTAGCAGCATGCATCTATGCTGCAAAGAAAAGACAAAAGGCATACCTTGATGCACACATCAAGGATAAAGGATTGAAAGAGGGAGACCTAGTGTTCCTTTATACACTAAAGCAACATGCACGTAAACTAGAAAAGTGAGGATATGGACCCATGGTCATTCATAGAATTTCCACTAGTAGCATGGTTCAATTGGCCACTCTAGAAGGTGACATCTTGGAAAGCTATATTAGTGGATGTCGAGTCAAGCTATATCAAGAACCTGTTACTAAGGATATGCTAATGAGACTCAATACCACTAAGAATAAAAAATAAGAAGAGTTAAGGGTTAGAAATGAAGCACAAGCAGAGGCTAGAGAGCACATCAAGTGAAATAAGTTAAGGTGACAAGGCCTAGATTTCAATCCCAATGCCCCAAGATATCACATGGCCATGTGCCAAACATCAAACGCAATTGTTCCTAGAATAATGGACCGACATCCCTATGTGACCACAGAGTTAGGACAAGGAAGGAGTGTAAGGACTATGAGAGCCTTGATTGACTCAGGTGTAGCAACTCGTGCAGTGAGAATCTCATACTACCAAGATCTACAATTGAACATGAATTCCATAGAAGCCTATCTCATAGGATTGGGAGGTGTGGAAACCCATTGTTTGGGTGAGGTGGAGCTTCCCATCTATCCCAAGATGTCCTACTGACAGTCAAAATGCTAGTATGTCAAGATGAGGACTTGAAGGAACCACTTGTCTTGGTTCAAGATTGGATATATGACCATGCAGTCAACTTAAACCTAAGAAGTGAACTTCTTCAAGTTTGGATACATGACCAATGCAATACATTTGAGTTAGAAAATGGCATGATCATAGATCAAGGTATCATAGAGTCTCTTAGTTCTTCAAAGACTAATCTTAGAGAAGAAGATGTTGTATGTGTCAAAATCTCTATGATGCAGAAGGAGTCAATCATGAAAGAACAATGTTGAAGTCGAGTGGATCTCTATCCTTTTTCAAAGAATAATGCATCCATAGTCGTTCAATGACAAAGGCAAGAGAAATAATACAAGACAACCACTATATCAAATAGACAAACAGAGTCCAAGAAGAAAGTAGTTCCGAGCATCAAGCACATTTGGGTACAAAAGGGAAAGCAACCAATCACACCATTAGAGTCAAAAGCATTACCCAAGAAGCAGCGGTGAAAGCCAAGGAACCAATTAGTAGAGAAATCTCAACGAGTACTCCAAAGTTGGGTACCAAAGTGATTGATGAATGCCAACCACAATAACATACAAATTTGAGTGCCTAAGATATTAGCTGCAACTCAACAAGGGTGATTACACATGTAGATAACCAAGGAACTCTTAGATGCACAAAACCCTATCTTCTCCCACACGATTAAAGTCTCAAAAAAGAAGCCAAGGAAAGGCCAGGGTTGAAATCTAGCACCAAGATCAAAAGAGGATCAACTCACCTCTTCAATACTAGTATGTGACAAGCAACAGGGGTATGGGTTTGGAAGCCAAAAGCACTAGTAGCCACCATAAAACCAAAGAGCCATGCATGTATATGTATGTATGTATATATATATATATATATATATATATATATATATATATATATATATATATATATATATATATATATATATATATATATATATATATATATATATATATATATAGATATATAGATATGTGTGTGTGTGTGTGTGTGTTTGTGTATGTGTATGTATATGTATATGTATATGTATATGTATATGTATATGTATATGTATATGTATATGTATATGTATATGTATATGTATATCTATATTTATATGTATATGTATATGTATATGTATATCTATATGTATATGTATGTGTATGTGTATATGTATATGTATATGTATATGTATATGTATATGTATATGTATATGTATATGTATATGTATATGTATATGTATGTGTATGTGTATGTGTATGTGTATGTGTATGTTTATGTGCATGTGTATATGTATATGTACATGTATTTGTATGTGTATGTGTATGTGTATGTGTATGTGTATGTGTATATGTATATGTATATGTATATGTATATGTATATGTGTATGTATAAGTATATGTATATGTATATGTATATGTATAAGTATATATGTATATATATATGTATATATATATGTATATGTATATGTATATGTATATGTATATGTATATGTATATGTATATGTATATGTATATGTATATGTATATGTATATGTATATGTATATGTATATGTATATGTATATGTATATGTATATGTATATGTATATGTATATGTATATGTATATGTATATGTATATGTATATGTATATGTATATGTATATGTATTTGTATATGTATATGTATATGTATATGTATATGTATATGTATATGTATATGTATATGTATATGTATATGTATATGTATATCGATATGTATATGTATATGTATATCGATATGTATATGTATATGTATATCGATATGTATATGGATATGTATATGTATATGCATATGCATATGTATATGTATATGTATATGTATATGTATATGTATATGTATATGTATATGTATATGTCTATGTATATGTATATGTATATGTATATGTATATGTATATGTATATGTATATGTATATGTATATGTATATGTATATGTATATGTATATGTATATGTATATGTATATGTATATGTATATGTATATGTATATGTATATGTATATGTATATGTATATGGATATTGTCACTCTAGCACAATGGTGAGTACCAACGTGAGAAGATTCAACTCATAATTGTCAATCCGCGGAGACGTGAGGACTAGTATGAAGACTATGAGCAAGTGAAGGCACAAGTGTGTGAGTGAGAAGCACACAAGCATGCACACACATACACACACACGCGCACACAAGGCAAGAACAAAGAGAGGAACAATGGAGTTCTTTGCATTAGTCAAAAAGTCTCTTACATAAGCTCAATTCACAAACAATCTAACCCCAAAAATGAGCTCTCTAGCTCTTTTTATAGTTTTCTCACTAGCTTTGGCCTTGTTCAAACCTAGTGTCCGGCCTAGTTAAAGATTAGGTTCTAGAGCCTATTTGAGGGCTCAAACGGAGTCTAAAAATTATGAAAATTGGTATGTAGCTAATTCTAATACTCCTCAAGCTTGAGGACTCCTCGGCTTGAACAAAATGGAGTCTATTCTACCAAAAACGGAATTTACAATGTTTGTGTAATGATTAAAATCACTTGAGTTGTGAATGATCCATGGAAAAAATGATTAGGCCTTGTTGCCGTATTGTGCATGAATGCTCTATATTACCTGTATGCTCTTCATATGACCTGTATGCCAACATTCTCCCCCCTTCCTAGCGTCTGTCGCCCCTGACAGACCTCTGTTCTATCGGGTGGTCGATATAGTATTGGATGACATTGGTGGCAAGTTCGTGTTCTCCTATGCGTAAGCCTCTTGCTAAATCAGCTTCCAATGCATCCCAATTTATTGCACCGGGGACCTCTGGTTGCGGTGTGGTGTAGTACTCAGAGTACATGGCTTGTTCACAAGCAAAGAGATGGAGCAGGTGTGTTGGCTTCGGTGTGAAGACCTCCGAGTGATACTCCCAGAAACCTGATCTGAACATTTCTTCGAATGTCTGTTTGTAGCATGCGAGAAGATACTTTATCCGTGCATGCTAGGCATAAGCTACTCGAATGCTGGGGGTGGTGCTCATGTTGTACACCAAATCATAGTTTCCATTAGTAAACCCCGGTAGCCGTATCTGTGGTGCTGCTGCATTTCGGAAGGTTTTGAGTACTACCTGCATCATATCCAAAATCTTAAGCATCATCTGGGCCGCAACATCCGGCATGGGCTTCAATCGAGGCATCCAATGTCGAATTGTTCCCATCATGTATGCTACTGACGGTGGTCCCTGTGGTGGCGCAATGTATGGATAATTGAGCCATTGCTTGCATTGTGCATTATTCTAGACCTTTATGTTGAATGCTTTCCATGAGCGGCGTCGTGGAACAGGGCCATAGCATGGATTATAGAGGAGATGTAATGGTGCATTGTTCTAGGTGCGGAGCATTTCAGGATAGGTTTCAAGAAGTTTCTGCCACCATGTTGGTTGACGGATCTTGCCTTTTTGCACCTCTGTAGGAAGGTCTTCGGGTTGAAATTGGGTTGTGAAGGAAGGTATCTTCCCTGTGACTCTCTATATTTCTGCATTATAATCAGCCAGAATAATATTGTAAGACCACTCTATCACGACAGACACCGTCTATTGCGATAGGCCACTCTATCGCGACAGACACCGTCTATCGCGACAGACCCATCTATCGCGACAGACACCGTATATCGCGACAGACCGTCTATTGCGACAGACCACTCTATCGCGACAGACACCGTCTATCGCGACAGACCCATCTATCACGACAGACACCGTCTATCGTGACAGACCACTCTATCGCGACAAACACTGTCTATCGCGACAGACCCATCTATCGCGACAGACACCGTCTATTGCAACAGACACCGTCTATCAGGACAGACACCGTATATCGTGACAGACCACTCTATCGCGACAGACACCGTCTATCGCGACAGACCCATCTATCACGACAGACACCGTCTATCGCGACAGACCACTCTATCGCGACAGACACCATCTATCGCGATAGACAAACATTTTCGGCAAAAAATTAAGGGGTAATTTTTTGGAAATTTAGGATAAATTTTGGGCATATTTGCATACTCAAATACTCATACACTTACAAAGGCCTTAGAAAAATGCATTAAAACTCCTGAAAGGTTCTGTTTGTCTGTTTAACCCCCTAAACCCTGAACGGTCATAACTTTTTCATACAAAATCCATTTTTTGAGCTATAGGGCTTGTCGGAAAGCTCGTGGCATATACTACACGCCCTCAACTGTTGTTTATAAAGATAATGCATTGATTTTCAGATATGATATTTTGAAGTTGACACACTGAGGGTAGGCACACCAAGGGAGCTCTAGAGGAATTTTTTTTTGCAATAAAAAAAAGGGGGGGAACAAGGGTCATTAAAAAGTGTCTGAAATAAATTGTCTGTCACTTAAAGGATCAAATTGAAGCTAAACTTGGGGTTCTTACAGGATCGTCGAGAGCTTTTGGAGAAAGCAAAGTAAGTGCCAGGGCGAACAAGCTTGGGAACGTGCTTCCTGGGTAGACAAGCATCGCCAGGAGGAGCGACTTGAGGTTGGAACATCTCTTAACCCCCTCAGTCCATTCTTAGCATAGGCTAAGTGCGAGTAGTTGTCCTGATTGACTAGGGGTACGATAGGAACACTCAAGTTTGAAGAGCTTTTAATTTCTCAAGTGCAAGGATAGGCTAAATTGCAGTCTAGGGACAACTTAAAGGAAAAGAAATTAAACTAAGTGGATGCAAAACATCAAATACGACACACTTAAGTGCTCCTGACGACGCTTAATTAAAAACAAGAAAACACATACAAAGGAACTCAAAAGGAACAAGTGATTGGTACCAAAGAATCAGCAACGTACAAAGGGCATATGAACCTGAGATCAGGTAAACACCTAGGGACAGACCGTCAAAGTGTTAGATCATCCGAGGCTAGCATCAACCATACAGCCAGATCTTGGGCCCAACAATTGAGTGATTACCCCTACGCTCTAGCCTCAGAAACCAGTGACTCTGACATGTCGTATAGCATGGAAAGACCTGTAGGTGGCTCAGGAATGGCATACCTAGAAAGACCTGAAGGTCCCTACAAGACTCAATTGGAATACATCCAAACCAACCGCCTAGGTGCATGCATCTATGAGGATGGTCTGCGAAGATCTGTTGTCCTAATTAAAAATCCGAATCAGCCCATTGGACTAGAACACCCTGTAGTCAAGTTTGAAAATGGTTCATACATAGATAAAGAAGGAACAATGTATGTGGTCACCAGCCAACCTGAAAGGACAGATGAGTTTGGCAACATAATCTCTGAACGTGAATTAGGTGACATAGAGCAAGGGAACTTAGGAAAGGAGCGGAAAACCCCTCGAGGCAAATCGGTCCTAACAAGAATAACCACTCTAGAGTTAGTTCCCCAGGATAATAGGAGCATCGAGTTGCTCTGGAACCAAGAGACGGATGAGGCTTTTTGGAGGTACAAGCTTGAAAAGCCTAATGAAGTGGGAGCCCTTGCCATCTATGAATTCAAAGATCCTGATAGCCCAGGCAAGGTGACCTACTTAGATGATGCTTCTGAGAGAATCTTTGTGGTCTCGGCATGGAAGACACGCATACACTTGGAAGGGAGAATTTGTTTTTCCCCAACCTCGATCCAATGTGTCTTATGGTCACCAAGGAGCTGGAACATCTCAAGCTCATGGGACTCAAAGAGAAAGGAGTAGAGAGAGACCTGAGGTAAGCTTTGCCAACTCTTGGGGAAGAGAAAGAACGAGAACGGAAACAAATAGAGTGGAACCTGAGGGACATAGAGCCCCAAGGAACCGAAGAAAAGCCGATGATTTCCCTTTGCCAAGACCGAGAGAGCACACGAGGACCTTGAGACCGACCCAGCTAGTTAAGTCCATGAAAAACTACTTCGATGGCACTGGAGACCCCTACGATCATGTAGCTGAGTTTAGGCAAGTCTTGAGAGCTGAACAAGTTGAAGATCTGTTCACGCAGTACAATGCCTTTGGTCTAACCCTTAGGAACACTGCCCTGACATGGTTTCAACCACTAAACGAGAGGCAGTTTAGGAGCATAGATCAACTTCTAGAGGCATTCATTATCGAATTCTCTAAAAGTGGCATAAGACATAACACATCCTCCCTGATATACAACTTCAAGCAAACATCTCAAGAGACAGTGAGGCTCCCAGGCAGAAGATTTAGGCAATATCTAGAGAGATGCCCGGCCCCAGAGTTACCCACTCCAGCCAAGCAAGTGGCCTTATTTTTAGATGGATTGTTAAGCACCAAACTGAGATCATATGTGTACTTGAAGGACCCTAGATCCATAGAAGAATGTGTACGCATGTGCATAGACATTGAGGATAATCTAGGGGAGGAATTAGAGCTCTCAAAAGTTATAAAGACTCAGGTAGTTCTAGTAGCCTCATTTCCTCACAATCCACATCAATTGAGGATCTAGCAGAAAAGGTAGCTCTGAAATTAGGTGTCTCTAGCAAGCAGATTCCTAGATTTGCCCCCGGAAAACGATGCTATACCTGTGGAGGAGACCATATGGCTAATGTGTGTCCCATCATGGCTCAACCCCAAGTGAACCCTAACAACCAGTACTGCACCATAGAAAGGAGGTACACCAATCACACAGCACAAGACTGCCCATATAACAAACGAGCTGTCAGACAAAATTATTCTCAGCCATATCCACAACCAGGAAAGTACTCTAATCAGTACCCACAACAACAGTATGCTAGACCTCAGCAAACGTATCAACCACCCTAACAAGGGCAACAAAGACCGCAACCAGTCCTCGCGCAACAACCCCCTACCCCCACCAACGTGATTCCAGTGAAGTATGCAGCGGTAGAAGAAAATCTAAATAGAGCTTTAGTACCAGTAACATCCTCGCTTTTAGAAAGTGATCCAAGTGATCATAGTTTTGACTCCACCCATGTTGAGAGCCCCCATGCCTACTACATGCAATCACCAAAGCATAGTGAGTCATATTATTATGAAGAATCGAATGAATCTAGTGGGGAGCCAGAATACGCAAACGTCATGTATGCCAACCCCAACTCGAGATCCCAACCTAGGCCGATGAGACCTCCATTTCCTAGAGGGCCATGCTATCATTGTCAGGGAGATCATCTCATTGGTGATTTCCCTCTACCTGCACCGACACAAACCCAATCTGTGACAATTCAAGGCTTTTGTCCCGATTGTGGAAAGGAGCATTTGTTACGAGAGTGTCCCAAGAACCCCACCAATATACCAAGAATTGCTCCTATCAATGTTATTGGCTTAGTGGTAGACTCCACAGGAAGTGTGACTTCCACAGCCCCAGTACAAGTCATCACGAGAGTCCAGGCACTTAAGCAAAACCAAGACTTAGGCTAGGAAAAGAACGTGGAGGTTAGCAAGACTGAGAGCCAAAATAAGAAGAGGACAAGAGCTTGGAGGGATAGCCGTGAACGTATGAAGAGGCAATGGGCAAGAAAGATGAGCGAACTTGAGGAAAGCCTACGAGAAACCAAAGCCAAAATCATAGAAATCACATCTCAAACGCACTCTCACACATCCCCGCCACTACCATCCCCTTCACCCTCCATTCCTCCACCCACCAATCCACCACACGTAACCCAACCACCACCCCGAGTAGGATCAGTCTTAGCCGATCCCACTCCTGAAGATCTAGACATGATGCTTAAAGCATATCAGGCCAGAATCCAAGAAGGGCCCAATTTAACAAATCATGAGAAATGTTACCCTAGAGCTGACCTAGAGCTTGAACGAACTAAGTTGTGTGCCAAGATGGTGGAATTGGCTCAAGCCATGTTTGAGACAAGTCACCTTTTCACTTGCTCTAGCCCCACTCGAACACCATTGCATTTTGATGGTCTGTTAGACAGATTGGAGATGTTAATTGCAAAGTCTGGAAAAGGAGCCAACCCCGAGGCTAAGGAGAAGGCAAGTGATAGAATAAGCATTCCTCACAAGGAAGCTTATGTGCCTAACTCCACTGAACCAGACACCTCTTCTTCTATGAATCGATACACACCAGAATTCTTGCGAGAGATTCAAGAAGAGAAATGGGCTAAAGAGAGTGAAGTTCCTCCTCCCATTGAACTTGTGGATGACACACAGGATCAATTCCCACAAGACCTTCCTTCCATTTATGGAGAGCAGGAGAGTGCCCAATCTCAAGAAAGATTAGACTTCGAGTCTAATTCTTTACAGGAACTACCCCATTTCACAGGCCCATGGGAAGCAAAGTCCACTTGTATGAGAGCACCCACAGTCATGGTAAGAAACGAAGATTCAGTCATACCTAGGAATACGGAGGTAGTGAAGAACACCAAAGTGCAGTGCAATCTCACTTTGGAAGAGCTGCTTAAGGTTAGACCAGAAGTGTGGAAACATGTAGCCAATCAAGTGCCCGAAGTAGCAAAACCACATTCCCAGGTAGGATCTCAAAGAACAGTGCCAGAAATACCCTTGGATAAGATAGGAGACATGAGCGAGGGAGAAGAAGGAAACACCTATCTCCCCATCACTCATCAGGGCTACACAACCAAGGCCATTTTGGACTCAGGTGCAGGAGTTGCAATTGCTACCACTTCCTTATGGAAACGTTGGGGCAAACCAGCACTCAGGCCAACGAGAATGAAATTGCAAATGGCTGACGGTCACATAGAAAGACCCTTAGGACTACTAGAGGGGATAACTCTCACTACTTGTGGTGTAGAGTTTGAGCACACATTTGCTATCTGTGACTTTAGCAAAAATCAAGCCTATGAGATGATTTTGGGGAGACCATTTATGTAGCAGTTGCAAGTGGTACAAGATTGGGGAACCAATTCCTTGTATTGGCAACACTTAGGTGTTACAACCAAAGTCAATCTCAAGGATTACTCTCATAGAGATGTCCCTCCTATCCAATGGAACCCCATCCATAGAGCCAAAGATGATACGGAATCGGTGCATTCCATAGGATCAGGATCCTCATGGATGCATGAAGACACTCACTTATGGATGTGTAAAGTGGCAATGGAAGAGGAGAAAAGAGAAAAAGCGAGAGAGGTAGGTGCGAAGGAAACACATAGATCAGTTCAAGACCCAGCCTATGCACCTGTAGTATTTCTCGACGAAGAATCTGAACCTCACAGCTGGGCAAAAATTCTAGCAACTATGGATGTAGCCATCAATGAAGAACAATGGACACCTCACTATGATGAAGATGGCTATGACATTTCAGTCTTCTCCATAGAGCCAATCATGGGAGAGGCAGTGTTAGAAGAGTGTGAACCTAGCCCTGATGCATTTGAGGATGCAAGTGACTCCGATCTAGAGTCAATCATTATGGACCCACCCTTTGCATCAGATGAAGAATACTTCTATGAAGTAGAATTTCAACCCTAGAGGCATGGAGAGCTTACTAATGATGTGAGATTAACCACACGAGTGACCACTAAGAGTGAAGGAAAGAAAAGAAAGAAGAAAGAAGTCACACGAGAAGAGGAAGAATCCTTGTTTGAGGTCCCAGAAAATTTTAAGAAGTATGAGATAGATGACAGGAGAGTCATGATCAGAATGCCTAAGCGAGAGGCGCAATCAGGGGAGGCCTATGATAACAAAGAAACCACCAAGAAAATAGTAGTGGCCATAGAAGAAGGAGAAGAGAGGTGCACTTACATAGGACATGACCTCATTGAGGAAGAGGAGCATGAGCTGATAGCTTTGCTAAGAGAGTACAGAGATGTATTCGCTTGGAGCTACAAAGATTTGAAAGGTGTAGACCCTGACATATGCACCCATATGATTCCCATGACCACAGAGGCCAGACCTTCTAAACAAAAGCCATACACATACAATGACAACTATGCTGCCAAGATCAAAGAAGAGATAGACCGCTTGGTTGAAGCTGGATTTATCTATGAAATTGAGCACACTGAATGGGTGTCCCCCATTGTAGTGGTGCCCAAAAAGAATGGTAAATTACATGTATGCATTAACTTGAAGAAGGTTAACGCAGCCACTATCAGGGATAGTTATCCGCTTCCTATCACCGAGCATTTATTAGACAAGGGTAGCCGGCAAGGAAGTGTACAGCTTCCTAGATGGGTTCTCTGGCTACAATCAAGTAGCCATTGCACCAGAAGATCAGCATAAGACGGCTTTTGCCACAGAGTGGGGCATATTCGCTTTTAGGGTAATGCCATTCGGGCTTACCAATGCTCCCGCAACCTTCCAAAGATTGATGTGCCATGTGTTTAAAGAGTTCCTGAGAAAGAATTTGGAAGTCTATGTTGATGATCTCTGTGCTCATTCCCACATTAGACAAACACATATACCTGAACTCAGGCAAATCTTTGACAAATGTAGAGAACATCAAGTTTTCCTGAACCCAGAAAAGTGCGTTTTCATGGTCAGGCAAGGCAAGATTTTAGGACACATAGTGTCAAAGAACGACATCTCCACTGACGAAGAGAAGGTGAGGGCTATTGCAGAACTACCTAGGCCAAAGAATGTTAAGGAAGTGCAAGCTTTCATGGGGCATTGTGGTTATTACCGACGTTTCATTCACATGTATGCCATCATTGCAAAAGCCTCTGTACGAACTTCTGACAAACTTTGAGTGGACTGAGGAATGTGAGAACTGTTTCAATGAGCTCAAATGACGATTATGCTCAGCACCAATCTTGACTACACCAGATTGGAATAAGCCCTTCCATGTGCATGTGGATGCGTCCAATTATGCCATTGGATGTGTGCTTGCACAACCTACTAGTGAAGGTAATATGGATCTTCCAATTGCCTATGCGAGTAGACAGTTGAATGCAGCTGAACGAAACTATACCACTACCGAACGAGAGGGATTAGGCATGGTATATGCGGTTAAAAAGTTTAGACATTATTTGCTTGCAAATAAGTTTAAATTTTTTACTGATCATCAAGCTCTACTTTACTTGGTGAACAAACCATGCAATACAGGCAGATTAGTAAGATGGTTCCTCTTGCTAATGGAATACAACTTTGAGGTAGTGGTGAGAAAAGGGAAGACTCATTTGAGAGCAGATCATCTATCGAGGCTCACATCTGGAGAAGCCCCACAAGGAGTATCGGATGATCTTCCTGATGCTTACTTGTTTAATTTGGAAGTAATACCTCAATGGGCCAAGCCATTAGTGCCAGTATTGACATACGGGCCTAACCACCCAGTAATGAACACACAGGATAGGGAGATAGTAAAAGCTCAAAAGTACCATATAATGGCAGGAAGCATGTACAAACATACCGATCAAGGGATATTAGCCTGTTGTGTGGAAGAGGATGAGTATGCAAAGTGGTTGCAATCAGCACATGTGGGTGCATTAGAGCAACACTACTCAAGACAAAGAACCTTACAGACGTTGAGGAGACTTGGAATACACTGGCCAACTATGGAAGCTGATGTTCATAGGATGTGCAAAGAATGCCCAATCTGTTGCACTAAACCACCAGTGGAACACGCCACTCTTTATCGAGTGTCTTTAGTGCCAGATTGGAGTGAACCGTTAGTAGCATTCCTAAGAACGAAAACATTCCCTCAAGAGATGACATTGGCTAGACAAAGGAGCCTAGAAGAAGAAGCTATAGACTATGCTCTCATTGGAGATAATCTATACAAACGAGGAAAAGATGGGTATCTTAGAATATGTGTCCATGAGAGTGAATATCTCAAGATCTTGGAAACTGCTCACCAAGGCGTAGCAGGAGGACACTTTGGACCAGAACGGGTGATCAAGGCAATACTATTTGTAGGCTTCTGGTGGCCGACCCTTCACATGGATGCACATACCTATGTGAAACGGTGTGATGTTTGTCAGAGAACTCAGTATCCTATACGCAAGGATGAGATGCCACTGAAACCTATGATGGGTGGACATGCATTTTCTAAGTGGGGAATAGACTTTGTTGGTCCTGTTAATCCCCCAGCTAAGGGTTCACATGCTGAGTATATCATTGTGGCCACAGATTATCTAACCAAGTGGGTAGAAGTGAAAGCCACATCGAAGAATGATGCCCAAACGACCGCTAAATTCTTATTTGAGAATGTATTCACTCGATACGGGCTACCCATAGAGCTAGTACGTGATAGAGGGACTCACTTCTTGAATGAAGTCATTGAAAATCTTCTTCAAGAGTTCTTGGTGATACACAAGAAGTCTGCCCCCTACCACCCACAAGCTAATGGACAAGCCGAAAGCACAAATAAGATTCTATGCAATGTGCTAACCAAATTAGTGAATAACAAACGCTCGGATTGGGACAAACAGCTACACCATGTTGTTTGGGCATACAGAGTTGCCTATAAAACGGTACTCCAAGCCACGCCCTTTCAAATGGTTTTCGGCCAGAATGCAGTGCTACCATTGGAATTTTTGATACCAACCTTGAAAGTAGCACAAGAGCATGATTGGACAGGCCATGAGTTGTCCTCTAGAATCTTTGATCTTGAACGACTAGGTGAAACACGATTGAGGGCTGCAGTAGGAATTTATGCAACCAAGAAGAGGCAAAAGGCATATTTCGATGCACACGTCAAGGATAAGGGCTTGAAAGTAGGAGACCTAGTCCTAGTCTACACCTTGAAGCAACATGCACGGAAGTTAGAGAAGAGAGGTTACGGGCCAATGATTATCAATAGAATCTCCACAAGTGGAGCAGTTCAACTAGCCACTGTAGAGGGTGATATTCTACCAAGTTACATAAGTGGATGCAGAGTCAAGTTATATCAAAAACCCCTGACTGAAGAGATGCTAAATCGACTCAACACTGCGAAGAAACATAAAGAAGAAGAGAAACGAATTAGACAAGAAGCACAGGCAGAAGCTTTAGAACGCATCCGACGAATGAAATTGAGGAGACAAGGCAGAGACCCGTCTATGCCTGACACTCAAGAATCTGTAGGCTATCCTATGGCCATGTGCGAGGCTTCAAGTGGACGTTCCCATAGAATAATCGATCGACGGCCTTTTGTAACCCTAGAAGTAGGACAAGGAGAGAGTGTAAGGACAGTGAGAGCTTTAATTGACTCAGGGGCAGCCACTAGTGCAGTTCGACTTTCTTACCGCCAAGAGCTGCAATTACAAATCAATCCTATAGAGGCATATCTCATAGGATTGGGAGGTGTGGAAACCCCTTGCATTGGTGAGGTGGAACTTCCCCTCTACATTCAAGAGGTGCTAATGGCAGCCAAAGTGCTAGTGTGTGAAGACGAGGATCTTACCGAAGCTCTTGTCCTAGGCCAAGACTGGATCTATGATCATGCAGTCAGCCTCAACCTAAGAAGCGGACTTCTTCAGGCATGGGTAGGCCAAAACCACATCACGATTGAATTAGAAAATCAAGCACATAGGCCGCTAGAAGAGGCACCGAATCCTGGTCCTTCCAGCAGTCCACCTAAAATGAACCATGCTACTCTTGACCAAAGTTCTATGGTGCAAAGGATTGCCACTCATGACAAAGGTACAGAAGTCAACAAGGAGTTCCCTTCTTTTCCAAAGAGAATTCGAGGAAAGCAAGCCAGAAAATACAAGATACAGAGGAGCCTGAGGACCAAGAAGAATGAACACCAACCAGTACAATACAGAATACCCCATGGCATGAAGCAGATCTAGATACGCAAAGGTGAACAACCCTCAGCTTTGGAGACAGGATTCCAAAGAGGCATCAAGCAAGCTACAGTGTCGAGGACTACAGCGAAGGAGTACCCTAGGCATCAATCTAGACAAACCATTTCTATTTGGGTTCCAAAGCAATCAATGAAGGCTATCCCAAAGGCTAGACAAATATGGGTGCCCAAGACCTGCTTACCAACTCAAATAACTTCACCTCCAATCACTAGATCAAACCAACACTCATGAGTCCTATTGGCTCCCATCCAAATGCAAACATCTACACTCCACACCACCACATTCTCAGTCATGCCTCGGAATGTTTGGAAATGGGTACCCAAAAGGCCCCAAACCCAACACACTCCAGTCCGCAAACCTTCACACATCATCGCCAATAAAAGCAACGATTCCAGCATCAAAGTTTGGAGACCTAAACCCCATATCAAACCCCCTGACCCACCTTTGTAAATCATTTC
>CM035414.1:148182707-148195207 GCA_020310875.1 Ceratopteris richardii
ACGGGGATGCTTGGGCCATTCTCGCGGCCTTGTGGAGTGAGGCGGAAGGATTCGGCAAAGGCTTGGAAGGTTACTACGGTTCGAGATGGCAGGGAGGGAAAGATCCATTTTCGCTCAGTGATGGGGGATTGGGCGATGGCAGGTATGATCTGTGCGAAAAAGGGATGGGCTTCCACTGAGTGCCAAGGCAGCTCAGCAAAGTTGGCCAACCCTCGGGTGCGCAGGTATTCTCCTACCTCGGTAGGGATACCATCACGGAAGGCTGCGTAATTCGCCAATGCTTCCATGGCGCACACGAAAAACAGAGCACAGCACACGGATACACAAAACACAGTGGGCGCACAGATTACAAACACAAAAACACAATAGCGATTTTTGGCGCAATAGAAGAGATTAAGTAGAGACATTATGGTGGGGGGGGTAGGACGTGATGGTTATCATTGTGCGGTGTTGGAATGATACTACTTTCAATTTGGCGTGCATGCTCGAGTAACTGGTAAGGAGGGCGGCTTATGACATAAAGATTTTTGTGCCTTTAAAAATGCGGTTATTTAAAAAGAAAAAGGAAGAACAGAAGGAAAAGTAAAGTAAAAACCAAAAAAAAATGCGGTCCACCGCCGAATGTTTTAATGCGGGCTAGCAGCGTGTTCATACGGCTGCAGCTTCGAACCGTTGATTGCTTTTGGAAGTGGGTTTCCCGTCAACGTAGTCAACCAAAAAGTTGCTGGACCGATTTGCTATGAGATCTTGTTGTAGGTATATGGAATACCGAAGCACATGCGGAAGGTGATGGGCCGATAATCCAATATGATCGAAGTGAGAACTTTAATCACTTTTTCAATTCTCTATAGTCCCCTTTGGCTTCTTTGTACTAAACCACAACTTCAATACATCACTTAAGCATATTATAGCTTCAACCTCATTCCACAAGTTTCATACATAAAGAAGCTCAACAGTCCTTCAAAAGAAACATTATGCATATAAACAGTTCATCATTCAAATCATTGATCAATCATATAAGACTTCTTCTGAACTTTTATTTGTACAATTGCATATATTCAAGATGTATCCAATATTCCTTACAACTCATTCCAGAACAACAATAACATGCAAGAGTTCATGTACACCATAAGATCATCTTTTGTTTACTCTGCATAGAAACCAAAATACCTCCATATAAGGAAGGCAATATGGACTGTTGATCATAGAGTGGTACTATGTGTTACTCAAAACACTTCTCAGCCCGAATATATATTTATATATGTCTAAGAGACATACACATACAAATGTCACCTGTTCAAATCTTCATTAGCAAATCATATGTGTTTCAGCATATGTCTGCACACACATATCATTCATGTCCCATTTGTACATTCTCTACATGTGAACTTGTATATGTACATATATGAATCACTCTCTACAACTGTTCTCTCAGCCTCTATATCCCTGCATATAAATTTATCACATCAATCAATATTTCTACGACTGTTCTCTCAGCTTTTATATCCCTGCATATCACATCAACCAATATATGTTTACCCATCAACATATTCTGCATATAAACTTGCATCTGCACATTACAATGTCAGTGTATATGAATTAATCACATACAATAGATGTATTTACCACCAAGCACATCCTTGCATATGAGAACCTCGTATCTTATATTACCTCTGATGCAATCCGATTTCCTGCATATAATGCATTTGGTGGCCATTTCATTTCTTTTCACCATAAATGAAGACACAATCTCCAATGTACAAACTGAGGCATAGTTTATTTGCAAGTTGCATAAATATACTTGTCTTTATCTAAAAGAGCATATTTCGTGCAACCATTCAACGTGGCCTATTATTTCACTTCACTTTTAATGCTAGTCAATGTGCATGTGAATTATACTGAGAACGTTTATTCATCAATCACATTAACCTTTATGAAGCTTATTCACATATAAACTCTTATGAAAAAAGTCATTCAATATGAACCATTCCTGTAAGCTCTGGTAAGTCATTCAACATATAACATGCTTATAAGAGAAGCCACACGCCTTGTTTTCTTCTAAGCCCTTATATAGGACACATGCATTTTCAGTGGCTCTCAAATACATGCATGATTCAAGGAGTGAATCGTGGCAGCCCTTCTATATATGCATGATTTAAGGAAACTTCAAATCTACGTGACTCAAGGAATAAAAGACTATCGATTAATTCAAGGCTTTGAAAAATAGGAAGGAAATAGTTCTAAAGGTATGTTCATATGCAAAGAAATACGTGACTAAAGGCTAGATCATAAAAGAGGGTTCCTATGGATGAGATATTAAGGAAAAATGAGACTTAAGTCAAGGGGTCACTTATGAATAGCTTCCATTGAAGCTTGCTGCATTTTCAACACTCCCCCTCAAGATTCAATGGAAGATCCAAGGGATGTGCCATACAAAATTTTCTTTGAGCAAGGCAATGAATGCTCGTGATCCTCGATGTAGTGTCCATATCTTCGTGATTTGTCGTTGACGTTCCATGCTTCTTCTCATAAAGAAATGACTTGGATTATATAATAATCCAAGACACCACTTCATGACTTGCTTGAAGATATCTTGGTAGATGATCGTCAACATGATTAGGGTGATGAACAACCATATTGTCCATCCATTTGATTTGAAAATCAGAAAGGGAACCAAGCTTTTCCTTTTTACCTTCACTCCAAGGTTGATGATTTTCCCTTTGTTCTCCATGAATGCTTTTCCATTTCTTTGATTCTTCGAGTCTTCATAAATCTTCTCTTCCATTGCTTTCTCTCTCTCATTCTCTTCTCTTGCTCTCTTCTTTTGATTTGTGGTGGCTTCCCTCTCTTTTCCATTCTTCTTTTCTTCATGTTGATTCCTGCTTGCTTCTTCCTTTTGCTTTCCTTTGTAGGTGGTTGCCTTGATCTTGTCTTCTTTTTCTTTTTCTTCCAAAATCTTCTTACCTTGGTTTCCTTCATCTTCATGTGCAGGGATGGTTGTGTCTTCTTCATAACTTCTTCTATTTGTCAATGATCCTTGGGCTGGTTGTACTTCTTCTTTGTCATCTTTGACGTTTTGAACCTTTTCTTCTACTCCATCTATTGGTTGATCTTCATAAGGTGCACTCTCTTGACTTATTGACATGTCTCCCCCTTCATCTCTAGTATCTGCAAGTTCTTCATATGGCTGGTCCTCCAACCATGATAGAAAATCATGAATGATTTTATCTTCTTCTTCAATGGTAGGGCTTTGTCTTGCCATCTCTTCTGTCTTCATAACATGAAATAGAACACAACAAATATTCCAAGATTTTATACCTTTGAGACTATCTTGGAATGATAGTTTTGACTCCTTTCTTCAATCTTTTTTTTTTGTGTGAGCTTCGACACTAGCTCAAAACTCCTTTGTCTTCTTGACTCCTTGATGTGGCTTGAGTGAGCTTCAATAGCTCTAAATCCTTCGATGAGTCCTCTTGACTCCTTTATGTAGCTTGAGTGAGCTTCAATAGCTCTAACTCCCTTGATGAGTCCTCTTGACTCCTCTTGACTCCTTTGCCTTGTCGTGGCTTTGCTTGACCACCTCCTTTGAAAAAATGTATTCTTGACTTCTTTCTTGTCTTCAATTGGTTCTCAACACTTCTTGTTGAGATCACTTCAAGATAAACATAAGCAAAAAATGCTCAAGCCTTTAGCGCCCATTGCTCAAGCTTCCCAGTAGCGACCATTGCTCAAGCTTCCCAGTAGCGACCAATGCTCAAGCTTTAGGTGAGCTACTTGCAAGATTCCCAAATTACTAGCATAAATGACTTAGGACTAGAAGTCCTTTGTAGAACCTTTATCACTTTAGCTTCAATGTTCAAGAAAAATGAGCTAAAGAAATGTATACCTTGAGATTTCTTCCTCTTGAATCCAAGCAAGTTTGTAACAAGGACTCACACTCCTTGCCTCGAGTTCTGCCACAACTCGTTTGCCTTCCAAAGCTTGAATTCGAACCTTTGCTAGCTATCTTCTTATGGCTTGTCTTCAACTCAATTGATGAGGAGACTTATGATAGGAATTCCTTCTTGAATCCTATCCAACTTTATGATGGCAGCCCTTTGCCTTTTGGATTCTTCTTCTTGTCTCGAGATTCTTTGTCTTTTCCCGAAGCTTCTTCGTCTTTAGTCATTTGAACTTGCTTCCTCCAAGGACCTGTATTCTTCAAACACTCTTAAAGAGTTAGTATCTCTTCCAACAAAAGTATCAAGTATGAAATCCTTGCGGGGACCTTGAGCTCCAATAGCTCCTTCAGTTTTCTTGCAATCCTATGGCTTCAACAAGCCTCTAGAAATCAAAGTGCATCAAAAAACATTAATGTGGTGACTTCAACAAATTTTTGCAACCATGCAAGAGCACTATGGCTCTGATACCACTATAGGTATATGGAATACCGAAGCACATGCGGAAGGTGATGGGCCGATAATCCAATATGATCAAAGTGAGAACTTTAATCACTTTTTCAATTCTCTATAGTCCCCTTTGGCTTCTTTGTACTAAACCACAACTTCAATACGTCACTTAAGCATATTATAGCTTCAACCTCATTCCACAAGTTTCATACATAAAGAAGCTCAACAGTCCTTCAAAAGAAACATTATGCATATAAACAGTTCATCATTCAAATCATTGATCAATCATATAAGACTTCTTCTGAAATTTTATTTGTACAATTGCATATATTCAAGATGTATCCAATATTCCTTACAACTCATTCCAGAACAACAATAACATGCAAGAGTTCATGTACACCATAAGATCATCTTTTGTTTACTCTGCATAGAAACAAAAATACCTCCATATAAGGAAGGCAATATGGACTATTGATCATAGAGTGGTACTATGTGTTACTCAAAACACTTCTCAGCCCGAATATATATTTATATATGTCTAAGAGACATACACATACAAATGTTACCTGTTCAAATCTTCATTAGCAAATCATATGTGCTTCAGCATATGTCTGCACACACATATCATTCATGTCCCATTCGTACATTCTCTACATGTGAACTTGTATTTGTACATATATGAATCACTCTCTACAACTATTCTCTCAGCCTCTATATCCCTGCATATAAATTTATCACATCAATCAATATTTCTAGGACTGTTCTCTCAGCTTTTATATCCCTGCATATCACATCAATCAATATATGTTTACCCATCAACATATTCTGCATATAAACTTGCATCTGCACATTACAATGTCAGTGTATATGAATTAATCACATACAATAGATGTATTTACCACCAGGCACATCCTTGCATATAAGAACCTCCTATCTTATATTACCTCTGATGCAATCCGATTTCCTACATATAATGCATTTGGTGGCCATTTCATTTCTTTTCACCATAAATGAAGACACAATCTCCAATGTACAAACTGAGGCATAGTTTATTTGCAAGTTGCATAAATATACTTGTCTTTATCTAAAAGAGCATATTTCGTGCAACCATTCAACGTGGCCTATTATTTCACTTCACTTTTAATGCTAGTCAATGTGCATGTGAATTATACTGAGAACGTTTATTCATCGATCACATTAACCTTTATGAAGCTTATTCACATATAAACTCTTATGAAAAAAGTCATTCAATATGAACCATTCCTGTAAGCTCTGGTAAGTCATTCAACATATAACATGCTTACTGTAATAAGATATTACTTCTCTGCAAACAGAAGTACCTCAAAGATGATCTAACAAAATAACCTTGATGACATACCTTGTGTCTGCAATATTTCCTATCACTTCTTCAACGCATATATATCCACAAAACAACTTCTGCTTTCTTGTCAGCATCAACAATGTATCACACATCATAACATTCTTATCATCTGGAGAGAGAGAGAGAGAATATATAAACTAACATAAACAACTTGTATTCTCCTTACAGTACTACAGAAATGTAATCGACTGTTATTATATTGAAAAAATCATGATCTCAGAGATCCAAAGAAAGCAATGGTACTGTTGGAGTCACGACTCATATAACAGTAAGTGTCGTCTATAAGAGAAGCCACACGCCTTGTTTTCTTCTAAGCCCTTATATAGGACACATGCATTTTCGGTGGCTCTCAAATACATGCATGATTCAAGGAGTGAATCGTGGCAGCCCTTCTATATATGCATGATTTAAGGAAACTTCAAATCTACGTGACTCAAGGAATAAAAGACTATCGCTTAATTCAAGGCTTTGAAAAATAGGAAGGAAATAGTTCTAAAGGCATGTTCATATGCAAAGAAATACGTGACTAAAGGCTAGATCATAAAAGAGGGTTCCTATGGATGAGATATTAAGGAAAAATGAGATATTAAGGTCACTTATGAATAGCTTCCATTGAAGCTTGCTGCATTTTCAACACTTGTAAGGGCCGAACCACCGTAATTTGAATTTGCCTGCGGATCTGTTTGACTTTGCATTATAGAAAAGTACAAGCTTTCCCACCGAAAAAACTGGAGTCTTCAAGTGTTGATCGTGCGTTCTAGCCTGTCTTAGTTGGACTTCGTGCATGGTTAAGAAATTGAGCCATCGATGCTCGTTTAACTCTCTGAGCGTGTCCAATCGAAATGACATTGAGTCTTCCGGTAGCAGTTTCTAAGCGATTGCTACTCGTAAACTTGGTATAACTATCTCCATTGGTGCTATTGCTTCTAATCCATAAGCTAGTTTGAAAGGCGTCAATCCTGTTGTTACCTTGTATGTAGTCCGGTATGCCCATAACACTGCAGGTAGCAGTTGATCCCATCCTTCCGGTGCTTCCATGAGCAATTTTCGAAGGATAATCAGCAAAGATTTGTTTGTACTTTCGGCCAAACCATTAGCACGAGGATAATAAGGAGAACTAAATTTATGTGTGACCTGGAACGACTGTGTAAGTGCCTTCATTAAATTGTTTACAAAATGAGTGCCTTGATCTAAGACAAGTTCTAGTGGTAAACCAAAACGTGGAAAGACATCGGTTAGTAGACATTTGGCTACCGCAACTGCTGTAGCAGACCGTAAAGCCCAGGCTTCTGCCCATCTGGTTGCATAGTCTGTACAGGTCAGTATGTAACGGTTGTTACTGAAGACTGCTGGAGGTGTAATCGAACCGATAAAATCTAAACCCCACTTCTGGAAAGATTCCAATGGTAAGATGGGTTGCAGAGGAAATAGATGACGTTGCAAAGGCTGTCCAGATCTTTGACAAGTATCACATTTTTTGACAAACTGTGATATATCTCTATACATAGTTGGCCACCAGAGACCACTCTGCAGAATTTTCCGGTGAGTTAAATCTGCAGCAAAATGGCCACCGGAAGGAATTGAGTGAGCCAACGTGATAACTGAGTTAACTTCATGCGGTGGAATACAGCAAAGTAGGATTCCGGTATGATCTACATAATATAGTTCTCCAGCGATTAACCGGAATCGGTGGCTAATGACTGCAATTTTCCTTCGTACTGCCCTAGAAGTCTGAAATGAAAGGCAACCATCAGTGAGAAAGGTCAGGATCTGATCATAATATGAAAATGGGATAGGTGGGTCTGCAGAATATTCATTAATTACTTCTGACACATAGATCACGGGTGTCGTGTCATCTATGCCCACCGGAGCTTCACCGGAATCTAAGCGGGATAAGAAATCTGCTAAGGCATGTGAACTGCCTGGCCGGTGAATGACTTCGTAGTCGAATTCCTGCAAGAGTAGCACCCATCGTGCTAATCGACCACCTAAATTCTGTTGCCGAACTAGATAGACAAGTGCAGCATGATCTACATGAAATGTGAATTTACGGCCCAGCAAGTAATGTCTGAATTTCTTGACATAATATACCAGCCCTAGACATTCTCTTTCTGTTACAGAGTAATTCTTCTCAGCAGGGGCTAATCTTCGACTTGCATAATACACTGGTCTGAACCACTTATCAGTTTGTTGCATCAACACACTTCCTATGGCTATATCTGAAGCATCAACAAATACATGAAATGGGTGATCCCAGTCCGGCGGCTGTAAGATAGGAACTTGTGTTAATAGATTCTTTAAACGATCAAATGCTATCTAGCATTCCTGGGTCCATTCAAATTGTTGAGGATTCTTGGTGATTAGCTTGTTCAGTGGTATTGCCAAATGAGCAAGCCACCGTAAGTGCCTTCCATGCCACCGTACTTGGCCCATAAAGCGCATGACTTCTTTTGGAGTAGCGGGCACCGGAGCTTCTAGTACTGCCGAAATTTTATCTGGATCTACTTGAATACCTTGTGCAGATACAATGTGGCCAAGTAACTTGCCACACGAAACTGCAAACACCGATTTGTTTGGATTCAAACAGAGTTTATACTCTCTGCATTTCTGAAAGCAGCATCGTAAATGGAACAAATGTGCCATCATTTTACCAAAAATTGAGAAATTATCGAGATAAGGAAAATATCTCTTGCATACATCTTTGAAATGTGAGATAAGGAGAAAATATCTCCTACATACATCTTTGAAATGTGCTTGGTGCATTTCTCAATCCAAACCACATTACCGTACAAGCAAAGACACCCCAGTTGGTAATAAATGCAGTTTTTGGTATATCTTCTTCGGCCATTCTCACTTGGTTGTAGCCACTGTATCCATCTAGGAATGAATACATTTCGTGGCCTGCTACTCTATCAAGCATGGTATCCAAAAAGGGGATTGGAAAGGGATCAAGCACTGTTGCTGCGTTTAGTTTTCGGTAATCTACACATATTCGTAATTGCTTGTTTTTCTTTGGCACAATCACAATCAGAGAGATCCATTCAGCATGCTCTACTGGTATGATGAATCCAACTTTAAGTAGCCTATCAAGTTCTGCCTTTACCTGTGATGCATAGTTTGGATTCATCCGTTAGCTGGGTTGCTTGTTCGGTTTGGCTTTCGGCTTCAACATAACTCTGTGCTGATAGATACGCGGGTCCAATCCCTTCATATCTTTGTAATCCCATGCAAAGACGTCGGAGAATTCTTGGAGTAGCTGGATTAAACCTGCTTGAAATGTTTCCGGTAAGTTTTGCTTTACCTTCATAGGACGCGGATGATCTTTATCTCCTAAATTGTAAGTGATCAGCTGATCTTCGGGGACATAGAATTGTTGAGGTTTCTCTGTGTCGTCTGTTGGTTTAAGAAGTTGCTGCAGTTCATCATCATGTGTCGAAACAGTGTCTTCCTTCTTAGCCTCTTCTGTGATGGGTATTACTGTACAGACTGAAGCGTTCCAATTATCTACAATGGACTGTAGATCAACAGTCCCTAAGGAAATTAAATCAGCATTACTCTTCAGAAACTCTTCTTCTTCATCATCTGACAATCCATCTAGCATATGGACTGGTTCAGCAAAATACGGTTTAGCGTGTAGCTCGCAAGGTTGTATAGCATCTAATTTTACCACATATCTACGATTGGCATCTTTAAACGTAAGCTCTTGTGCAGACCAGTCTTGTATTACCTTCGCATGCTTCAGCCAAGGTCGGCCGAAAAGGAGGTTATAATCCAAGTGGATTCCGGCAGATCTAGTATAACAAAGGTCAGTCGTCCCTTGCAAAGTGATGGGTACATTCCGCACAAGTCCTACGGGATGGACTCTTGATTGATCTGCCATTCTGACAAAAAATTGAACTGGTTCGATTTCGGTCCATCCTAACCTTTTGCATAATGCCGCAGTCACAATGTTAACACCAGAGCCTCCATCAATTAGTACCTGCGTAATCTTATGATTCTTATACCATACTGTAATCAAGGGAATTGAATGATCAACCATAGAATCAGGTTCCGGTTGAACTGCTGCTGTCGCTGGAATACAAGAAGGCACCGGACTGAACTGTGGTTGGAACTGTTGCCAAACTCCAGGTACTAATGCCAGTAGTTGACCCAGAGGCAAAGTGATAGATGCCTTGGATAGGATTTCCCAGGCCTGTTGAGATTGGTTGACAGGCTCCACCGATGTTGAAGTTGATGCCTCTGCTGATACAGAGGTGTCTACGGTCGGTAATGTGTCTGCTGTTGATGATGTTCCCGCTGCTGACTCCCGTTGTTGTGTTCCTTCCTTTGTTAACGAGGGCTAGGATACCGGAATAGGCTCTGGGAAGACTGGTGGTTCTGCTGTGGTTCATTGACTAGCCTTGTTGTACATTCTGTGTTGTTCACGTATCCCTAGTTCAAATATTTCTACTACCGACTGCAGTTGTTTACCGGATCAGGTCTGGACTGCAGCAGCCTGTGTTTCCACCGGTGTGATTTGTACCATGTTGGCCATTGGATTTTGACGTTCCTTCTTCCTTTGATCATACTCAGCTGCATCCTTACAAAATCTCCTAATGTGACCAAATTCGCCACAGAAATGACAGCGTGGTGGCGGTAGATTGGGATTTTCCGGTGGCGGTCTGGTCTGCCAGCGATTTGCATTATAGTTGTTATTTCTCTGTCCTCTGTAGTTTCGATATCCTTGTTGCTGATTGTTCCTCAATTGCAGAGGCACATAATGATTCGCTGGTTGTCCTGGTTCTTGTATAATAGCATTGACAGTTGCGGTTCCCTGCACTTTGGCGTTGTATGCGCAGTTTTCGGTGGTGTGTCCGGCAGTGTTACAGATAGCACAGAATAACTGATTAAGTGCACAAGTGGTACTCGTATGGCCTAAATTCTTGCATGTGATGCAGTATACTTGTCTGGTCATATCTTCGGTAACATTTTTGTTTGTTTGTAACCATTCCAGATCTTCTGTAAATCCGCCGACTTTGTTTTCTAGTTGCAGAGTCATTGCAATGACTGCATCGAGTGTCATAGCTCTGACACATCTTATGATCATGATCTGCTTAAGTTGTGGAGTCAAGGCATTGATGAACCACTGAGTGATAACGTCATCTGATAAGTTAGCATGGGCCGGTGGTAGCTGCCTTAAGTGCGTTCTGAAGAGAGTAGCATACTCCTGTACGGTTTGATTTGCCTTCTGTCTGTTGTTTTGTAGATAGTCAAAAATCTCGGCTGGATTCTTTTTTAGCCTGAATCGCTGCAGAAAAGCATCTCGTACTGCTTCGTAGGTGCCAAAGTGATTAATATCATATTCTGTAAGCCATCTAGCTGCTTCATTGACCAATGTAGCTTGAAAGACAATAGCCTTATAAGCCTGATCCGGTGGATGGTTGAGAACTGCGTAGCTTATCTCGAAAGTGCGTACGTGAGCATCCGGATCATCTCCTAGGAATCCACCAAATTTCGTGTACGTCACTCCTGTTGGAGGCGGCCTGGGTGGACATAACTGTTGTTGTTGTTGTCCGTTCATCGTGAGTGTATTATAACTTCCTTCTGTATCTCGGGGCTGAATATCTGAACTATCGGAATCTGTATCGTCAGATGGCGCACTTTTCGGTGCGATGATCTTGCTTAATATGCTTCGGTTCTCTGTTTCGAATACCTTTCCTTCCTTCTTGATGTCGAGTGTATGAGAACTTGCTTCCAAGCGCGGTGGTTGGGCTGAAGATTCAGAAAATGCTAAACCATCACCGAAAAACTGTGATTCTCTTACCAAAATATCACCGGAATGAACCGAAATTATGCTCGAATACGGTGTTTTTTCGCCTTCGCCGATTTCTTTGACTAGAGTGCTTTTAATCGTAGATAAATCTGAATCTTTTTCCAAGATTGTTAAACTAGTTTCCAACTGCGTCTTGGTAGCTTCTGGAATTACTATATCTTCGATAGACTGTGCCGAAATAGTACCGGAATGTACCAGAGGTGTAACCAGTTCTACCAGAATGTGACCGGAATCAGTTCTAACGTTCTTAACTTTCTTGAAAACTGGGTCAGACCTAGTTGTACTTCTACCTCCCAAAGTTGTCTTTATTACATTAAGTACCCCAGACTGATGGCTCTTGGGATACGTTTCACCGGATCGAGTAACCGGCATGTATCATCTTTTGTACTAATCGCGTAGTATGACTAACGAAACAGTTTGCAACAATCTGGTTCTGTTGCTACTTCCAATCAATCAAACGATAATCTGGATGTTCGATTCTGACAGACAACTGGCAATCTTGATGCCACCTTCCCATAGACGGCGCCAAGTGTTAAATGTAAAATGTTTAATGTGTTAAACATATCTCTTAGATTGTAGCGTCTCTGACTATCCAAAAGTCGTTACCAGACCAACGTGGGTTCTTGGGAGTGGTAGGGGTCTATTAGACAGAGGCCCTATACTTATTTCCCAAATCTTCGTCACAACATCAAAATCACGAATACGCGTCTTAGCTCAGTTACTAGCATCAACTAGCCAATACTCAATTTCTATGTACCTGAGTACCGAATTTCTTCAGACTAACCTGCTATTGGAACAGGGCAATAGTCCGATACATAGATGCATATGTATATGTATATGTATCCGTATATGTATATGTATATGTATATGTATATGTATATGTATATGTATATGTATATGTATATGTATATGTATATGT
>CM035414.1:148197707-148225207 GCA_020310875.1 Ceratopteris richardii
AGGTCAAAGAAGGATAGATGTGGAGGTCATTCATGCTTCGTCGTTGCATAGGGGTTGAGATACTTCTGCCGTTAGTGGTATCAGAGCATTTTGGAATCTTGGAGGCATCACATACAAGCAAGAAGACCTCTTGGAGTTGGTGGTTGAAGAGTTGCATCAACAAAAGCTTCTTGGAGGTAGCTCACATCAAGTGGGAGCTATTCTACTCAAATTTTCAAGAGCACAAGGTGTCCATCTAAGGAAAGCTTTGGATTGAGGTAACTTTAGAGCCTCATTTGCATTTTACAAACATTGGAGCTTTAACCAAGGGCTAGGTCAAGTAGCAAAGACTAGATATGGGAGACTTCAACACTCAAATTGAAAAGCTTGACAAGGGGAACTGTCAACCATGGAGATGTAGGGTCTCCAAGTACCTTATAGGCAATGGCCTTTGGGGATTGATTGTTGGAAGTGAGCCAAAACCTAGGTTGGATGAAAATTAAACCAATGACTAGAGAAGGGCCTTTAGGGAATGGAATTAAAGAGACAAGAGGGTTATCTTTATCCTTTCCCAACACATTAGCAATAGCATGATCGGCCATATTCAAGACTTGGATTCAAGCATGAAGGTATGTGAGACACTTGAAAGACTTTATTCAAGAAGCACCAAAGGAAGGAAGATCCAACTCAAGAATGGGCTCAACAACATTAGGAAGAGCTCAGGGAGTAGCATAAATGACTACATACTTAAGGTCAAGGAGGTATCAGATGCATTCGGATCAATTGGAAGCCATGTAGATGAAGACGATCTTGTGGCTTATACTCTCAATGGTTTGAGAGATGATGAGAAGTGGAAACCCTTTACAACTTGAGTATATGTAAGTGATAATCTTCCCGATTTTGAGAAATTGGTTTCTCTCATGGTCACCGAAGAGATGAACATAAGTGGAAGTTCAACTAAAAGCAAGGATGCACAAGTTTTCTAGGCAGGTAAACAAAGGGGCAAAGGAAGACAAGGACAAGGAAGGGGCAAAGGAAGGTTTGGAGGAAGGCAAGGCCACTCTAGCAATCAAGGACATGACCAAGGAACCTCATCACAAAGAGGTAGAGGGAGATCAAGAGGAAGAGGAGGATGGCATCAACAAAACAGGAATCAAGATGGCGAAGGATGTTACATATGTGGCAAGTTTGGAAACCATGCTAGAGATTGCTACCAAGGAGGAAACCAAAGGAGTTATAATCAAGAATCTTCTTACAAAGGCCAAGGTAATTATGCTTCCACAAGTTGATAAAATGACAATCTCTTGATGATGCACATGAATGGGAATTCAAGCAAAGTAGATAACACTTGGTATATTGATAGTGGATGTAGCAACCATATGAGTTGCAATGCTTCTTGGTTTACTAATCTACATGCTCCCAAGGGTAAAGGACATGTATAAACAGGTGATGATAAAGCCCATGAGATCTCCCATGTTGGAGATGTAGCTTTGGATGACAAGGAGGAAAGATGTCTCAAGGATGTCTTGCATGTACCTACCATCACAAAGAACTTGGTGTCCGTTGGGCAAATGGTTGAAAGAGGTTATCAAGTAAGGTTCAACAAAGGCAGATGCTTTGTGGAGAACCCTAAGCAAGGTTACAAGGTCATAGCAAGAGGAAAGAAGCAAGAAAGACTCTTCAATTTGGAGGTACATTCTCATTCCACTCAACATGTCTACTTCACATATGGAAACAGGAGGATTTCGGAGTTGGACTTGTGGCACAAGAGGATAGGTCACATCAACATACAAAGAATGAAGGAAATGCAATTCAAGAGGCTGGTTGAAGGTTTTCCCAACTTCCAAGGACAAGATATGAAGCATTTATGTGAATCTTGTCAACTAGGGAAGCAAGCAAGACTTCCATTCAAGAAGAGTGGCTACATAAGTGAACATTCATTGGAGTTGATACATACAGATGTGTGGGGTTAAACCAAAGAGCAATCCATTGGAGGTAACAAGTGATTTTTCACTTTTATAGATGATTGCACAAGGATGGTTTGGGTTTATTTCATAAAAAACAAATCAGATGTGTTTACATGTTTTAAAGCATTCAAGGCAATGGTAGAAAAGGAAACAGGTACATATATCAAGAAGCTAAGGTCCGATGGAGGGGGAGAGTATTTTTCCAATGAATTTTTTGAGTTTTTAATGGATCAAGGCATCAAGAGGCAAGTAACATGCAGGTACACACCCCAACAAAATGGAGTAGTAGAGAGAAATAATAGGTACATTGCGGAGATTGCTAGAGCAATGCTTAATGAGATGAATGTACCTAACATGTTTTGGAGTGATGCAGCAAATACCACTGTGTATCTTATGAATAGGGCTCCTACCTCAGGGATCCATGGCTTGACACCATATCAAGCCTATTATGGTAAGAAACGTGATCTCCCACTTGAAGATATTTGGATGTACTTGTTATGTACATGTGCCAAGTGAATTGAGGCACAAGCTACAACCAAAGGTAGAAAAGTGTGTGTTTCTAGGATATTCAAATGATGATAAAGGTTACTGGTATTTCAACCTAAACACAAAGGAGTTGAGGATATCAAGGGATGTAGCATTTGATGAGCTGCTCCCTTGGTATAAGAAGTATGATTGTATGCAGGAACATGAAGAAGAAAAGCATGCCATGATGAAGAACAAATAAACCTAGAGCTAAGCAGCCCAAGGTGTTCCATCAATGAAGATAGTTCAAGCATGACCTCACCATGGAGGGGGAGATCTTCATTAAGCTATGAAGCACAATCAATCAACAAAGAAGGTAATGATGTTGAAGATGATGAAGGACACATGATGGAGAAAGAAGCCACGTCAAAGAAAGAGATCAAGTTCCCAAGGCAAAGGAGGTTTATTCCTCCAAATTTGTAGGAAGGAAGTCTTCTAGAGTTAAGTACCCAACTCAAAGGTTTACTTATGATTCATACATGGCAACTCATTATGCATATATGAACAAAGTAGTAGAAGATCATGAGCCTAGTTGCTATGAAGATGCAAGCAGGTACACCGAATGGAAAAAGGCCATGCAAGAAGAGATCGATGCACTTGAGGAGAATCAAACATGGAATCTAGTACCCAAGAAGGAGAACATGAAGGTAATAGGTAATAAGTGGGTGTATAAAGTAAAGAGGAATTCAGATGGATCTATTTCTAGGTTCAAAGCAGGATTGATGGCCAAGGTTTTTGCACAAACTTATGGAGTCGACTTCAAAGAGACATTCACCCTCGTGGCAAAGATGAGCACTATTAGGACACTCATTGCAATGGCTGCTAGCAAAGGATGGAAGCTCTTCCAATTGGATATGTATATGTATATGTATATGTATATGTATATGTATATGTATATGTATATGTATATGTATATGTATATGTATATGTATATGTATATGTATATGTATATGTATATGTATATGTATATGTATATGTATATGTATATGTATATGTATATGTATATGTATATGTATATGTATATGTATATGTATATGTATATGTATATGTATATGTATATGTATATGTATATGTATCTATATATCTTTATGTATATGTATATCTTTATGTATATGTATGTGCATATTTATATGTATATGTATATGTATATGTTGTTAAAAGTCAATCTTCAAGCTAAAAATTTGTGGGAAATCAATCATGGACATGTGGAGCAATCAAATGAAGCCAGAAGCCACAAGATTCCATCAAGAAAAGTCACTCAACCGCTCCTCAAGTCATCGCAACTAAGTCCTCCAAGTTAGGAGGCTGATTTGGAAGGGTAGTTCCTAGATTTTAGGGGCACACTTCTCACTATAAAGGGAGCATGTCTCCCTACTTCTTTTGGGCCATCATCTTGGATTTTTAGCTAATTTAAAGTGAGCTCTAAGTGCTGGAGTTGTGATAAGAAAGCCCCTTGCTTAAGCTAGCCCCGTACTTTCTTTTTTGTTTGCTTTTAGTAGGCATTTTTATGTGTGTGTGCAGGCAATGTTGCAACGCTCTAGCCCTGAGTTGTTAGAGTTGCTTCTCCCTCCTTGTGAACCCTTTTTATGTAACTATTGTCTCATTGGATAGATATTACAGTGTAGGCCTCATTGGAAATATTTTGCTCTCTGTTGTAAGGGCTAGTTCTCCTTCTCTATTTATTCATTTGCTATTATTTTTGTGGCATTGCGTAGCTATTAGCGTTTTCTAAAGTTTACCCAATTTTGAGATTCATTCTCTATACACGCCTTGACAAAAGCATGTTAGAGTGAAGTGAGGTCTCCATTTGACTAGGAGTTGTGAGCATTCAACTAGCTCATCTTGTGGAAATTGTTTCTCTTTGTGTAACCATCCATTTTGAGTGCAATTTGTTTCGGTGGAAAGCGCTTGGTGTCTACTAAAAATCCATAATAGCTCAGTAGATTTCTCTGCATATGCTTTGAGAAAGAGCATTTTTGGTGGGCAGAGGTCAAAGAAGGGTACCTATGGAGGTCATTCATGCTTCATCATTGCATAGGGGTTGAGATACGTCCCCCTTCAGTGGTATAAGAGCATTTTGGCATCTTGGATTCATCAAATACAAGCAAGAAGACCTCTTACACTTGGTGGTTGAAGATTCACATCAACAAAAGCTTGTTGGAGGTGGCTCACATCAACGGAGAGCTATTCTACTCCAATTTTCAAGAGCGCAAGGTGTCCATCTAAGTAAGGCTTTGGATTAAGGTAACTTCAGAGCCTTATTTACATTTTTCACACATTGGAGCATTCGAAAAGGGCTAGAGAAAGTAGTACATACCACATATAAGAGACTTCAAAACTAAAATTGAAAAGCTAGACAAGGGGAACTATCACCCATGGAGTTTTAGGGTCTCCAACTACCTTATGGGCAAGGGCCTTTGGGGATTGATTAGTAGAAGTGAGCAAAGACCTAGGATGGATTGAAATCCAACAAATGACCAGCGAAGAGCCTTTAGGGAATGGAATGAAAGAGATAAGAGGGTTATCTTTATCCTTTCCCAACACATTAGCAATAGCATGATCGGCCACATCCAAGACAACGATTCATGCATGAAGGTATGGGAGACACTGGAGAGGATTTATTCAAGAAGCACCAAAGCAAGGAGATCCAACTCAAGAATGAGTTCAAAAACCTTAGGAAAAGCTCAGGAAGTAGCATAAATGACCATACTTAAGTTCAAGGAATTGTTAGATGAATTGGGATCCATTGGAAGCCATGTAGAAGATGATGATCTTGTGGCTTATAGTCTCAATGGTTTGAGGGATGATGAGAAGGGGAAACCATTTACCACTTCAGTATATGTAAGGGATAATCTTTAAACTTGGATGAATTGGTTGCTCTCATGGTCACCAAAGAAATGAACATAGGTGGAAGTTCAATTAAAAGCAAGGACTCACAAGTTTTTTATGTAGGTAATCAAAGGGGCAAAGGAACATGAGGACAAGGTAGGGGCAAAGGAAGGTTTGGAGGAAGGCAAGGCCACTCAAGCAATCAAGGACATGATGAAGGCACCTTATTACAAAGAGGTAGAGGAAGAACAAGAGGAAGACGATGAAGGCATCAACCAAATAGGAATCAAGATGGCAAAACATGTTACATATGTGGAAAGTTTGGCCACTATGCTAGAGATTTCTACCAAGAAGGATACCAAAGGAGCTATGATCAAGGTTCTTAGTGTGGCATCCAAGGTAAGTATGCCTCTAAAAGTTTAGAAAATGACAATCTCTTGATGATGCACATGGATGGGACTTCAAAAAAGTAGATAATACTTGGTATATTGATAGTGGATGTAGCAACCATATGAGTTGGAGTGCTTCTTGGTTTACTAATCTACATTCTCCCAAAGGTAAGGGACATGTAGAAACAGGTGATGATATAGCCCATGAGATCTCCCATGTTGGAGATGTAGCTTTGGATGACAAGGAAGAAGGAAGATGTCTCAAGGATGTCTTGCATGTACCTACCATCACAAAGAACTTGGTGTCTGTAGGGAAAATGGTTGAAAGAGGCTATCAAATAAGATTGAACAAAGGTGGATGCATTGTGGAGAACCCTAAGCAAGGGTACAAGGCCATAGGAAGAGGATGGAAGCAAGGGAGACTCTTCACTTTGGAGGTAAATTCTCATTCCACTCAACATGTCTACTTCACATCTGGAAACAAGAAGATTTTGCAGTTAGACTTGTGGCACAAGAGGATAGGTCACATCAATATACAAAGAATGAAGGAAATGCAATTCAAGAGGCTGGTTGAAGGGCTTCCCAACTTTGAAGGACAAGGTATGAAGCATTTATGTGAATCTTGTCAACTAGGGAAGCAAGCGAGACTTCCATACAAGAAGAGTGGATACATAATGTTGGTGCAATTCAACCACAGCCCACATACTTGGTTAATTAGCTTTATTCTTAATTTATTGGCATAACTTATGCAAGGCTTCATATGATCAATCTCTTGTAAAAATTCTTCACATTTATCCTTATAAAATTGGATAACAGCCACGCGGAGTTAGGAAGCTCTAAAATCACGAATCAAATAGTAGTTGAGTGATGAGGGAATCTATCCTACACTTTAGTGTTAAAAGTCAAGCTTCAAGCTACAAATTCGTGGGGAATCTTTTATGGACATGTGGAGCAATCAAAGGAATCCAAAAGCCACGAGATTCCATCAAGAAAAGTCACTCAACCACTCCCCAAGTCATCTCAACTAATTCCTCCAAGTTAGGAGGCTGATTTGGAAAGGTAGTTCCTAGATTTTAGGGGCACACTTCTCACTATAAAAGGAACATGTATCCCGACTTCTTTTGGCCCATCTTCTTGGAGTTTTAGCTCATGTAAAGTGAGCACTAAGTGCTGGAGTTGTGATAAGCAAGCCCCTTGCTTAAGCTAGCCCCTTGCTTGCTTGTTTGTTTTATTTTAGTAGCCATATCTATGTGTGTGCGCAGGCAGTGTTGCAACTCTCTTCCCCTGAGTTGTTAGCATTGGTTCTCCCTCATATTGTATCCATTTGATGTAATTCTTGTCTCATTGGATAGCTATTAGAGTCTATTTTATGCTCACAAAGTCTCTGGATCATTCTCTGAGTAATCTGGGAGCAACATTCATTTTAGTGAAGTTGTGTGATTGATATCTCTCTTGGTGTGTAGGCTCTGTTGGAAATATTTTGCTCTCTGTTGTAAGGGCTGGTTCTCCTTCTCTATGTATCCATTTGCTATGATTTTGGTGTCATTGGGTAGCTATTAAAGTCCTCTAAAGTTGACCCAAGCTTGAGATTCATTCCCTATATAATCTCTGAGAAAAGCTTGCTGGAGTGAAGTGAGGTATCTGCTTGACTAGCAGTTGTGAGCATTCAACTAGCTCATGTTGTAGACATTGTTTCTCCTTGTGTATTTATCCATTTGAAGTGAAATTTGTTTTTTTTGGAAAGCTCTTGGTGTCTACTACAGGTCTACAAAAGCTCACTGGAGTTCTCTGCATAAGCTCTGAGTAAGAGCATTGTTGGTGTGCAGAGGTCAAAGAAGGATACCTGTGGAGGTCATTCACGCTTCGTCATTGCTTAGGGGTTGAGATACTTCCCCCATCAGTGGTATCAGAGCATTTGGGCATCTTGGAGGCATCACATACAAGCAAGAAGACCTCTTGGAGTTTGTGGTTGAAGATTTGCATCAATAAAAGCTTCTTGGAGGTAGCTCACATCAAGGGGGAGCTATTCTACTCAAACTTGCAGGAGCACAAGGTGTCCATCTAAGGAAAGCTTTGGATTGAGGTAACCTCAGAGCCTCATTTTCATTTTACACACATTGGAGCATTAGCCAAGGGCTAGGTCAAGTATCAAAGACTAGATATGGGAGACTTGAACACTCAAATTGAAAAGCTAGACAAAGGTAACTATCAACCATGGAGATTTAGGGTCTCCAACTATCTTATGGGCAAGGGCCTTTGGGGGTTGATTAGTGGAAGTGAACCAAGACCTAGGTTGGATGAGAATCCAACCAATGACCAGAGAAGGGCCTTTAGGGAATGGAATGAAAGAGACAAGAGGGTTATCTTTATTCTTTCCCAACACATTAGCAATAGCATGATCGGCCATATCCAAGATTTGGATTCAAGCATGAAGGTATGGGAGACACTTGAAAGGCTTTATTCAACAAGCACCAAAGCAAGGAAGATCCAACTCAAGAATGAGCTCAACAACCTTAGGAAGAGCTCAGGGAGTAGCATAAATGACTACATACTTAAGGTCAAGGAGTTATCGGATGCATTGGGATCCATTGGAAGCCACATAGACGATGACGATCTTGTGGCTTATACTCTCAATGGTTTGAGAGATGATGAGAAGTGGAAACCCTTTACCACTTCAGTTTATGTAAGGGATAATCTTCCCGATTTTGAGCAATTGGTTGCTCTCATGGTCACGGAAGAAATGAACATAGGTGGAAGTTCAACTAAAAGCAAGGATGCACAAGTTTTCTATGCAGATAATCAAAGGGGCAAAGGAAGACGAGGACAAGGAAGGGGCAAAGGAAGGTTTGGAGGAAGGCAAGGCCACTCAAGCAATCAAGGACATGACCAAGGCACCTCATCACAAAGAGGGAGAGGAAGAACAAGAGGAAGAGGAGGACGACATCAACAAAACAGGAATCAAGATGGTGAAGGATGTTACATATGTGGCAAGTTTGGCCACTATGCTAGAGATTGCTACCAAGGAGGAAACCAAAGGAGCTATAATCAAGGTTCTTCATACAAAGGCGAAGGTAATTATGCTTCTACAAGTTCAGAAAATGACAATCTCTTGATGATGCACATGAATGGGAATTCAAGCAAAGTAGATAACACTTGGTATATTGATAGTGGATGTAGCAACCATATGAGTTGCAATGCTTCTTGGTTTACTAATCTACATGTTCCCAAAGGTAAAGGACATGTAGAAACAGGTGATGATACAGCCCATGAGATCTCCCATGTTGGAGATGTAGCTTTGGATGACAAGGAGGAAGGAAGATGTCTCAAGGATGTCTTGCATGTACCTACTATCACAAAGAACTTGGTGTCCGTTGGGCAAATGGTTGAAAGAGGCTATCAAGTAAGGTTCAACAAAGGTGGATGCTTTGTGGAGAACCCTAAGCAAGGTTACAAGGTCATAGCAAGAGGAAAGAAGCAAGGGAGACTCTTCACTTTGGAGGTAAATTCTCATTCCACTCAACATGTCTACTTCACATATGGAAACAAGAGGATTTCGGAGTTGGACTTGTGGCACAAGAGGATAGGTCACATCAACATACAAAGAATGAAGGAAATGCAATTCAAGAGGCTGGTTGAAGGTCTTCCCAGCTTCCAAGGACAAGGTATGAAGCATTTATGTGAATCTTGTCAACTAGGGAAGCAAGCGAGACTTCCATTCAAGAAGAGTGGCTACATAAGCCAACATCCATTGGAGTTGATACATACAGATGTGTGGGGGCCAACCAAAGAGCAATCCATTGGAGGTAACAAGTACTTTGTCACTTTTATAGATGATTGCACAAGGATGGTTTGGGTTTATTTCATAAAAAACAAATCAGATGTGTTTACATGTTTCAAAGCATTCAAGGCAATGGTAGAGAAGGAAACAGGTACATATATCAAGAAGCTAAGTTCCGATGGAGGGGGAGAATATTTCTCAAATGAGTTTTCTGATTTTTTAATGGATCAAGGCATCAAGAGGCAAGTAACATGCAGGTACACACCCCAACAAAATGGAGTAGCAGAGAGAAAGAATAGATACATTGTCGAGATCACTAGACCAATGCTTAATGAGATGAATGTACCTAACATGTTTTGGAGTGATGCAGCAAATACCGCTGTGTATCTTATGAATAGGGCTCCTACCTCAGGGATCCATGGCTTGACACCATATCAAGCCTATTATGGTAAGAAACCTGATCTTTCCCACTTGAAGATATTTGGATGTACTTGTTATGTACATGTGCCAAGTGAATTGAGGCACAAGCTACAACCAAAGGCAGAAAAGTGTGTGTTTCTAGGATATTCAAATGATCATAAAGGTTACAGGTGCTTCAACCCAAACACAAAGGACTTGAGGATATCAAGGGATGTAGCATTTGATGAGCTACTCCCTTGGTATAAGAAGTATGATTGTATGCAGGACTATGAAGAAGAAAAGCATGGACATGATGAAGAACAAATCGACCTAGAGCTAAGCGTCCCAAGGTGTTCCATCAATGAAGATAGTTCAAGCATGAACTCACCATGGAGGAGGAGATCTTCATCAAGCTATGAAGCACAATCAATCAACAAAGGCAAAGCAACATTGGTGGAGTTGGACGAAGAAGGTAATGAAGTTGAAGATGATGAAGGACACATGATGGAGAAAGAAGCCATGTCAAAGAAAGAGATCAAGTTCCCAAGGCAAAGGAGGTTTATTCCTTCAAAAGGTGAAGAAAGGAAGTCTTCTAGAGTTAAGTATCCAACTCAAAGGTTTACTTATGATTCATACATGGCAACTCATTATGCATATATGAACAAAGTAGTAGAAGATCATGAGCCCGATTGCTATGAAGATGCAAGCAGGTACACCGAATGGAAAGAGGCAATGCAAGAAGAGATCGACGCACTTGAGGAGAATCAAACATGGACTCTAGTGCCCAAGAAGGATAACATGAAGGTAATAGGTAATAAGTGGGTGTATAAAGTAAAGAGGAATTCAGATGGATCTATTTCTAGGTTCAAAGCAAGATTGGTGGCCAAGTGTTTTGCACAAACCTATGGAGTGGACTTTGAAGAGACATTCAGCCCCGTGGCAAAGATGAGCACCATTAGGACACTCATTGCAATGGCTGCAAGCAAAGGATGGAAGCTTTTCCAATTGGATATCAAGAATGCCTTTCTCAATAGAGGCTTGGAAGAAGAGGTATACATGGAGCAACCACTAGGTTTTGTTCATAAAGAAGTTCCACATCATGTTTGTAGGTTGAAGAAGGCACTTTATGGCCTAAAGCAAGCTCCAAGGGCTTGGAACCACCGACTATTTGATCAAATGTGGTTACAATCAATGCAAGGCGGATCCATCTCTCTTCATCAAACAAAGAGGAGAACTTGTAGTCTACATGTGCGTGTATGTAGATGATCTTATCATTACAGGTAATGATACAAAGGGCATTGAGGAGATCAAGGCAAAGCTTGGAAAGGAGTTTAGGATCTCTGATCTTGGAGATCTTAGGTATTTTCTTGGCATTGAAGTTGTATACAAAGAAGAAGGTATTATGCTCATACAAAGGAAGTATATTCTAGACCTACTTGAAAGGTTTGGGATGCTACATTGCAAGCCTATTTCAAATCCCATGGAAGTTAATGTAAAGCTAAGCTCCATTGATGGAGAGCCATTAGAGGATGTAACCTTGTATCGATCTATTGTAGGATCTTTCAATTATGCCACAATAACTAGGCCCGACATAGCATATGGAGTTGGAGTGTTATCACAATTTATGCATAGTCCAAGGACTACACACTTGCAAGCTGCAAGAAGAATGTTACGATATCTCAAGGCCACTATAAATGAAGGATTGTTCTATTCATTTGATGATGATATGCAGGTCAAAGCTTATTCTGATGCCGATTGGGCCGGTTCGAAGGAGGATAGAAGAAGTACAAGTGGTTACCTAGTCATGCTAGGTAGCAAGATCTTCTCATGGATTTCAAAGAAGCAACCCACGGTGGCATTATCTTCCACGGAGGCTGAGTATAGAGCTTTGGCTCAAGTCACATGTGAGCTAATGTGGATTAAGAAGTTATTTATGGAGCTTAATTTGTAGGTTGACACATATCCAATTTTTTTGTGACAACATGAGTAGCATTCATCTAGCATCGAATCCTGTCTATCATGCTAGAACCAAGCATATTGAAGTGCACTATCACTTCATAAGGGAAAAGGTGATATCCAAGGAAGTTTCAGTACATCATATCGGTACCAAGGACCAAGTTGCCGACATGTTTACAAAGGCTTTGGATGGGATGAAGATTTCAAAATTCAAGCAATGCATCAACATGAAGGAGCTTGGATGAGGACGAAGAATTGAAGCTTGAGGGGGAGTGTTAAAAGTCAAGCTTCAAGCTACAAAATCGTGTGGAATCTTTTATGGACATGTGGAGCAATCAAAGGAAGCCAAAAGCCACGAGATTCCATCAAGAAAAGTCACTCAACCACTCCCCAAGTCATCTCAACTAATTCCTCCAAGTTAGGAGGCTGATTTGGAAAGGTAGTTCCTAGATTTTAGGGGCACACTTCTCACTATAAAAGGAGCATGTATCCCGACTTCTTTTGGCCCATCTTCTTGGAGTTTTAGCTCATGTAAAGTGAGCACTAAGTTCTGGAGTTGTGATAAGCAAGCCCCTTGCTTAAGCTAGCCCCTTGCTTGCTTGTTTGTTTTCTTTTAGTAGCCATATCTATGTGTGTGCGCAGGCAGTGTTGCAACTCTCTACCCCTGAGTTGTTAGCATTGGTTCTCCCTCATATTGTATCCATTTGATGTAATTTTTGTCTCATTGGATAGCTATTAGAGTCTACTTTATTCTCACAAAGTCTCTGGATCATTCTCTGAGTAATCTGGGAGCAACATTCATTTTAGTGAAGTTGTGTGATTGATATCTCTCTTGGTGTGTAGGCTCTTTTGGAAATATTTTGCTCTCTATTGTAAGGGCTGATTCTCCTTCTCTATGTATCCATTGGCTATGATTTTGGTGTCATTGGGTATCTATTAGAGTCCTCTAAAGTTGACCCAAGTTTGAGATTCATTCTCTATATAATCTCTGAGAAAAGCTTGCTGGAGTGAAGTGAGGTATCTGCTTGACTAGCAGTTGTGAGCATTCAACTAGCTCATGTTGTAGACATTGTTTCTCCTTGTGTATTTATCCATTTGAAGTGAAATTTGTTTTGTTGGAAAGCTCTTGGTGTCTACTACAGGTCTACAAAAGCTCACTGGAGTTCTCTGCATAAGCTCTGAGTAAGAGCATTGTTGGTGTGCAGAGGTCAAAGAAGGATACCTGTGGAGGTCATTCACGCTTCGTCGTTGCTTAGGGGTTGAGATACTTCCCCCATCATTTAGGATTCACCTTTTAGGTAGAAGTTTGAATTTGAATTCAAATTTTGGCTCGAAGCATGACTATAAGAGGAGGATCAAAAAGAGCCATGTCTATCTTAAGCTTGAGAGGTCATTTTTGAAGGACACTCATTGTGATCTGAGAGCTCATCTCATAGCTCATTCACCTCTCACACATTAAGCAATGTATGATTGCCAATGTCATTGTATTTGTACATGTTTTAATACATATATGATCATTACATTCTCATTTTACTTCTCTACATGACTCCATCGTAATGGTGATCTTCTCAAAGTTTGTTCTTAGTGTGTAGCTAATCATTTGCCATGATTTAAAGCATGTTAGATTACGCATATTGTCTATTATACACCTGTAAAGTTTCATTTGCATTGCTTCTCGGGATCATGAGATATTAATATATCTTTTCTCACTTGTCGGATGATTGTTGCAGCCCATAAATGTCCGGATGAAGGTGTAACTTGTTAAACATCTTTCTCAGCATATAGTCCATCATTTTGTATGAAATCACTCATGATTGATAGCTCACTAAGTTAGTTAGAGTTCCCCAAAAGAAATTAAGTCAATTGTTGTGGTGCTCAAAGAATTGTTAAAAACACTGAACATGTGTAAGAACAAAAATAACAAGTTTTTTGTTCTTGGATCAACTTCCTAGCATTTATTTTGATCCATTGATTAGTGGACATGATTATTTCTTTCTTGGATTTAATCTTTAATAGAAAATCCAGATTTGGAGAAGTATTATAAACTATTGAAAGGATGTTTATAGTGATCCTAAAGTTGTTTGGTTTACCTTCAACAAAGTAGATAAGCATGAAGCTAAGCTTCTAATCAACTGTGTTGAGAAATTGTTTGACAATTTTGTTGTTAAGATTCATTTGCATATGAGCGATAGTACCCCTCTAATGTCAATATTGTGTGTACATGTAGTTTGAATTTTGATTGGGATTGTTTTATGTATTCATTGATTGTGCAAATGAATATGTAAACACTTAAAGATATTTTATATACAAATCAAATTAATTTCTTTTGAATAGTAAAGATGAAATTACAAGTTAAAACATGAATGATGTGATAATTGAGACAAGCAATCCTCTTGAGTTTCCATATATTGATACCCATTTACCTTTGAGCTCGTTTTCAGGTACCCTACATGCATCTTTAATTGCAGAAAGGAAAATGAGAATTTGTGTTTCATCTATGTTCACTAAAGCCATCTATGTGAGTCATATTTGTGTAAGAAGAACTAATTCAATCTCTTGAGTTTAATTTTCTCTTTGAGTCTCCACTGATCTTGAGATTTCTCCAAGCACCCAACATGCGCTGTAATTCGAATGGTTGGCTTGATTCACTAGCTGTTACCTTCGTGCCTACATTGGTGAACCCGATGTGAAAGAACGGTCCGACAATCTCAGTTAATGTATGTTTGATGTTTGGTCTATGAATAAGCATGTTCTGTGTTTTGTAGATATAAATTCATACCTTTTCTTCCACTTACATGGTGCTTGAGCGACAATTTTTCAAACTTTGTGGGTGTTGAGAGTTGGCCTTATGACCTAAGCTCCTCCATGGAAGTCTATAGAAGCTTGATCCTCGTCGCTTCACCTTTTCCTTCAAACAAAGCTGATACATTGGCATATTTAGTCACATAGCTTCCTTGTTAAGGATTGATTTATTCAAAGTGTACTTAAACCTTCACTCACAAGCACTCACGTTTAGCCTCTTCTTCAAGCCAAAACAAGGTAACATTTTAAATTTCGTCAATTTGCATATTTAAAATACTTGCATTTTTGAAAGAACTAAAAATAATAATCTGCATAATTTCATTTCATTGAATTTTGTGCACTTTTTGCATTCTTTTGTTATATTCCATTTCAAAACATAAAAAAAAAATTAAGTTTAGACCACATACTTGTCATTAATATTATCATACATCCATTGTTTTTATTCTAGTTTTTGTGCATGCCAATAGGAATTGATCACTAGTTATAGAAGCACAAATTTTAAGTGAGCGATGCGTTTAAAGGGACAAATGAAAATGGAAGATATATTTTATAATATGAACATTGAAAAGAAGTGATCTAAAGTAGTTCAATCTGTCCTTAATGAGAAAGGAAAATTTACAAGCATTAACATCAATGAATATTTGATTACTTTTGAAGAACAAGCTCAAATTTACGATTTATCTGAAACTATGATGAGTACATATTTTGAACGAATTATAAAAAGATCAAATGTTAGACAAATTCAAAATCATAAAGATATGAGTTGGAGTGAGTTTAAGGCTGAGTTAATTAAAGAATCTTGGGAGGTCTCTAGTCGTAATAACGAAAAGAATTTTATTAACTATAACACACAAGATAAGAAATCCCATTTGATGAGAAAATATGAAGAGAGGTTTAAAGACATAAAGAAGAGAGTAAATAAAATAATACAAGAGAAATTTGGAATTATCATAACTTTAATTCAAACCATCAATGAAATATCTCAAACTATGCGATAAATGGGTAAAAACTTTAAGAACTTAAAAGAGATACTGGAATTTGAAATTTTAGAGTTGAAAAATAAAGTCAAAATTTTGACAATTCAAAATAAAGAATTACAAGGATTGAAACTTAGTAATGAACATGAAGTAAGAGTCCATAGTTTGTCTGCATATATGTCTTATCTGAATTTTTCAAGTGATCTTATACAACCTACTCCTAGGATAATACCAATAAAATCAAATAGAGTCAAGAAACACCTTATTTGATGTTTTTGGTGTGACCAGATCGGTCATACCTATGGTAATTGTATTGCCCTTGAACATGCATATAAACATCAAATAGTTTGTCAAATTAGAAAGAAAATATGTGAGGTCCACACTCATGCCCCTTTACACTTAAGCTTACATCGAGGGGGAATGAGAGAGATTTTTGACCAAACAAAAGCAGAACCAAGAAAACCAAGAATGATACAAACATATCAATGGAGACCAAAGAAACATACAGGTGATAAAATTATTAATCAAGAAATTAAGATGTTGATGAATAATCAAAAGAAAATATTTTATGAATCAAAAACTTGGGAAAACCAAAAACTTGAGGGAAATGAAAAAGAAAAATTAAAGCAAGAAGATGAACAATTGATAGAAGTGATAAAGAAATAGGATAACTATTATATTACATGTGATCTTGATATTTTAGAAATTGATACATTATTTGATCAAAATGGTGGATAAACTGAAAATTAAATTATGGAATGATATTAAGAATGAAGAAACTAGTCAGAGTAAACCTAAAGAACTTGACTCTAAAGAGAAGAACATAAACAACAAAAAAGGAAGATGATTGATGATTGAAGTAATTGGAATGCTTGATAGATAAAGTAGACATGATTAAAATGTATGATTTGATGAGTCTATTTGGACTACTCATATTTCCGAGTCTTGATAATAGGTAGTGATCTATTGTCAATCAAAGATCTTGAGTTTAAAAGGATGGCCCATCAAGATGACTGTGCAGGTTCTAGTTGATCATGGGAGTTTACTTTTTCTCTCAACAAAAAGATAAGTGATGAATGATTACGAGAGTTTTTACTTTCTTCCTCAACAAAAAGGTAAGTTATGAATGATCATGGGAGTTTTTACTTTCTTCCTCAACAAAAAGGTAAGTTACGAATGATTACGGGAGTTTTTTACTTTCTTCTTCAACAAAAAGGTAAGTTACGAATGATCATGGGAGTTTTTACTTTCCTCCTCATAAAAAAGGTAAAATATGAATGATCATGGGAGTTTTACTTTCTCCCTCATCAAAAAGGTGACTTATACATGATGTTTATAATCATTAGTCTTTTTGAAGTTTGAAATAGGTTCTAGTTGAAGGAGAGAAGATTGAAGTAATGAGTTTGTTGTTAAAATCATTTACTCAGGTCCAAAGAGAATTGAAGAAGCTGGAAAAAAGAACTTGAGTTTACAATAGTGTCTAGGAATCAAAAACCCAAATTTCATTTCTTGCACCATGATGTTTAATTTTTCATTTCAAGTATGCATATGAAAAATGTAAGGGCACATATGTTTTTTTCCCTTAGGTGCACGACTACTTGCACATATCTCTAATGTAATTAAAAGCATGCTGAAATTGTTAGGGACCAAGTTAGATTTTCAAGATGAAACCTCTTCACCAAAAACAGTTACCCTATCTATGCACCATTGCTTTTTCCGACGCATGAAAAGTATGCATGTAATAGGGTCACATTTCATGACCTTGCATCAAGACACAATACTTTTCTTACCTATGCACTAAGAGTGATTTTTTTAAGGATTTATGTATTTTTACATCGTTTGTATGAAAGAGAGAGCACTAGCTTCGACATCGGATGCTATTTCCTTCTTATTTGTACCATATCCTTTATATATGCATTTTCAAGTATACATTTTATAGGGCTAATTACATGGCATTGCATAGGCACTTGTTTTTATTGTACCATGCACGTATGAAGAAACTAAGTTTTTGATGTACAAGATAAATTTTATCTTTGAAGAAAAACAGGTATTACCGTTGGCCCATCCAAAGGATGTGCAGGTTTGGTGGTGCTGGATATCGGAGAGATCACCTCTCCTAAATTCATTAATAGAGATAATTATTGAAGCATGATCTTTGATAGAAAGAACATTCAAACTTCTATTTGAAGGATGATCATAGTATATGCGAGAAATTTTGATGGATTGCCATGATATGCAAAGAGGAGGCAGATAATATTCAGACAAGTTATGAGCATAGAAGAGATGCATACATGGAAGTATGAACCATTATTTAATAGTTCAAAGGATATATGAAGTTTGTATTCTTGGGTTTAGCTATTTATTGAAGACTAAGTGGAGAAAGGCTCCATGGTCCTTGGTGTAATGTCTATCCGGGCCATGATTTGAGTAAAAATATTGAAGACAATTAGATTTGAATGCATGCACAATAGGAATAAACTCAATTGCTTCTCTGAACGAGCTCTTTTAAGTTCTATTGAAAGAGTGAGTAGTTAACATGCAAACAATGTTTCTCCTTCTCTTCTGGGCTTCAAGTTTGTTGGCTTTGAATGGGGAAATAGGACGTGCTGATTGATGATTATGCTCCAAGTTTTTTGTGTGGAATTAACGATCACTGATCAGAAAACTACAGTAGTTGTCTGGCAGATTTTGCATGAGTAGGATATGGGCATTGAGACATACACCATACATACGGACGGCACTCGTCATGTTCATTTCGACTACTACTAGCTTGACTTAAGAAAGGCATCGGGGAGGAAGGACGGGCGGCGTCAAACATAGATATGAACTCTCACGTCTGCATGAAGTGGGAGGACAGAGGCAATTCAGCACTATGAGAAGAGAGGCAATTCATAGATGTTGGACGGTCTCCTGCAGTGACTCCTCTTGTCTACTGTTGTCGTTCACTTAACATAGGGAATAAGTGCAGCCTATTTTGGAGGGAAGAACGAAGAGAGAAGATCAAGAGGCACTGCGCATACATGTGATCAAGAAGGAGGCACAATGTCTGGAGTGCTGCAGTCTTTTTATGGGAGCGATCCGGAGAAGGACAGAGGAGGAAAGCTGAGGAGCTTAGATAGGAGTTACGCTTATGCTGGAGGAAATACATATGGAGGCCTAGGGGAAACATAAAGGCATGCATCAGGACTCTCGGCGCTCATCAAGAGGGATTTATTCTCTACTATAGGGGAATGAAGAAGGACTAAGCTCTTCAACGAACTAGACGGTCAATGATCTGAAGACCTGATAGAGGTCTGACAGCAGCGAAGGAACCGAGCAACAATCCTTGCAGCTTCATATATATAAGCAGAAACATTCGCTCTTGCATTGTCATCTAGATTAATGTTTCCTGTTCCATGAGTCATGTGCAGATTAGCATCACCTTGTGCCGAGAATTCTAGATTGGGGAAGACATAACCATGATAACAAGGAAATCTGGTGTTCAAGCATCCCCATTTATGAATGCATCCAACAGTGTCTAATGTGTCAATGGTCATCGTCCAACCTCATTTTGTACAGCGGAATTGATTGCTCTGTAGGTGTTTAATGACTATGCCCTCTGCATCTGACATTGCAGTTTCGTTCGACAATAGGATGTGAACTAGAAATTCGGTAACTACTATTTCTTCCCAAGCAAATAAAAGCAAGAAAAGGTATTTCCATGTTCTCTTTGATGAAGCTTCAGTCATGTAATGCATTAGTTTGGCGCCGGCACTACTGGGGCGTTTAAGTTTTCTGATGTTAGTAATGATATTTCCTTGGCATCTTTCTTGTACCTTATTATTTTGTTTCGCTATGGAAATTGGATATACGAGACCCATATGAAAAAGAGTTTAAATGCATGGTCCATTGACATCATTGCACATCATTGCACAGATGCATTTAGAGACGAAGCCATTGTTTCAACTATGACAGACACTCTAGATGGACGAGATATTGATTAAGATTGTTGCATGGAAGGGCACACATGCATGAGATCGTCATAAGAGACGTACTTTGCATCTAGTAAAAGTCATATACAATTGATTTGTTTTGCCCTATGATACGTTAACTCCAAAGTTCTTTCAAGTCCACTTTTACGCTGTGACAATCTAATGTATGCAAAAACATATGGATCATCCGATCTGAGACACGTCAATATCATTTTATTAGAATTTTGTGTTTCTATCTGATAATAAACTTATACATAGCATAAAGTTAACTAATGAAATCAACTTTGATTAGATCGAGAGAGATCGATGAAGTTAAATTCGGGTGTTAGCTTGACCTTCATTCAATAGAAACAAAGAAAAAAATGAGTATAATTGTCATATGAGAGTCTTAGTCTTGCTTCTTACATTTAATCTTTAATATAAAAGCCGAATTTGGAGAAGTATTACAAACTATTGAAAGGATGTTTAGAATGATCCTAAACTTGTTTGGTTTACGTTCAACAAAGTAGATAAGCATGAAGCTAAGCTTCTACTCAATTGTCTTGAGAAATTGTTTGACGATTTTGTTGTTAAGATTCATTTGCGTATGTTTGATAGTACCCCTCTGATGTCAATATTGTGTGTATATGTAGTTTGACCTTCGATCGAAATTGCTTTATGTATTCATTGATTGTGCAAATGAATACGTAAACAGGTAGAGATCTTTTATATACAGATCAAATTAATTTCCTTTGAATAGTAAAGACGAAATTACAAATTAAAACATGAATGATGTGATAATTGAGACAAGCAATCCTTTTGAGTTTCCATATATTGATACCCATTTACCTTTGAGCTTGCCTTCAGGTACCTTACATGCATCTTTAATTACAAAAAAGAAAATGAGAATTTGTGTTTCATCTATGTTCACTAAAGTCATCTATGTGAGTCAAATTTGTGTAAGAAGAAATATTTCAATCTCTTGAGTTTAATTTTCTCTTTGCGTCTGCATTGATCCTGAGATTGCTCCAAACACGTGACCTGCGCTATAATTCCAATGGTTGGCTTGATCCACCAGCCGTTACCTTTGCGTCTACAACACGAGGGAGGACCTCAACCATAGAGGTTCCCGATACTTCCCGAGAGGTCACCCATCCCATTACTGTTCCCCCCAGAGCTCGCTTAATCGTGGCAATCTCTTGCCACTAAGCTACACTCTTGTCGTGTCTGAAGAAGGGAAAATACTAAGGTTAACATTACCTTGAACATATTTTGGTCCCTCAAAGCTTCATTCTTTGCTTTGAAAGCCTATTTTTGAAGCACTTTTCGGGTGTCTTTTGGATCCATTTTGGAGTACTTTCACACATAGTTCTCTTCACACAGGTCCAAGAACATCAATAAGAGTGTTCTTTGTACTTCTACGATAATAAATAGCAACCTTTGGCATGGCATTTTCATCCACACTCGTAAAACTACAGGTTTCTTGAAAGGTTTTTTAGTTTTGGTGGGAGCAACCACTGCAAATTTACATAGGTTTTTCAGCTTAAAGCATCCAAAAATTTGATGGAACAAACTTTTCTCTATGGAAGAAACAGTTTAAAGATGTGCTGATTGAAAGGAGGCAACGAAAGCCAGTAAATGGGATTTCAAAGATGGGATTTCAAAGAAGCATGCTAGCATGGATGAAGATGATTGGGAGTTAGATGAAATGGCCAGGTCTACCATTCGCTTGCACGTGGCAGATAATGTTTACTTTACAGTATTAGATTGTCAAAGTGCAGAGGAGCTTTGGAAGAAGTTATGCAATACATATGAAAAAGAGATGGCATCAAATAAAGTGTATCTGATGAGAAAATTATATAACCTTCACATGAAGGACATAGATAGTTTTGTTGCTCATTTAAATGAGTTTGATGCTATATTCTCCCAATTACAGGCTCAAAAAATGGATATGGATCATGAAATGAAAGTAGTATTGTTGTTATGCACCCTACCATCATCATGGTATACGTTTTGCACAGCTATTAGCAATAGTGTACCTAGTGGTAAACTCATATATGATGACATATGCGGAGCACTCTTAAGTGAGGAGATTCAAAGAAAATCTATGCTTGGCACTCAGAGTGGAGATGCATATAATGTTCGTGATTCTTACCAAGGAAAGAATCAGCAATGTGGCAGGAGCAAGAACAAGGAAAGAATGGTCAACGGAATAAGAGTAGAAGTAAATCAAGGAAGAGGGATATCGAATGCCATTATTGTCATAAGAAAGGACATATGAAGAAAGACTGTTATGCATTAAAGAATGCTAAAGGTAAAGGAGAGAATGTTGATGGGCATGTTAAACATTTACCTCCACCATCTACTTCCACTGTGAAGATTAAAGAAATTAATGCTATTTCTCATGATGCTGATGTGTTCACACTTGATATTACTGTGCCAATGGAGGCTCTTATGATTGATTCTCTTTCCCACATGTGGTTGCTAGATTCTAGTGCTTCTTTCCATGTGACACCACATAGATAATGGTTCTCTAATTATGCAGCAAAGTCTCTTGGTATTGTGAGACTTGGTGACTCTTACAAGTGTGACATTGTGGGGATTGGAGATGTGGTTGTGGAGTTCATTGATGGTTCAAAATTTACTACGCATAATGTACGCCATGTACCTCAGGTCTCACGTAGTTTGCTATTAGTTGGAAACTTGATGACCTTGGTTACAAGGTGGTCTTCTATGCTCAGTCCTTTCGTATGGTTATTGCAAAAGGAAGAAAAGTTGGCTAACTTTATCCTTTATTTGTATCAAAGAAAGAATACTTGTTAGTTGGTACTGAATAGCCTATGGCTTGTATTTGGCATGGTCCTTTGGGCCATATATCTTGTAGTGGAATGGAAAATCTTTATCGTTCTGGCTACTTTCCTGTGTTATCTTTCTCTAATTTTTCATTTTGTGAGCATTGTCAATATGGAAAGCAAACCAGAAATGTGCATATAATGCACACTAACTCTTCAATTCAGCCTTTAGATCTCGTTCATAAAGATGTGTCTAGTCCTATGCCCACTATGTCCTTAGGTGGTTCTCTTTTTTTTTTTGTCACTTTCATAGACGATGCTACTAGAAAAGTCTAGGTATATCCTATCAAATCAAAGGATGAGGTATTCCCTACTTTCAAAAAATGGCTTGCTTCAGTTGAGACTAGAAAAGGAACTAAGCTTAAGGTTTTTTATTAAGATAATGGGGGTGAGTATACCTCACATGAATTCAACCTTTTTTGTTAGTCTAGAGGGATTTCTAGAGAGCTTACAACTCCTTATACCCCAGTACATAATGGTGTAGCTGAAAGGATGAATATAACAGTTCAAGATAGAGTAGTTTCTATGTTGCATCATGCAAACCTCTCACAAGGCTTTGGGCAGAAGCAGTATTGACTGCAGTTCATGTGATTAACCTTTCACCTCAAATTACCAAAGTTTTGAAAGTGGCATAAGAGTTATGGACAGGGAAGCCACCATATTATGAACATCTTCGAGTTTTCGGGTGTCAAGCATATGTTCATATACCCAAAAGTCTTAGACAAAAGTTGGACCATAAGTCAAAGAAATGCATTTTTCTTGGATATGGTCGAGAAGGACAATTTGGATATCAGTTATGGGATCCTGAAACATGGTTAGGGATCAGAAGTAGTGATGTCATTTTCAATGATTCTAAGATGCATAAACAACCCATTAAGGACCTTGAAGTGAGAAGAGTGGTATTTGAGGATACTAGTCCTCTAGTTAGCATGCATAAAAATGATGGACATAGGGATGTTCAAGAGAATGTCAGATCAGATCAGTCTGCACATGTTCTGGTTCAGCAACCATTGAGACGCTCTACACATGTGTCACATCCACCTGATGGATATGTTCCAGGTTTAGATTTTGTTATGCTAATAGATGTCCGTGAGCCTTGTTGCTACAAAGAGGCTATGGAGGCAGAGGATCATGTCAAGTGGGATTCTATTCAGCAGAATGGTACTTGGGATTTAGTACCTTTGCTAAATGGAAGGAAAGCTTTACCATGTAAATGGGTATACAAGCTGAAATTCAGGTCAGATAGTGCTTCTCCAAAGTATAAAGCACGACTTGTTACAAAGAGTTTTAAGCAACAACATGGTGTTGATTTGGAGGAAATCTTCTCTCCAGTGGTCAAGATGACTACCTTGCGCATGTTGCTTAGATTCGTTGCAATGGAGGACTTAGAGCTAGTCCAAATGGATGTGAAAATTGCTTTCTTGCATGGAGATCTTACATATGAGATCTATATGGAACAACCAAAGGGTTATGTAGTTCTTAGCAAGGAAAATCTAGTTTGTAAGCTCAAGAAGAGCTTGTATGGACTTAAATAGTCCCCTACACAATGGTACCAAAATTTTGATTCACTTATGCAATCTCAAGGCTATTCTCGAAGCAATGAGGATCATTGTCTTTACACAAAGAGATGCTTAGATAGTAGCTTGATATGCTTGATACTTTATGACGATGATATGTTGATTGTTGGGAAGTCCTCTCATGACTTGTCAATTCTAAAAAAGAAGTTGAGTCAGACATTTTATATGAAGGATTTGGGGGATGCCAAACATATTCTTGGCATGTGCATTACTCATAACAGGAGTAAAAGATGCATATACGTATCTAAAAGTGAGTACATATCCAGAGTAATTCACATGTTCAATATGCAGGGTGGAAAGGCATTGAGTACACCTTTACCCACATATGTGTAATTGAGCAAGGATGATTGCCCCAAATCAGATGAGGAAAAGCAATTCATGAACAAAATTCCCTATCAGTCTGTTGTTGGTAGTCTCATGTATGTTATGGTAGCTACAAGACCAGACATTGCATTTGGAGTGGGAGTTGTGAGCAGGTATATGTCTAAGCTTGGCAAGAAACATTGGGAAGCAATCAAGATGATTTTGAGATATCTGAGTGGCACTAAGGACAAGTGTCTATGCTTAGGTAGAGGGAAAGCATCCATTATTGGTTACATAGATTCTAACTATGTTGGTTGTGTAGAGAATCGTAAGTCTACATCAGGGTATATTTTTCATTTTGCCGGAGGTGCTATCTCTTGGAGATCTTGTCTTCAAGAATGTACAGCTATTTCCACCACAGAAGTAGAGTATGTTGCAGCAAGTGAGGCATGTAAAGAAACATGGTGGCTTTCTCATCTTGCTTGTGATATGGGTTTACCTTAGCATGTACCTTGTTTGCTCAGTGACAATCAGAGTGCCATTGCTTTGGCTAAGAATCCGGTCTATCATGCAAGGACCAAGCATATTGAGGTGAGGTATCGCTACATTAGAGATTTGTTAGCCACTAAGTGCATTATTCTTGAGGAGGTTCACACGCGAGATAATGCTGCAGATGCTTTGGCTAAAGCTCTACCACATGATAGCTTTCGACACTGTTGTCACTTGATGGGGGTTACTTGATTCATGATCTTACAAAGTCACTTGTATATTGTGTAACATGCCCATCAGGTGGGATGTATACTTTGTATACTTACACTCAGGTATTCTTTATCATTCTTTATTTTTTTTCCCATAGTTACTTTGGCCATATTGTCCTTTAGTGGGAGATTTTTACCATTAGTGTCCATGTGAAAGGCCAAATGGCCACCAAACACTTCTTTGTACATCCTCTTTAATAAAACATATAGTGGCCTGGTCAGTCACAGACTATATCGTCCACATTTGTAAGACCTAAGAAGTTTGTCTTCGTACTCCTTGTGTACTATGCTTTTCTATGTATTATGTAGCCTCTGTGCGGAGTACTGTGTGCAGCCTTAGGAGCTCAGTTTCTACTCCCATGGAGCTCTCGAGAAGGAGAGTGCACCGTGGTGCATTGCCATCAAATTACTTCATTGCTTCTCGAGATCGTGAGATATTAATATATCTTTGCTCAGTCGTCGGATGCCTGTTGCAACCCGTAAATGTTGGGATGAAGCTGTGACTTGCTAAACATCTTTCTCTGTGTATAGTCCATCATTTTTTATGAAATCACTCATGATTGATAGCTCACTAAGTTAATTAGAGTTCCCCAAAGGAATTAAGTCAATTTCTATTGTGCTCAGAGAATTGCTCAAAACACTGAACAGGTGCAAGAACAAAAATAGCAAGTTTTTTGTTCTTGGATCAACTTCCTACCTATCTGTTTTGATCCATTGATTAGTGGATCATCTTTTGAGAAACATATATGATTATTTTTGTTCATTAGCAATCTAAAGAGGCCCACTATACTCTCCAGCCATCATTCTTAGCAAGTGTGAAGCAAGATCTAGCAACACCACTTCATCTCTTGTGACTATCCACCATCTCCTCCAACACATAAGCCAACATCCCTTGGAGTTGATACATACAGATGTGTGGGGACCAACCAAAGAGAAATCCATTCGAGGTAGAAAATACTTTATCACTTCTATAGATGACTGCACAAGGATGGTTTGGGTTTATTTCATAAAAAACAAATGAGATGTGTTTACATGTTTCAAGGCATTCAAGGCAATGGTAGATAAGGAAACAGGTACATATATCAAGAAGATAAGGTCTGATGGAGGGGGATAATATTTATCCAATGACTTTTCTGATTTCTTCATGGATCAAGGCATCAAGAGGCAAGTAACATGCAGGTACACACCCCAACAAAATGGTGTAGCAGAGAGAAAGAATAGATACATTGTGGAAATCGCTAGAGCAATGCTTAACGAGATGAATGTACCTAACATGTTTTGGAGTGATGCAGCAAATATGGACATGTATCTTATGAATAGGGTTCCTACCTTAGGGATCCATGGCTTGACACCATATCAAGCCTATTATGGTAAGAAATCTGATCTTTTCCACTTGAAGAATTTTGGATGTACTTGTTATGTACATGTGCCAAGTAAATTGAGGCACAAGCTACAACCAAAGGTGGAAAAGTGTATGTTTCTAGGATATTCAAATGATCATAAAGATTACAGGTGCTTTAGTGCAAACTCAAAGGACTTGAAGATATCAAGGGATGTAGCATTTGATGAGCTAATCCCTTGGTATAAGAAGTATGATTCTATGTAGGAATATGAAGAAGAAAAGTATGGACATGATAAAGAACAAATCCACCTAGAGCTAAGCGGCCCAAGATGTTCCATCAATGAAGATAGTTCAAGCATGCCTTCACCATGGAGGGGAAGATCTTCATCAAGCTATGAAGCAACATCAGTGGATTTGGATGAAGAAGGTAATGAAGTTGAAGATGATGAAGGACACATGATGGAGAAAGAAGCCACGTCAAAGAAAGAGATCAAGTATCCAAGACAAAGGAGTTCTATTCATCCATAAGGTGAAGAAAGCAAGTCTTCTAGGGTTAAGTATCCAAATCCGAGGTTTACTTATGATTCTTACATGGCAACTCATTATGCATATATGAACCAAGTAGTAGAAGATCATGAGCCCGATTGTTATGTATGCAAGCAAGTACACTGAATGGAAAGAGGCAATGCAAAAAGAGATTGAAGCACTTGAGAAGAATAAAACATGGACTCTAGTGCCCAAGAAGGAGAACATGAAGGTAATAGGAAATAAGTGGGTACATAAAGTAAAGAGGAATTCAAATGGACCTATTTCTAGGTTCAAAGCAAGATTGGTGGCCAAGGGTTTTGCACAAACCTATGGACTGGAATTTGAAGAAACATTCAGCCTTGTGGAAAAGATGAGCACCATCAAGACACTCTTTGAAATGGCTCTTAGCAAAGCATGGAAGCTCTTCCAATCGGATATCAAGAATGCCTTTTCAATGGATACTTGGAAGAAGAGGTATGCATGGAGCGACCACTAGGTTTTGTTCATAAAGATTTTCCACATCATGTTTGTAGGTTGAAGAAGGCACTTTATGGCCTAAAGCAAGATCCAAAAGCTTGGAACCAAAGAT
>CM035414.1:148232707-148235207 GCA_020310875.1 Ceratopteris richardii
GTGGAGAACCCTAAGCAAGGTTACAAGGTCATAGCAAGAGGAAAGAATCAAGGGAGACTCTTCACTTTGGAGGTAAATTCTCATTCCACTCAACATGTCTACTTCACATATGGAAACAAGAGGATTTCAGAGTTGGACTTGTGGCACAAGAGGATAGGTCACATCAACATACAAAGAATGAATGAAATACAATTCGAGAGGCTGGTTGAAGGTCTTCCCAACTTCCAAGGACAAGGTATGAAGCATTTATGTGAATCTTGTCAACTACGGAAGCAAGCGAGACTTCCATTCAGGAGGAGTGGCTACATAAGCCAACATCCATTGGAGTTGATACACACAGATGTGTGGGGGCCAACCAAAGAGCAATCCATTGGAGGTAACAAGTACTTTGTCACTTTTATAGATCATTGCACATGGATGGTTTGGGTTTATTTCATCAAAAACAAATCAGATGTTTTTACATGTTTCAAAGCACTCAAGGCAATGGTAGAGAAGGAAACAGGTACATATATCAAGAAGCTAAGGTCCGATGGAGGGGGAGAATATTTCTCAAATGAGTTTTCTGATTTTTTAATGGATCAATGAAATGAATGTACCTAACATGTTTTGGAGTGATGCAGCAAATACCACCTGTGTATCTAATGAATAGGGCTTCTACCTCAGGGATTCATGGCTTGACACCATACCAAGCCTATTATGGTAAGAAACCTGATCTTTCCCACTTGAAGATATTTGGATGTACTTGTTATGTACATGTGCCAAGTGAATTGAGGCACAAGCTACAACCAAAGGCAGAAAATTGTGTGTTTCTAGGATATTCAAATGATCATAAAGGTTACAGGTGCTTCAACCCAAACACAAAGGACTTGAGGATATCAAGGGATGTAGCATTTGATGAGCTACTCCCTTGGTATAAGAAGTATGATTGTATGCAAGACTATGAAGAAGAAAAGCATGGACATGATGAAGAACAAATTGACCTAGAGCTAAGCGGCCCAAGGTGTTCCATCAATGAAGATAGTTCGAGCATGAACTCACCATGGAGGGGGAGATCTTCATCAAGCTATGAAGCACAATCAATCAACAAGGGCAAAGCAACATTGGTGGAGTTGGATGAAGAAGGTAATGAAGTTGAAGATGATGAAGGACACATGATGGAGAAAGAAGCCACGTCAAAGAAAGAGATCAAGTTCCCAAGGCAAAGGAGGTTTATTCCTCCAAAAGGTGAAGAAAGGAAGTCTTCTAGAGTTAAGTATCCAACTCAAAGGTTTACTTATGATTCATACATGGCAACGCATTATGCATATATGAACAAAGTAGAAGATGATCATGAGCCCGATTGCTATGAAGATGCAAGCAGGTACACCGAATGGAAAGAGGCAATGCAAGAAGAGATCGACGCACTTGAGGAAATTCAAACATGGACTCTAGTGCCCAAGAAGGATAACATGAAGGTAATAGGTAAAATGTGGGTGTATAAAGTAAAGACGAATTCAGATGGATCTATTTCTAGGTTCAAAGCAAGATTGGTGGCCAAGGGTTTTGCACAAACCTATGGAGTGGACTTTGAAGAGACATTCAGCCCCGTGGCAAAGTTGAGCACCATTAGGACACACATTGCAATGGCTGCTAGCAAAGGATGGAAGCTTTTCTGATTGGATATCAAGAATGCCTTTCTCAATGGAGACTTGGAAGAAGAGGTATACATGGAGCAACCACTAGGTTTTGTTAATAAAGAGTTTCCACATCATGTTTGTAGGTTGAAGAAGGCACTTTATGGCCTAAAGCAAGCTCCAAGGGCTTGGAACCAAAGATTGGTGGAATATCTGATCAAATGTGGTTACAATCAATGCAAGGTGGATCCATCTCTCTTCATCAAACAAAGAGTAGATGATCTTATCATTACAGGTAATGATACAAAGGGCATTGAGGAGATCAAGGCAAAGCTTGGAAAGGAGTTTAGGATATCTGATCTTGGAGATCTTAGGTATTTTCTTGGCATTGAAGTTGTATACAAAGAAGAAGGTATTATGCTCATACAAAGGAAGTATATTCTAGACCTACTTGAGAGGTTTGGGATGCTACATTGCAAGCCTATTTCAAATCCCATGGAAGTTAATGTAAAGCTAAGCTACATTGATGGAGAGCCATTAGAGGATGTAACTTTGTATCGATCTATTGTAGGCTCTTTCAATTATGCCACAATAACTAGGCCCGACATAGCATATGGATTTGGAGTGTTATCACAATTTATGCATAGTCCAAGGACTACACACTTGCAAGCTGCAAGAAGAATGTTGGGATATCTCAAGGCCACTATAAATGAAGGATTGTTCTACTCATTTGATGATGATATGCAGGTCAAAGCTTATTCCGATGCCGATTGGGCCGGTTCGAAGGAAGATAGAAGGAGTACAAGTGGTTACCTAGTCATGCTAGGTAGCAAGATCATCTCATGGAATTCAAAGAAGCAACCCACGATGGCATTATCTTCCACCGA
>CM035414.1:148245207-148265207 GCA_020310875.1 Ceratopteris richardii
CATTGTATGGTTGGTCCCATCAAGATTATATTCATCTTGAAGCATGCCAAACAAATCATTGTTGCTCGCCATTTCACTAAAGAAAAAGAATGTGACAAGATTTTTACTTCAATGAAGCTGAAATGAGTGCTAAGATTTCAAGTCACAATCCATCATTCTGACAGTAATTGTGACTACACAAATGACTTTGAAATGGGGGTAGAACTTTAATGTCACTATCATTAGTGAAAATGTTTCTTTGATATTGAAAACCACTCTTTTATACTTCCAAGTCAATTTGCACTGTTAAAAGTGCATGCACTATGATGCAAAAAAGCAAAATCTGAGAAGGAGTTGAACCTACTCTGGCACCATTGTTGGGTGTGTGTAGAATTGTGAGACACACGAGAAGCACACACAAGGAGCACAAATGTAGCAAGACACACAAAGAAGATGCATGGCTGGAATAGCTCTCTCTATTGATGATGATCAGAATTGTTAGCTCTTCATATTGATGGTGATCAAAATTGAAGTAAGAGCTTAATAATATACCTAAGTACAAAGTACTACCACATATGAGGGAATCATGTATGTGGTAATATGGGGAAAACACATCTAACTAGCAGTAGAGTATAAAGTGTCCATGTATAGGGAAAAGGTTCACATAAAAGCTACTTGAGGAACACATAAGTGTAACAAAACATTGGAACAAAGTCATGACTATCCTCTAGAATCATCTCTTGGTCACTTGTAGGCTCAGATTGGGAGTGTATACTCTAGCTCTAAGCTACCCCCTAACTAACATAGTCCTGTGCTAGCTAGAACTTTCTCTTAGCAAAGATCTTTGTTTATCTATATTTCAATGTGTAGTTGTTTGTTTCATATGCCAAATAGCTTATCCTTTTCATATTATTGTAAGCTTTTTTTTTGTGTATAATATTAGTCTCAAAAGTTATTTTTCATTGAGTACATTGATCTTGAAAGCTCATTGGCTTGATCTCTACATATTTCCAAGTGTATGCATTTAAAGAGTAGAGATAGGCACAAGCTAACTATTTGGATAGTTATGAGTCTATCTTGTGCAAGCAAGGTGACATGGATCACATTCTACAAATCGAGTGATCTATGGCTTGTTGTAAATCCTCAAGATTGTTTTTTTTTTTGCAACATTTTACATTTTTATTCCTCTGTTTGAGAGAGCAATTCAAGTTTTGGGTGACTGAGGTAGCCAATAGAGTGGTCCTAGGAAGGGCCCATCATTCTTTTGTTGCAATAAGAGTGGAAATAACCCATCAATACATACCTCACATGTATCACATACATACAAGAACATTTGTTTTGTAGGAATGTATTTTCTTTGCATGTGGAATATTGTTTGCAAGTGGAATGTATTTTTGTAGGTAGAATTTCTTATGTAGGTGGGATGTATATTTGTAGTATAAGAGATTGATTCCTTGTTTGCCTTATAGTTAGTTTTTCGAAATTCTCTACTCTAAGGGAAATGATGCTAAAAATTGTTCTTTTCATATGGCATTATATAGAACATGCATAGTTACACACATACACACACTACATAAATAAATGAATATATATATATATATATATATATATATATATATATATATATATATATATATATATATATATATATATATATATATATATATATATATATATATGTATGTATGTATGTATGTATGTATGTATGTATGTATGTATGTATGTATGTGTGTGTGTACATATACACATGAAAGCATACATACATACCTAAACACATAAAGAATTATGGTTTAGGGATTTATACAAGAATACAAACCTAAACATATAGAAAATTTGGGTTTAAGGATTTATATAAGTATACACACTAGAAAACATAAAGAATTAGGGTTTAGGTATATACTCAAGCACAAATAGCTAAAGACATAAAAAATAGAATTTAGGAGTTTATACAAGAATACATACTCAAACACATGAAAACATAGGGTTTGATGATTTATAAAGGCATACAGACCTAAACACATAAAGAGTTATGGCTTCAAGATTTATACAAGCATATATACCTAAGCACATAAATAATTATTATTTAGGGATATGTACAAGTATACATACCAAAACACATAAGAAAAGAGCTTACGGATTTATATAAACGTACATACCTTAATAGATTAAAAAAGAAAAATAATTAGGGATGATACAAGCATACATACCTCAACACATAAAGAATCAGGGTTTAGGGTTTACATAAGCATACATGCCTAAACTCATAAAAAATATGTTTTAGGGACTTATAGAAGCATACATACCTACAAACATAAAGTGTTAGGGTTTAGAGATTTATATAAGCATATTTACTTAAACACATAATAATGAGGGTTTAGAAACCCATATAGGCATACATACACACACTCATAAAAATCTAGAGTTTATGGATTTATACAAGGATACATACCCAAAAACATATAAAATTAGGATCTAGGAATTTTTACAAGCATATATATGAGAAAAGACAAAAATAGAGTTTAGGGGCTTTTACAAGCATACATACCTAAAAAGATAAGAAAAGAGGGTTTATGGATTTATACAAGTGTACATATTAAAAAATATTAAACATTAGGGTTTTGGCATTCATAAAAGCACATATAAAACTAGGTTCTAGAGATTTATACAATAATGTAAGTTTGCAAGTATGCATATATGAAATTATGTATGTATGTATGTAAATATGAATGTATGGTTATCTATGCATGTTTCTTTAATAATCATGTTTTGTGGTTAAACAATTTGTGTTTGCATATTGCAATTATCTATGGCATCCAGCAATAGTGATCCTTGGGCTCATTTGGAGGAAAAAATAACATGTCCTTGAATATTTACAAGTATGAAATTGCAAGAAAGATAAGAATAATTATTTAGCACGTGTGGAAATATGGATAGTTTGATCGTAATATTTTATTGGTTGAAAGCTATGAATCACATGGAAGAGGCTTAATGCATTCAAGTGACATAGAGTCAATTTGTGATCTAAAGAGAGGGAGAGTATTCAACCAAGAACATGTTGAAATCAACATTGAAATAGGCAATAAAGAAATGGAAGACATGATTGATGCATTTTTTGATGATAGTACTATTTAGATGAACACAATTCTAGACATGATCATCATGAACATACAATTGACACTAAAACATCCGATGATGTATTAGGAGTGTTGGCTCAACATCCATTGTATAAAGATGCAAATATCTCTATTCCTCAAACATCTCTTTCATTTATGAATTTACAAATAGTGCAGGGATGGTCACAAGCAAGTGTTACAACTCTCTTTAGATTATTAAGAGGAAAAGTATTACTAGTAGGAAACTTAAAGCCACCATCCAGAGTGGATGCAAAAAAGCTACTCATTTATGTGGGTATGGAGTGCAACAACATCCTTGCAATTTATGTATGCAAATTATGTTTATGTAGTTTATATACAATCATGGTTATAAGTTTGATGTTCGATTAGATTTTATGTAGTTTATCATTATGATTTAGTATGCTACATCATTATGCAAAGGTGTACGGTCAAAAGTTGTTGTACAAGCATGCACATATTAATGGTTATGATGTTATAATAGGTCATGCAAGTTATGATTATGTTTTTGTTGTTATATTTATGCTTATATAGGTTCATGTTATATAGGTCTATGCATATGTAGGTGAGGTCTACTCACTCTTACATATGCACGGTTGTGATTATGTAGGTTCATGTTCTTATGGCATGCACACATTTATGGTTGTGATGCTATTGTACTTCATGCAATCTATTTTTATACCATTACTTGTATGAATTGAGTGTGTGTGGCTCAGAAATCTTTTGGGTGATTTGGGTGTCGGCCACTCTTCTACCACTACCATCTTCACTGATTGTTAGTGCACAGTGGAAATGGTGAGGACCGCTGTGTTACATGCTCGCACAAAGCACACTGACGTGAACTATCATTATGTCAAGGACAAGTTCAATGATAGAGACATCACTTTAGCATATGTGACCACATAGGATAATGTTGGAGACCTTTTTGCAAAGGCTCTTCCTTGATAGAAATTTGAAGCTTTCCATAAAGCTTTGGGATTACTTCCTTTTGTTAATTGATCTCTTTCCACATAGCTTGGCACTTCCTTATACATGAGTGCTAGCTCCTTATTCACCGCATCATGTGAACACATTTAGGATCATCGGGGCACTTTATTCCCTCTTTAGGAGTTTTTTCCCCCAGCTTGTATATATGCTTATAAGTGTAACTCATTACTCATGTTTGGACATTTCAACTCATAATTCATTTGATGTTGTGTTGTGATCCAATCTTCCCCTTCTTTGTTGTGCTTCTTGTGTGCTTCCACCCACCTAAAACTCCAACAATTAAGGTCATCCTTGATCCTTTTTTATGGATACATTTTATCACACTCATATTGATGAAGGAAGAAAGAGTAACTCTCCTCACATCATCTTGCCAAACCAAAAGAATATATATATGGATGGGCTCATGAAGCCCTTGAGCACTAGAAAGTAATCATTCGGTAGTACACCAAAACCAGGAGATTTAGAGAGTTTCCATTTACTAATGGTTTCTTTAGCCTCACCAATGGTAAGAGGTAGGTCCAAGATGGAGTCCATGTCCTTAGGGATCACGTTTTTCCCTTTCAAGAGCAATAAGGTCCCTAGCCCTCTGGATGGCCTCCCCTCACTTGGGAGTGCTAGAGAAAACATTCGTAAAGAAGCTAACAACCCCCTTAAAGTTCTCCTTAATGTTGATAGTATGCCCACCTAAATCCTTCTTTAACATAGGAATAAAATACTTTAGCTCTTCTTTTTCAACATATCAAACATGTTTTTGTTAGGCTTATCAACTTTACCAGCTAAAAATTCAATGGAAGTGACTAGAGCAGTGCAAGGTAAGAGATAGTCTTCTTTTCTTTATCTTTCTTGAAGATCAAGAATCCTATGACTAAAAATAGAGTCATTGGGGTGAGAAACCCTAATTTTGTCAATCTCTTCCACAATCGTCATTCCTTTTTTAGACCTTATTCCTTTGGCCAACATCTTGTAATGGATAAAGAGCTTTTGGTTGTCTTGAATGGTCTTCTTCTAGATAGTTAGGGGTTGTATCTCATTCCTAAAGTGGTGAGAGAGAATATCTTTGGTCTTACTCACAACACACAGGATCCTAGGCAAGGAAGGGTCTAGGTTGGGCCAACCAAATCTATGGTTAGGGCAATTCCTAAATAGCTTAAGAACCATCAATGAGTGGTTAGTTATGGTAAGGGATTATCCAAGGTCACAAGTGACTCCCAAAATCTCTTTTTATTCACCTCAGGGTAGAATCTATCTAACCTAACAACCAGAAAGGAACTTTTACTATTGTTCTAGGTAAGCAAAAAGTTAGCAGATATATGAATCAAATTCTTAGAACTCATCAAGTTGAACCAAGCAGCTTTTTCACTACCTTGTACTATTTTAGCTTGTTTCTAAGTCTATCACAAGAATCAATAACCATGTTCAAGTCTCCAAGTAATAATAAGTTATCATCAAGGGCAACCAACGCATTCCAAGAACAAGTTCTTTCTAAGAAATTATTGGAGGCATAAACACTAACCAAAGAAATTAAGGGGGCTAGTGCACTTCAAGCAATCCACTGATTAAAAGAACTAACAACAATATCAACATGCTCAATATTAGAAGAACTAACAACATGCTCAATATTGGAGGCGATCCCAATGGCCACTCCCCCTTTACCACTAGAATGATTACTATTGTACCAAGTATGATTGGAAGACAAGGTCTTGAGCTTATCCATCAACTTACAAATCAGAGATTTTGACTTCTTGCAAAAAAATAATATCAAGAATGAGGTTGATGTCCTTCATCCAATTACATACAACTTTAGCTATGATAGGACCAATCAAACACTTGATATTAAGAGAAACATCTTTAATCAAATCCATTGAGACAATCCAAGAGAAGAAGAAATCTTATATGTTAGACATACCTACTGTGGTGATTTTGAGTAGTATCAATACCAACTAATGTGTTCATATCAAACATACAAGTATAGGCGCTTTCAAAATAAGAGAAAATAATTGGAGATGAAATCATTACTTCCTATAATTTTTTGTGGGTTTAGACATTGATATCAAAGTTTTGATGGTATCTTTCCTCTTGATCTTTGTTGGAGCTGCCATTGGGGACACATCCTTCTTCACAATTATCCATAGAGACATCTTCCTAGTGAACATCTTTTTATTCTACTCGTTAATCCTTCTTTGGTCATGAATATTCAATTCTTGGAAGACTATGGTCACCATTTGTTACATTTTCACTAATATTCTTGAAAGGATGCGGAGATTGCTGACCTTCAAGGGAACTCTTTATTATAAATTTAGACCACCATTCGTTATCTATTCCTTGTCTAATGAGTAGAGTTAGAATTATATTTTGGTTGATCAGTGTCAAATGATCTAATATTCTCAATATTCTCATTATTCTCATTGAGATCCATCTTGTCTTGTTCAGAGCTTGAAAATCATCAAAAGGAATAGTAACTTCTTCCAACAAAACATCAAAGTTATAAGTCCATTTATTATTTTTTGAGGTTTTCAGCCTTGCCTTTTGACCTCAAATGTTCCGGTTTATAACAATTAAAATAGGCATTAGGTAAATTCCTATATATCACCTTTTTTTCATGAAGAGTTCAACCATCTGAATCTTTATTCTCCCAGTTGTTCCTAATCCAATGTTTCAAATCTTCTGTGGGTGGTCTTGGCCCATGACAAAGTCCAATGACCACTCTATCTATCAAGTGCATCTTCAAGTTATTAAAAGAATTCCTATCAATTATTGGTGTCGATTCTTCCATGTCTTGTTGGTTCAAATCAACACAAATCTCATGCATATTATCTTCTCCATTAAGCTTCTGCTTACCGTTCAAATGTTCATCATCAAAATAGGGCTAGAGGTTACTTGAGGCACCAGCTTTATTGAACAGAGGGTTGTTGAAACCTTGTTGGGATCATAAAAATTCGGCAAAAGAATGGTCGATCCTGAACTGGAACCAAACATATGTTTGAATGAGTCACATTTGTTACCTTGCTTATTCTCACTCAGAGAGTATACTAGTGTGTCTTAGGGAGAGCCATATGGCGTCATTTGTTGACCTCCCTCGGAAATACATAAATGAGAATATGCATTTGAAATAGAAAAAGGATACTGCTGTGGATCAAGGGAAATACGTTAGGCCTATTCTTCCAAACTTTGTCTTCATCTATAAAAGATGACAATTACATTGGAGGGGAGTTACAACAAGGGCATTCAACTTGTATTGGATATTGGTGCTTCGAGAGAAACATCTTATCCATAAATGTATATCTCCATTAGAATTCTGCATGGTTATCTATTCACGTTCTACATCTTTATGTGGTCGTACCTAAAAGATTCTAGTTCCATAAAAATGTGAATTTCATATTAAACGTTTATCCTTAAGAGTACTATCTATGTTACGGAGAAGATTGTTATGGTAGCGTATACTTTAATTGTAGAACTTCCACATAACTGGCGAAAGCTGAAGCTTAGCAAAAACTTTGATTGATCATGAAGGAAGGAGGAAGGCAATGTTCATAAACAAAGTGCTCTTGTATGGCCATTGACATTCTCGACCACCCAACTCACGGTTCTCCCTCAATTCATAGCTCGAGTTCTGTTTTTTCTTTCTCTGAATTAGAGGTTTCTACAGTTCCACCATTGTAGACGAGCTTGATTTTGTACTTTCTCTCGGGGATGTAGGTCCGGATAAGCTAGTTGCCGAGTTTCATGGGCAGTGGAGGTCATGCTGAATCTCATGAGAGTTTTTGTACTTCTGCTTATTCCTTTTCTTCCGGCAGAACTAGAGTGACCAAGGCGTGTTGATGCTTCAAGTTTCTTTCCCTTTAGAGGATCTGCACATCGACAACTTACCTGAATGAGAAAGGCATTACCAGTCATGGCATGTAAAAAGTATTAGAGCCATGGCCTTAACCTGCTTTAATTGAAGGTGGCCGTCTTTTTCGACTATATCCGTTCCTGCTTAACACAACTTGGTTTTGGCTGGCCCCATTTCGCCAAAACCAAGTTGCATATAACAACAAAGCTGCAGCATTAATAGTTCCTGTAGGCGATCGATGGACGCCCTGATGTGGTAGCTGATGAATCTTGTGGGCTATGAAGGTCGTGTTGAGTGTTATGTTTATCTTTGCGCTGCTCCAGACTCCAAGCACCCACATTCATCACTTCGCCAAAACCAAGTTGCATATAATAACAAAGCTGCAGCATTACTAGTTCCTGTAGGCGATCGATGGACGCCCTGATGTGGTATCTGCTGAATCTTGTGGGCTATGAATGCCGTCTTGAGTGTTATGCTTATCTTTGCGCTGCTCTAGACTCCCGTTTCCTACGTGACAACAGTGATCCAGGAGTCTTGGTGCTTCGCTAGATGTTATTTCCCTTGCACATGGAGATATAAGCGCATGAGAAAAGCTGGTGGGCGTCTACTTCGGCCATATTCATTGCTCCTTGAATACACTGGTTGGCATTGGAAAGCATGTAGAGCTGCAGAGTCTAGACCTGTGGAGGCTGGCCCCATTTCTTGTCGGCTTCGAGGCTGGCTCCTGAGTTCCCTCATCTCTCCAGAGTCCGGACTCAAGTTGCAGATAAGAACAAAACTGAGGCATACCAGGTGGTAAATCTGGTGATGGAAGACATGATTTTTGTAATCGCTCTTTTGTTTCCTCTTTTAATGCGAGCTTTTTTATGTAGACCTTTTTTTCTCGGCATATTGATAGTCCGGACTCCCAAATGGTATTTTCTCTGATTCATGTGTTTAGGAGTTCTTTTTCCGAGGAGGAGGAAGTGATTAATTGTGGATTCTCTGTAATCTGCGGCAGTAGATGAAAGTTCCTGCTGTCCAACTCTGATTGGTACTAAATCTCCGGGCCCACAAGAATTTGCGGCCTAGTTCCACCCTCAAAATAAAAATTCTAATAGCCGAGGTTGTTTTGGTTGAACTCCTACTTCTTAAGGCAGAGGTTGTGAGTTCGACCCTCCTCTGCGCTGCATGACATGTATGGGCCAATTTGGCCAGGTTATCCATCCAATTGTAATGACTTGGAGCCGTTCAAAGCTAATGCCTCCGAGAAGCTCTTTCTTAGTATTGCTTCGGCAATCTAACCCCTGTGCTTTGTGGGAAACAGGAGTCCCATGGGTAATATGCCCTTCATTTGTACAATTCTTCTTTCAATATATTCAAGCCAAGGTAGATTAGGCTTTGGCCAAACTTCCTCTCTAAGAAATAAATTATATTGGCAGAACATATGAATCCAAAGGTAGGGAAAGGTCTATCTCGAAATATAACGACCTCATTTATTTAATGCTATGGGGAATCTCTACTGTGTCATCAAATTGTATCCCCCTAATAAATGGAGAGATAATCTCCTAAAGCTTTTTTTTTAAGGAAGAAAGATAAGAATTGAACTAAATGGGAACTGCAAGAATGTGCAAGGGATATGCCCCCACCATATTACAAGAAAAACTTCTGGAAAATAAGGAGTGTCAGGGAAACTTTCTGTCAAATATATAGACTAAGCATTGTCATCATAAATCCACTTATACAGAGTCCTAATAATAAGAATACAAGATGTATACATGATAAGAATCAATACAAGGAAGAGACCATCATGAATCTAGTAGGAGAGTACAAAACCAAAAGAGCATTTCTCAACTTGTTGGGATTTATCCTACTCAAAAACAGTTGGATGTTGAAATCTTCACGGGAAGCCTCTTTGATTGACTTCAGACTGAGCATAGAGATTTTAACCAAATCTCTCTTGCAAGAGAAGAGAGATTTTTTCTTTCCACTATTGAAGCATTCCTAATTTTTGCTAAGCGAGATGCTCCAAAGAATTTGTGATCTCCAAGTTTTCTAGAGAACAAGTTCCATACCTTTACAATGAGGATTTCAAGATATGAAAATAATTATCAAGAAGGCCTCAGCCCTTGGGCATGCCAAAAATTGATGAAGGGCTAGATAAGATCCTCCTCCTTGCCACAAAAGCAAGAGTTCCCATGATTGATCCTATAATTCTTAAAATTTTTTTCCTATCAAGAGAACATTATGAAGGATTAGCAATTAGAGTGCTAAATGCTTAGCAAAAATAGGGAAAACCCATTAGGAAAAAAGGTGAACCCTGCATGGGCCTTGTAAGGATCCCTAATTTTTAGGGATTAAGCCTAATTCTGTTGTTGTCTAAGGGGACAAAGTGCATTTAATAGGGCACTTTTTAGTAGGCTGGAGTAGGCTTTTTTTAAGGCTTACTAGGATCCTCTCTCTCTTCTATTAGAGAGAGAGAAAGGGAATCTACTTTCCACATCATCAAACTCGAGCATGTATGGGAATAAAAAATGGATTTTTTTTTCAAAGTCTCAATTTTAGTGTCTATTTACTTGAAAGGGCTCATTTTTTAATATATATGTTAGAAGTGACTTTTTTTTAGTTTAGTTTTTTATTTTCCTTTTGGAAAAGTAATAGTTTTAAAATCCCTCCAAAAGTAGAGTGCCACATCATCAAATCCGTAACTACTCTTCACCCAAAAAATGACTTTTTCAAAATTTCATCATTTTTGGCTATTCTCAGTGGAAAAACACACTGTGAGCCATCCACATCCAAGAAAACAAAATTTTCCTGAGAAAATAATGCTGTAGCATCTCTTCCAAACAAATTTCTAGTCTCTTTCTCAGTATTGTTTAATGGTTGGAAAAGATGGTGTTGACACCTATTACAAACCTCACATTAGGAGGTCCTCATGCCCCAGCATCAACAAGTATCCATGTTTGTGTGCCCAGAGAGTTTGCTTCAAATACACAGTGCAACAATGATGTGAACTCTCAAAATGAGCGTCATGAAGCTGGAGTAAAGAATATTGATCTTTGGACTCATGGTTCATTATACCCTCCTGATCCAATGTCTTCTTACCATCCAACATTCCATAACCTCTCAACTTTACTTCAGTTCATCAGTGTCGGTAAGGCTCGGCTCTTAGGTTATTGTCAACGATTATCTACACATTCAACTGTCATTACTAAGTATTGGATTCAACAATATCAACTAAATCATACAAGGTTGGTCACTTTTGAAAGCACAATCATATCTTTACAAGAAAAGCTTGCAGAGCTTGAAAAGCATATGGAAGAAAAGGAGAGAACAATTGAGAAAATTAAAAAACACTGTCCAACACTTGAGAGAGACTCCACTTGGGATGCGACGTAGGAGACGATCATTAACATCCTTTGACTCTCTTTCAATTGGTGGTGGAGCACGCAAACGATGAGTTTTTGCGATAAGGTTTGGCTTGTATTTGTTTCTCTTTTTGGAAGACTTATATATATATATATATATATATATATATATATATATATATATATATATATATATATATATATATATATATATATATATATATATATATATATATATATATATATATATATATATATATATATATATATATATATATATATATATATATATAATTTTTTTTATTTTATTTTTTTCTTGTTATGTAGGTCATTCGTTGAAGATGTTAGTGCATCATCAACAACAGAGGATCAATTCAAGTTATTAAATTCTTGTTTGACCAACAAGCAGGTGGTAAGTATTTTGGAGTCACGGATAGGAAACCTTATCAAGAAGCAAATGATTAAAGATTTCACAAAAAAGTTACAAGATATTATCACTCCTAGAGACATGCAGATGGTATGTGATGAAGCAGGAATTAGTACTAAAGGATACAGTGCATTGTACAACCTTTTGAAGCATTCATTACAAAGAGAAGGTATTTTGTAGAATATGTTTCCATCTCCTTACAAGGTATCACCAAAGAAGTCAATGTCCAATGAAGATATAGCTAGTATTCTTGGAAACTACTTATATATAGAGGATATTATGCCTATGTCTATTTATCATTTATCTACATCCAAAAAAGAGTTGAAAAGCGCAGCTGGAAATGGATTTCCTTACACAAAGTACAACAACATATTCGTGGATTTGGAGAGGTTTCAACAGGCAATGGTTCGATTTTACAAATCTTGTGCACTATTGTTACCTTGATATACATTGTATTTTGATGTTATACAAATTTTGCTAATTTATGCAGATTGTAATACCAAATTACAGTTTATATTGAAGTTGGATGAATGCCACATCATAAAGGGACGACGAATGGAGAGATTGAGTTTGACACTCATGAATGAAGCTATGACAAATTCCATATCTGATGAAAGTAGTAACTCTAGCTCTAACTCTACATATAGTGTTCAATCCGAGAAAGAAATATGGTGGTTAGGTGCTAAGAATCCAATGATGTTCTTTCATGGATGTTTAGTAGGACCCCATGGATCACTAAAGTAATAGTTTCTCAAATTCATGGTGCAAAGCTCCACATAGAAAACTTTGGTGATTTTGAGATAGATTGGCACTTGGGTGGGGATTTAAAAACTATCAAATGCATGTTAGGTTGCAAGAAAGGTGCATCTGCTCGTTATCCATGTCCATTTTGTACTCGATCCTACAAAGTAACAAAGGGACAACAAAAAGTACTATCTAGCTTAGATGAATACATAGATGCACCTACTTCCACGGAATGGGATAGACCTTTGTTAAGGTGTCCAATGTTAGAAATACCTAACCGTGACACATTAGATAAAGATTGGAATCCCATTATTTCATTTCCATTAGTTAATGTTCACTTTTGCACATTGCATGCTTTCATGAGAATATTTGATAGATTATTGAAGCTCCACATAGAATATGCATTTTCCATGAAACCAATTGATAAATCTGTACAAGCAATCAAAAAATTGGAAGAGTTGCTTAATTCGATTGGTTGTCATGGTGGTAATGTAACTCTAGTTGTCAAAAACCTGGTGAATCGCAAAATAGTTTGCAACAAGTGTCAATGACAAGGAAGAAGGCAAGAAAATTTTTCAGAGAGGTGTAAGCCCTAAGAAAAATGAATGTAGGGAGCTATGGAAAGACTTGTGCATGATCACCACTAATAATGATTCTCAAATTGACCTTAGTAATAGGCGAAAGAAGGTTTGGTCATGCTTAGATAAGTTGGTAGGCTTAATGAGTCTTAATAGCTCCAACAAAAATGACCATCAGCTGTTTCAAGATACATTAATGGAGTTTGCAAAGTGTTTCATCCTATCTTGGGGAGAGAGCAATATTACACATTACATTGTAAGTTTTCTTATTTTTTCAATTTTCTTGTTGATAAGATTGTGTTATATGTACTTATATCATTTCAACATATTTTATTTGCACATGGAGCATTTTTTATGCATCGATATGGTTCATTGGAGATTTTTAGTACACAAGGAATGGAGAAGTCACATTACAAGGCTAGAGGTGTTTACTTCAAGAACACACGACATGGTGGTGGTGCAATGCAATCAAACTAATAGCTAATTACTAACAAGCTAATTAGTAATAGCTAATTACTGAGAACTAACTAATAACAATCTAACACCTTGTAACAACAAACCACCAACTACTTAGTAATAGCAAATTGATAACTAGCTAATTAATGAGTATTAATAACCACAAACATGGAGCTATTCATACGCTTTAAATAATTGCATCCAATGATAAAAATCCAGCTTTGAAAGTTTGAATCATTGAAGCCATATTTTTAAGAGATTGAAAGATAGATTCACATGTTGTTGCATTTATCATGTTCAAATGTCATACCTTAAGGATGCAATCAATCTCCTACGTCAATAACTCGGTCATGCATAGCTGCCTTTGTAAATGTGATTGTTCTATTTGTCATGTGGGGAAGACATCAAGGTGCAATGCTTCGACAACTACATTTCGATCCATTAGCAGCATTAGAGAGAGTATTCTACGTCCACATCAAAATGATACCACATTCCACCAGTAAAAATGTGTGATGGGTGAGTGCTCTGATTGCAGAGTAGGACATTTTAAGTGGTGTCCAAGAGAGACTAGCATTGAGGAATATCATATTCCTGTAAAGATCTTTGAAGATGTCGAGTCAATGTATGAAGGAAAAGTTCATAAAAGGAAAGAATTGATAAAGAAGGAGATGAGTCCTACAGTTGTATCATGATTATTTGAGAAAACTCTAAAGAAATTTATCAAGCACAATTTTGTTTATTTATGGCAAGCGAATCAGTTTACGATGTGTGTCTCTGAATTCCCAAGCGATGTTGTGGTTTCAATGGTTGATTTTAGAAAACTATACATTCCACGAGAAAAATGAAATACAATCTATGCATTGGTGGTCTGTATAGCTAACTATTTTTGTGCATATCACATATTTTCGTTTGGAGGGTATTCCTAAAAAGGTAATCCACTTCTTCATATCCGATGACAAGAAGCATGACACCCTTTTTGTGCAACATTGTTTCCAATTACATTGGCAATGGTTGGAGTGCTAAATCTTGAATTAAGCCAACATTGGGTATGGTTAGAATTGGTCAATTTAAAGCTAAATGTCCATTTTACTTTGTAGGACGATATGAAGGGCTAATAGGCATGACTATGATATGGAACTTCTTTGAGTCAGGGCACGGGAAGGGAGAACATGATGGTGCATGTGCATTTGTGAAAAGGACGCTAACCCATGAACAACTTAAACTTGAAGGTGCAATGCTAAAGTGCACTGCAGATGTTGTGAAATTTCTCAGGGGACATTTGTCAAAGTCAAAAGGGAGAGATGTCACACGGGTCTTCTGGGAAGTGAAGATTGACGAAGTGAAAAGGGAGAAGGCTTGGGATTATAAGGGAATATCTCAAGTCTGATCCTTGCATTTGACTCATGGGTATTCAAGATTAGGTGGACATTGCATTGGTGTTAGAGAACTAACATGTTATTGCTTTCATTGTATCCATGGTCAATGGAAATGATGCATCAACAAATTATGCCACATTCAAAATTGGATGTACCATACTTTGACTCCTATCAGTGAGTCAGATGAAGCATAAGACTCATCCTTTTCCGATTTTACATTTGAAGGTGATGGCAACTACCTATCAGATGCATTGGTAGTGGATGACAACTTTGAAGTCAATGCAGAAGAGGACAATGATGAAGGTGCAGATTTCTATTTATTAAAGTGCAGACAAGGAAAATCGTTCAATCCGAAGAATGTAATGGATGCGTGGAACAACCTGATAGCTTCAGGAACATATTATGTGGTGGGTTTATTTTATGAGAGACTAGAAGAAAATGTCTACAGGCTGTTAGAACCAAGACCACAAACTTATATGTATTCCCATCTTGTAAGATGCATTAAAATACCCATGTCACTAGTCCATGATTGTACAGACATGTTTACCATAAATGGTGATGTGTATGAGGCCATTTATAATAGTATGCCCTAGAATTTGTAATACCCATGTGATGTTGGACAACTTATTTTCTTGCACTATGTAGTACAGGATTTGACTAGATAATTATAAACTAGTTTCTTCAATAACCATTTCTGTGTTGAGAAGTTCAATCAAGTGAAACATCTACTGCCTCCCTAATAAAGCGGCTAAATGGATAGCTAGATCCCTAGTTTCTTCTGACATATGGGCTAACCTCATAAAAAGAAACACCAAGCAATTTTATATAGAAAACTATAAATCCTCGAAAGATCATTCTTTATGGGATATTATCGTGTCTCCTCACTCTTTTGTTGTTGTAGGCAGTTCCCTTTGTTGTAGATTATGGAAGGCTTGGATGGAGGTTAAAAAGGCATGTTGCCGTAATGAGGATTACTTTACTCATTCTGAATTTTTTCTTCAGGAAAGCATCTAGATTGGATGGCTATCTCCGTGGAACAATTGCAAAATGGGAATCAAAGAGCACAATTGTTGCAAGAAGGGATACTATAGTTGGGATGACCTCACTGTGAATGGTGGGGTCATTCAGGACTCTGCTATAATGAATATCACTAACTTATCTCCTGCTTGACTTCAGGTATTGCTGCTGCACAAAAAGGTGCTGCAGGAAAGGCTTCTTCAATGCACTTCCCACAGGCATGTTCACCTTGCTGATGTTGCCAGATACATGTTGTAGAAATTCAAGATATGTAGAGGGTTCAAAGACATTGAAGTGAGGTGTCTTCTTGCTATCAATACAGCCCCTCCTGAGGATTTCAACTGTCTAAACATCTGTTTAACACCTCACCCAACCAATGGAGAGATATCATTACTTAAGTTGTACTCTAGTTCCAGATTTGACATGATTTTCCTACCCAGATATATGTCCCCTGCTCCAGCAGTATTTGTTGAGTATTTATTGTAATCTATGACCATTGTGTGGGATCATGCCCTTTGTACACTTACACATACCATCATTAATGTAATCTTCTTATTGTCTTAAAAAAGAAAGGGTGGAGTGCTTATCTGTATTTGGTGAGGGTTTGCCCCTAGCACAATTTGTACCTCTTCAGTATTAATATTCATTTTTTTGTTATCTAAAAAAAAAAGAGCATGGATGAGTTCAGTTGGATTGGCTCTTTGCCTCTTGAGGCGAGGGTGGGGGTTCAATCCCTGGCTACGACAAGACACTATGTAACTCATCTAACCCTTGCTTTGTGGGATATGGGGGTCCCATGGGTAGTATGCCTGTTCACTTGTATATTTGCAATTTCAAAATTAAAGTCCAAGGGAGTAGGCTTAGACTGAACCTCCATTTCAAAAGGAAAAAAAAAAAACGTGGGAGCTTACCCCCCTCAGAACAAAACACGTACCCCTGAAAGAGATGAGCTGATGTGCAAGTGGAAGCATGATTTTGGAAGGAAATGCCATTTATGTTCCATTGGAATAGTTTGAATCCACCCATAGACTTAAAAGTTTTTTTTCATGGAAAAGAGAGATTAAATTAAATTTAGGAAATATTGTACAGCTGTGGAGGGGGCAGGCTCTCTTGGGACAATACATCTTAGAGAGAGTGACTCTCCACTATTGGTATCTAACATTACATATGATTTTTGAATATATGGCTTGATGCATAGGAGCATCAGAGATACTAGAAAGGTAGGCATGTCTAGCAAACTTCATTTCTTTCCAACAGTTGTAAATTTGATTCCTACTACCATCTCCAAAGCATCTTTTAATTCTTCCAACTTAGATATTCCATAATATTTGTGCTCTGCATAATATTTGTAGTGGTTGCACTTTTGCGTGGCTTTCAGGAGTAGCTCCCTCTGATCCATAAGCACCTATTTACAACCAAGAGATAAATCAGCAATGTCATTAATGAAGAAAGGATTCACAATATCCTGCCTAGACATCACGCTATTCCATGAGTTAAAGCCTTTTTTCCTGCACTTATTCATCTTAACAAGCAACGGAGAAGCTTCTTCAGCATTCACATGTCCAATCCATAATGAGTCTTGTGACAAAAACCAGAGATTAGAAGCAAACACTGGATTTAAGGTATAACCTTCTTTAACTTTCATCCAGGCATAGAAATATCTCTAATAATTCCTTGTTCAATTTTATCTTTGACTAACCATCCTAGAGCATCACTAGAAATAGCAAACAGAAGAGGACCAAGGGGACAACCCTATCAGATAGATCTATAAAGATTGAAGGGTTCAGAAACAGAACCATTCATAGCCACCCTACAGTTGGCATTACTTAGTGTTTTTGTCTATAATCTCGATTATGTTTGTAATCTCGATTATGTCTGTAATCTCGATTATGGTCTCGGTTTATTACATGATATATAGAAAGACTCTCTTCATCCAGAGGAATTAATCTGGAAATAATATCTGCATACTCAATATGATCTGAGGCTATTAACCATTTCCAAAGTTGATCACACTGAATTCCTGACAGTAGTTAAGTCTTTCACTGATTGTCATCTTTGGTAATGTTAGAAAACATCTTCTAATGTTGTAAAATAACCTGTACGCAGTAGTATCAATTATCAATGTATTGTCAGGCCCGTACTCCACATTCTTGTCCCAAAAATGAGCCAACTTCTTGAGATGGATTGAAAAATTCCAAAAACACTAATCCCTCCCCCAAATATCCATAACTTTTCTCCTGAACATCGAAAAAATTGTATCAATACATTTGTTGACCTCGTGTAGATCATAGGCACTCCAAATCTAGACATTGAAATGTTCAAGGCACCATTTAAGAAAAGCATTACTATCAGGAAAGGCGTGCTTACTTTGGATATTCATAAATACTTCAACTTCCAGAATCAGAGCCCTAGGTTGTAAATCCTTGTAAATAGGTTTCAATTCCTGTATCTCCTCCTCTGTCAAGCCACGTTGAATCTTTGGAGGGTCCGTCCTCACTTTGAAACTATTTAATACTATCCAAATCATATCATTGTGAAAAGGCATCATGAGAGGAACGATTGTAAAACTCTTACAAATGCGTTCCTAATGTTTATGATGGCATTAAGACTTCAAATTATTTCCAAATTGGTGTTTACGTTATGGACAAATGCCATTTTGCCCATATAATACCAAAAGAAGAATTGTTTACATCATTACAATCAATGACACAATTGAGCTATCAAATATGTATAGGGTATATAATAGGAAGCAGAGACAACAAAATATTTTAATAACATCGATACAAAATAGGCTAATAAAAAATTGTGATGATAGCTAATAGATTTGGATGATGCCACATGTGCGGATAGTAACCATTACAAAGGACAATGATGTAAGAGGGTGAATAATAGTACTATTCTTTCAAAAGATTCTCTATATCAGGTACACCACCTCCGTTTAAGTGTGACCGAGTAGTCTGCCGCCTTGTAATTGGGTGCAAATGGCTTGGCTTCTTGTGTTGTTTCACATGTACTTGCAAATTTCTTTTTTCATTTGCCATAAACTGCGCTAGAGTGGCATCCTCTTGTACATGAACACCTACAACTTTTGTTGGGGATCCACACATGTCAGAATTTGAGGCTGGATTACAATAGTTTTGCTTCAAGGAGGTTTCATTTGTAGCATTTGTTTGAAGAACATCTCTATTTGGACTCTGATTAGGATCAAAAGTTGTATTCTACAGATGAACTTTGTTTGAACAAACAACACGATCATTATCAACTACAGAGTTGTGACAAGCTAGATGAATATCTGAGCTACTAATTGGATCAAGAACATTCTCAATCATTCTATCTAGACCACTATGAAAGTCAATGCGTGTGGACTCCGCATCATGCATGTTGTCAATTGGACAAGGATCCACACTAGCATCCATTGCAGACGGTGTTTGGAGGAAGGATGGAATATTTTCTTTCTCTTTTGATGATGAATATTGGGCATAAGTCTTACTTTCAGCAAATGGTGTACGTCCAACAATCTCACTTGTCCCAAGCTCTCTATCGTATGCAGCATGAGCATTGTTGGTAATTGTTCCTATTGAGGTACGAGCAACTGCTTAGCACAATGAAACCAACTAGATTAGTGTTCCACTAGAGGGCTAAAGAGTAAGAAAGAGATAGTTGATGGATGACTTATTGCCAACAACTAACAAAAAATTAGATCCTTAGTAATCGTGAATTAGTAACAAGCTAATTAGTAATAGCTAACTACTAAAAACTATTGAACAATCAGCTACTTAGTAATAGCTAATTAGTAACAAGCTAATTAGTAATAGTTAATTACAAACAACTAACCAAGAACTAGTTACTTCATAATAGCTACTTAGTAACAAGCCAATTAATAATGGCTAGTTCTTAATATTGAATTAATAATAGCTAATTAGTAATAGCTAATTAGTAATAGCTAATTCGTAATAGCTAATTTGCCATAGCTAATTAATAATAGCTAATTAATAATAGCTAATTCATAATAGCTAATTTGTAATAGCTAATCATTAATAGCAAATCAATAATAGCTAATTAGTAATAGGTACTTATTACTAGTTGATCGATAATAGCTAATTAGTAATAACTACTTATTGATAGC
>CM035414.1:148270207-148277707 GCA_020310875.1 Ceratopteris richardii
TGTAGGGAGCTATGGAAAGACTTGTGCATGATCACCACTAATAATGATTCTCAAATTGACCTTAGTAATAGGCGAAAGAAGGTTTGGTCATGCTTAGATAAGTTGGTAGGCTTAATGAGTCTTAATAGCTCCAACAAAAATGACCATCAGCTGTTTCAAGATACATTAATGGAGTTTGCAAAGTGTTTCATCCTATCTTGGGGAGAGAGCAATATTACACATTACATTGTAAGTTTTCTTATTTTTTCAATTTTCTTGTTGATAAGATTGTGTTATATGTACTTATATCATTTCAACATATTTTATTTGCACATGGAGCATTTTTTATGCATCGATATGGTTCATTGGAGATTTTTAGTACACAAGGAATGGAGAAGTCACATTACAAGGCTAGAGGTGTTTACTTCAAGAACACACGACATGGTGGTGGTGCAATGCAATCAAACTAATAGCTAATTACTAACAAGCTAATTAGTAATAGCTAATTACTGAGAACTAACTAATAACAATCTAACACCTTGTAACAACAAACCACCAACTACTTAGTAATAGCAAATTGATAACTAGCTAATTAATGAGTATTAATAACCACAAACATGGAGCTATTCATACGCTTTAAATAATTGCATCCAATGATAAAAATCCAGCTTTGAAAGTTTGAATCATTGAAGCCATATTTTTAAGAGATTGAAAGATAGATTCACATGTTGTTGCATTTATCATGTTCAAATGTCATACCTTAAGGATGCAATCAATCTCCTACGTCAATAACTCGGTCATGCATAGCTGCCTTTGTAAATGTGATTGTTCTATTTGTCATGTGGGGAAGACATCAAGGTGCAATGCTTCGACAACTACATTTCGATCCATTAGCAGCATTAGAGAGAGTATTCTACGTCCACATCAAAATGATACCACATTCCACCAGTAAAAATGTGTGATGGGTGAGTGCTCTGATTGCAGAGTAGGACATTTTAAGTGGTGTCCAAGAGAGACTAGCATTGAGGAATATCATATTCCTGTAAAGATCTTTGAAGATGTCGAGTCAATGTATGAAGGAAAAGTTCATAAAAGGAAAGAATTGATAAAGAAGGAGATGAGTCCTACAGTTGTATCATGATTATTTGAGAAAACTCTAAAGAAATTTATCAAGCACAATTTTGTTTATTTATGGCAAGCGAATCAGTTTACGATGTGTGTCTCTGAATTCCCAAGCGATGTTGTGGTTTCAATGGTTGATTTTAGAAAACTATACATTCCACGAGAAAAATGAAATACAATCTATGCATTGGTGGTCTGTATAGCTAACTATTTTTGTGCATATCACATATTTTCGTTTGGAGGGTATTCCTAAAAAGGTAATCCACTTCTTCATATCCGATGACAAGAAGCATGACACCCTTTTTGTGCAACATTGTTTCCAATTACATTGGCAATGGTTGGAGTGCTAAATCTTGAATTAAGCCAACATTGGGTATGGTTAGAATTGGTCAATTTAAAGCTAAATGTCCATTTTACTTTGTAGGACGATATGAAGGGCTAATAGGCATGACTATGATATGGAACTTCTTTGAGTCAGGGCACGGGAAGGGAGAACATGATGGTGCATGTGCATTTGTGAAAAGGACGCTAACCCATGAACAACTTAAACTTGAAGGTGCAATGCTAAAGTGCACTGCAGATGTTGTGAAATTTCTCAGGGGACATTTGTCAAAGTCAAAAGGGAGAGATGTCACACGGGTCTTCTGGGAAGTGAAGATTGACGAAGTGAAAAGGGAGAAGGCTTGGGATTATAAGGGAATATCTCAAGTCTGATCCTTGCATTTGACTCATGGGTATTCAAGATTAGGTGGACATTGCATTGGTGTTAGAGAACTAACATGTTATTGCTTTCATTGTATCCATGGTCAATGGAAATGATGCATCAACAAATTATGCCACATTCAAAATTGGATGTACCATACTTTGACTCCTATCAGTGAGTCAGATGAAGCATAAGACTCATCCTTTTCCGATTTTACATTTGAAGGTGATGGCAACTACCTATCAGATGCATTGGTAGTGGATGACAACTTTGAAGTCAATGCAGAAGAGGACAATGATGAAGGTGCAGATTTCTATTTATTAAAGTGCAGACAAGGAAAATCGTTCAATCCGAAGAATGTAATGGATGCGTGGAACAACCTGATAGCTTCAGGAACATATTATGTGGTGGGTTTATTTTATGAGAGACTAGAAGAAAATGTCTACAGGCTGTTAGAACCAAGACCACAAACTTATATGTATTCCCATCTTGTAAGATGCATTAAAATACCCATGTCACTAGTCCATGATTGTACAGACATGTTTACCATAAATGGTGATGTGTATGAGGCCATTTATAATAGTATGCCCTAGAATTTGTAATACCCATGTGATGTTGGACAACTTATTTTCTTGCACTATGTAGTACAGGATTTGACTAGATAATTATAAACTAGTTTCTTCAATAACCATTTCTGTGTTGAGAAGTTCAATCAAGTGAAACATCTACTGCCTCCCTAATAAAGCGGCTAAATGGATAGCTAGATCCCTAGTTTCTTCTGACATATGGGCTAACCTCATAAAAAGAAACACCAAGCAATTTTATATAGAAAACTATAAATCCTCGAAAGATCATTCTTTATGGGATATTATCGTGTCTCCTCACTCTTTTGTTGTTGTAGGCAGTTCCCTTTGTTGTAGATTATGGAAGGCTTGGATGGAGGTTAAAAAGGCATGTTGCCGTAATGAGGATTACTTTACTCATTCTGAATTTTTTCTTCAGGAAAGCATCTAGATTGGATGGCTATCTCCGTGGAACAATTGCAAAATGGGAATCAAAGAGCACAATTGTTGCAAGAAGGGATACTATAGTTGGGATGACCTCACTGTGAATGGTGGGGTCATTCAGGACTCTGCTATAATGAATATCACTAACTTATCTCCTGCTTGACTTCAGGTATTGCTGCTGCACAAAAAGGTGCTGCAGGAAAGGCTTCTTCAATGCACTTCCCACAGGCATGTTCACCTTGCTGATGTTGCCAGATACATGTTGTAGAAATTCAAGATATGTAGAGGGTTCAAAGACATTGAAGTGAGGTGTCTTCTTGCTATCAATACAGCCCCTCCTGAGGATTTCAACTGTCTAAACATCTGTTTAACACCTCACCCAACCAATGGAGAGATATCATTACTTAAGTTGTACTCTAGTTCCAGATTTGACATGATTTTCCTACCCAGATATATGTCCCCTGCTCCAGCAGTATTTGTTGAGTATTTATTGTAATCTATGACCATTGTGTGGGATCATGCCCTTTGTACACTTACACATACCATCATTAATGTAATCTTCTTATTGTCTTAAAAAAGAAAGGGTGGAGTGCTTATCTGTATTTGGTGAGGGTTTGCCCCTAGCACAATTTGTACCTCTTCAGTATTAATATTCATTTTTTTGTTATCTAAAAAAAAAAGAGCATGGATGAGTTCAGTTGGATTGGCTCTTTGCCTCTTGAGGCGAGGGTGGGGGTTCAATCCCTGGCTACGACAAGACACTATGTAACTCATCTAACCCTTGCTTTGTGGGATATGGGGGTCCCATGGGTAGTATGCCTGTTCACTTGTATATTTGCAATTTCAAAATTAAAGTCCAAGGGAGTAGGCTTAGACTGAACCTCCATTTCAAAAGGAAAAAAAAAAAACGTGGGAGCTTACCCCCCTCAGAACAAAACACGTACCCCTGAAAGAGATGAGCTGATGTGCAAGTGGAAGCATGATTTTGGAAGGAAATGCCATTTATGTTCCATTGGAATAGTTTGAATCCACCCATAGACTTAAAAGTTTTTTTTCATGGAAAAGAGAGATTAAATTAAATTTAGGAAATATTGTACAGCTGTGGAGGGGGCAGGCTCTCTTGGGACAATACATCTTAGAGAGAGTGACTCTCCACTATTGGTATCTAACATTACATATGATTTTTGAATATATGGCTTGATGCATAGGAGCATCAGAGATACTAGAAAGGTAGGCATGTCTAGCAAACTTCATTTCTTTCCAACAGTTGTAAATTTGATTCCTACTACCATCTCCAAAGCATCTTTTAATTCTTCCAACTTAGATATTCCATAATATTTGTGCTCTGCATAATATTTGTAGTGGTTGCACTTTTGCGTGGCTTTCAGGAGTAGCTCCCTCTGATCCATAAGCACCTATTTACAACCAAGAGATAAATCAGCAATGTCATTAATGAAGAAAGGATTCACAATATCCTGCCTAGACATCACGCTATTCCATGAGTTAAAGCCTTTTTTCCTGCACTTATTCATCTTAACAAGCAACGGAGAAGCTTCTTCAGCATTCACATGTCCAATCCATAATGAGTCTTGTGACAAAAACCAGAGATTAGAAGCAAACACTGGATTTAAGGTATAACCTTCTTTAACTTTCATCCAGGCATAGAAATATCTCTAATAATTCCTTGTTCAATTTTATCTTTGACTAACCATCCTAGAGCATCACTAGAAATAGCAAACAGAAGAGGACCAAGGGGACAACCCTATCAGATAGATCTATAAAGATTGAAGGGTTCAGAAACAGAACCATTCATAGCCACCCTACAGTTGGCATTACTTAGTGTTTTTGTCTATAATCTCGATTATGTTTGTAATCTCGATTATGTCTGTAATCTCGATTATGGTCTCGGTTTATTACATGATATATAGAAAGACTCTCTTCATCCAGAGGAATTAATCTGGAAATAATATCTGCATACTCAATATGATCTGAGGCTATTAACCATTTCCAAAGTTGATCACACTGAATTCCTGACAGTAGTTAAGTCTTTCACTGATTGTCATCTTTGGTAATGTTAGAAAACATCTTCTAATGTTGTAAAATAACCTGTACGCAGTAGTATCAATTATCAATGTATTGTCAGGCCCGTACTCCACATTCTTGTCCCAAAAATGAGCCAACTTCTTGAGATGGATTGAAAAATTCCAAAAACACTAATCCCTCCCCCAAATATCCATAACTTTTCTCCTGAACATCGAAAAAATTGTATCAATACATTTGTTGACCTCGTGTAGATCATAGGCACTCCAAATCTAGACATTGAAATGTTCAAGGCACCATTTAAGAAAAGCATTACTATCAGGAAAGGCGTGCTTACTTTGGATATTCATAAATACTTCAACTTCCAGAATCAGAGCCCTAGGTTGTAAATCCTTGTAAATAGGTTTCAATTCCTGTATCTCCTCCTCTGTCAAGCCACGTTGAATCTTTGGAGGGTCCGTCCTCACTTTGAAACTATTTAATACTATCCAAATCATATCATTGTGAAAAGGCATCATGAGAGGAACGATTGTAAAACTCTTACAAATGCGTTCCTAATGTTTATGATGGCATTAAGACTTCAAATTATTTCCAAATTGGTGTTTACGTTATGGACAAATGCCATTTTGCCCATATAATACCAAAAGAAGAATTGTTTACATCATTACAATCAATGACACAATTGAGCTATCAAATATGTATAGGGTATATAATAGGAAGCAGAGACAACAAAATATTTTAATAACATCGATACAAAATAGGCTAATAAAAAATTGTGATGATAGCTAATAGATTTGGATGATGCCACATGTGCGGATAGTAACCATTACAAAGGACAATGATGTAAGAGGGTGAATAATAGTACTATTCTTTCAAAAGATTCTCTATATCAGGTACACCACCTCCGTTTAAGTGTGACCGAGTAGTCTGCCGCCTTGTAATTGGGTGCAAATGGCTTGGCTTCTTGTGTTGTTTCACATGTACTTGCAAATTTCTTTTTTCATTTGCCATAAACTGCGCTAGAGTGGCATCCTCTTGTACATGAACACCTACAACTTTTGTTGGGGATCCACACATGTCAGAATTTGAGGCTGGATTACAATAGTTTTGCTTCAAGGAGGTTTCATTTGTAGCATTTGTTTGAAGAACATCTCTATTTGGACTCTGATTAGGATCAAAAGTTGTATTCTACAGATGAACTTTGTTTGAACAAACAACACGATCATTATCAACTACAGAGTTGTGACAAGCTAGATGAATATCTGAGCTACTAATTGGATCAAGAACATTCTCAATCATTCTATCTAGACCACTATGAAAGTCAATGCGTGTGGACTCCGCATCATGCATGTTGTCAATTGGACAAGGATCCACACTAGCATCCATTGCAGACGGTGTTTGGAGGAAGGATGGAATATTTTCTTTCTCTTTTGATGATGAATATTGGGCATAAGTCTTACTTTCAGCAAATGGTGTACGTCCAACAATCTCACTTGTCCCAAGCTCTCTATCGTATGCAGCATGAGCATTGTTGGTAATTGTTCCTATTGAGGTACGAGCAACTGCTTAGCACAATGAAACCAACTAGATTAGTGTTCCACTAGAGGGCTAAAGAGTAAGAAAGAGATAGTTGATGGATGACTTATTGCCAACAACTAACAAAAAATTAGATCCTTAGTAATCGTGAATTAGTAACAAGCTAATTAGTAATAGCTAACTACTAAAAACTATTGAACAATCAGCTACTTAGTAATAGCTAATTAGTAACAAGCTAATTAGTAATAGTTAATTACAAACAACTAACCAAGAACTAGTTACTTCATAATAGCTACTTAGTAACAAGCCAATTAATAATGGCTAGTTCTTAATATTGAATTAATAATAGCTAATTAGTAATAGCTAATTAGTAATAGCTAATTCGTAATAGCTAATTTGCCATAGCTAATTAATAATAGCTAATTAATAATAGCTAATTCATAATAGCTAATTTGTAATAGCTAATCATTAATAGCAAATCAATAATAGCTAATTAGTAATAGGTACTTATTACTAGTTGATCGATAATAGCTAATTAGTAATAACTACTTATTGATAGCTAGTTTGTAATAGCTAATTCATAATAGCTAATTTGTAATAGCTAATTTGTAATAGCTAATTTGTAATAGCTAATTCATAATAGCTAGTCAATAATAGCTAATCTGTAATACCTAATTAGTAATAGCTAATTCATAATAGCTAATTCGTAATAGCTAATCAGTAATAGCTAATTAATAATAGCTAATCAATAATAGCTAATTAATAATCCCGAATTAGTAACAAGCTAATTAGTGATAGCTAACTACCAACAACTATCAAACAATCAGCTACTTAGTAATAGCTAATCAACAATAGCTAATTACGAACAACTAACCAAGAACTAGTTACTTCGTAATAGCTACTTAGTAACAAGGTAATTCGTAATGGCTAATTCATAATAGCGAATTAATAATAGCTAATTAGTAATAGCTAATTAGTAATAGATAATTAGTAATAGCTAATTAATAATAGCTAATTAGTAATAGATAATTAGTAATAGCTAATTTATAATAGCTAATTCACCATAGCTAATTAGTAATAGCTAATTCCTAATAGCTAATTTGTAAAAGCTAA
>CM035414.1:148297707-148302707 GCA_020310875.1 Ceratopteris richardii
ACTCAAGAATGAGCTTAAAAACCTTAGGAAGAGCTCAGGGAGTAGCATAAATGACTACATACTTAAGGTCAAGGAGTTATCAGATGCATTGGGATCCATTGGAAGCCACGTAGACGATGACGATCTTGTGGCTTATACTCTCAATGGTTTGAGAGATGATGAGAAGTGGAAACCCTTTACCACTTCAGTATATGTAAGGGATAATCTTCTCGATTTTGAGCAATTGGTTGCTCTCATGGTCACCGAAGAAATGAACATAGGTGGAAGTTCAACTAAAAGCAAGGATGCACAAGTTTTCTATGCAGGTAATCAAAGGGGCAAAGGAAGACGAGGGCAAGGAAGGGGCAAAGGAAGGTTTGGAGGAACGCAAGGCCACTCAAGCAATCAAGGACATGACCAAGGCACCTCATCACAAAGAGGGAGAGGAAGAAAAAGAGGAAGAGGAGGACGACATCAACAAAACAGGAATCAAGATGGCGAAGGATGTTACATATGTGGCAAGTTTGGCCAATATGCTAGAGATTGCTACCAAGGAGGAAACCAAAGGAGCTATAATCAAGGTTCTTCATACAAAGGCCAAGGTAATTATGCTTCTACAAGTTCAGAAAATCACAATCTCTTGATGATGCACATGAATAGGAATTCAAGCAAAGTAGATAACACTTGGTATATTGATAGTGGATGTAGCAACCATATGAGTTGCAATTCTTCTTGGTTTACTAATCTACATGTTCCCAAAGGTAAAGGACATGTAGAAACAGGTGATGATACAGCCCATGAGATCTCCCATGTTGGAGATGTAGCTTTGGAGGACAAGGAGGAAGGAAGATGTCTCAAGGATGTCTTGCATGTACCTACCATCACAAAGAACTTGGTGTCCGTTGGGCAAATGGTTGAAAGAGGCTATCAAGTAAGGTTCAACAAAGGTGGATGCTTTGTGGAGAACCCTAAGCAAGGTTACAAGGTCATAGCAAGAGGAAAGAAGCAAGGGAGACTCTTCACTTTGGAGGTAAATTCTCATTCCACTCAACATGTCTACTTCACATATGGAAACAAGATGATTTCGGAGTTGGACTTGTGGCACAAGAGGATAGGTCACATCAACATACAAAGAATGAAGGAAATGCAATTCAAGAGGCTGGTTGAAGGTCTTCCCAACTTCCAAGGACAAGGTATGAAGCATTTATGTGAATCTTGTCAACTAGGGAAGCAAGCGAGACTTCCATTCAAGAAGAGTGGCTACATAAGCCAACATCCATTGGAGTTGATACATACAGTTGTGTGGGGGCCAACCAAAGAGAAATCCATTGGAGGTAACAAGTACTTTGTCACTTTTATAGATGATTGCACAAGGATGATTTGGGTTTATTTCATAAAAAGCAAATCATATGTGTTTACATGTTTCAAAGCATTCAAGGCAATGGTAGAAAAGGAAACAGGTACATATATCAAGAAGCTAAGGTCCGATGGAGGGGGAGAATACTTCTCCAATGAGTTTTCTGATTTTTTAATGGATCAATGCATCAAGAGGCAAGTAACATGCAGGTACACACCCGAACAAAATGGAGTAACAGAGAGAAAGAATAGATACATTGCCGAGATCGCTAGAGCAATGCTTAATGAGATGAATGTCCCTAACATGTTTTGGAGTGATGCAGCAAATACCGCTGTGCATCTTATGAATAGGGCTCCTACCTCCGGGATCCATGGCTTGACACCATATCAAGCCTATTATGGTAAGAAACCTGATCTTTCCCACTTGAAGATATTTGGATGTACTTGTTATGTACATGTGCCAAGTGAATTGAGGCACAAGCTACAACCAAAGGCAGAAAAGTGTGTGTTTCTAGGATATTCAAATGATCATAAAGGTTACAGGTGCTTCAACCCAAACACAAAGGTTTTGAGGATATCAAGGGATGTAGCATTTGATGAGCTACTCCCTTGGTATAAGAAGTATGATTGTATGCAGGACTATGAAGAAGAAAAGCATGGACATGATGAAGAACAAATCGACCTAGAGCTAAGCGGCCCAAGGTGTTCCATCAATGAAGATAGTTCAAGCATGAACTCACCATGTAGGGGGAAATCTTCATCAAGCTATGGAGCACAATCAATCAACAAAGGCAAAGCAACATTGGTGGAGTTGGATGAAGAAGGTAATGAAGTTGAAGATGATGAAGGACACATGATGGAGAAAGAAGCCACGTCAAAGAAAGAGATCAAGTTCCCAAGGCAAAGGAGGTTTATTCCTCTAAAAGGTGAAGAAAGGAAGTCTTCTAGAGTTAAGTATCCAACTCAAAGGTTTACTTATGATTCATACATGGCAACAAATTATGCATATATGAACAAAGTAGTAGAAGATCATGAGCCCAATTGCTATGAAGATGCAAGCAGGTACACCGAATGGAAAGAGGCAATGCAAGAAGAGATCGACGCACTTGAGGAAAATCAAACATGGACTCTAGTACCCAAGAAGGATAACATGAAGGTAATAGGTAATAAGTGGGTGTATAAAGTAAAGAGGAATTCAGATGCATCTATTTCTAGGTTCAAAGCAAGATTGGTGGCCCAGGGTTTTGCACAAACCTATGGAGTGGACTTTGAAGAGACATTCAGCCCCGTGGCAAAGATGAGCACCATTAGGACACTCATTGCAATGGCTGCTAGCAAAGGATGGAAGCTTTTCCAATTTGATATCAAGAATGCCTTTCTCAATGGAGACTTGGAAGAAGAGGTATACATGGAGCAACCACTAGCTTTTGTTCATAAAGAGTTTCCACATCATGCTTGTAGGTTGAAAAAGGCACTTTATGGCCTAAAGCAAGCTCCAAGGGCTTGGAACCAAAGATTGGTGGACTATTTGATCAAATGTGGTTACAATCAATGCAAGGCGGATCCATCTCTCTTCATCAAACAAAGAGGAGAACTTGTAGTCTACATGTGTGTGTATGTAGATGATCTTATCATTACAGGTAATGATACAAAGGGCATTGAGGAGATCAACGCAAAGCTTGGAAAGGAGTTTAGGATACCTGATCTCGGATATCTTAGGTATTTTCTTGGCATTGAAGTTGTATACAAAGAAGAAGGTATTATGCTCATACAAAGGAAGTATATTCTAGACCTACTTGAGAGGTTTGGGATGCTACATTGCAAGCCTATTTCAAATCCCATGGAAGTCAGTGTAAAGCTAAGCTCCATTGATGGAGAGCCATTAGAGGATGTAACTTTGTATCGATCTATTGTAGGCTCTTTCAATTATGCCACAATAACTAGGCTTGACATAGCATATGGAGTTGGAGTGTTATCACAATTTATGCATAGTCCAAGGACTACACACTTGCAAGCTGCAAGAAGAATGTTACGATATCTCAAGGCCACTATAAATGAAGGATTGTTCTATTCATTTGATGATGATATGCAGGTCAAAGCTTATTCTGATGCGGATTGGGCCGGTTCCAAGGAGGATAGAAGAAGTGCAAGTGGTTACCTAGTCATGCTAGGTAGCAAGATCATCTCATGGATTTCAAAAAAGCAACCCACGGTGGCACTATCTTCCAACGAGGCTGAGTATAGAGCTTTGGCTCAAGTCACATGTGAGCTAATGTGGATTAAGAAGTTATTTATGGAGCTTATTTTGCAGGTTGACACATATCCAATTTTTTGTGACAACATGAGTAGCATTCATCTAGCATCAAATCTTGTCTATCATGCTAGAACCAAGCATATTGAAGTGCACTATCACTTCATAAGGGAAAAGGTGATATCCAAGGAAGTTTCAGTACATCATATGGTACCAAGGACCAAGTTTCCGACATGTTTACAAAGGCGTTGGATGGAATGAAGATTTCAAAATTCAAGCAATGCATCAACATGAAGGAGCTTGGATGAGGACAAAGAATTGAAGCTTGAGGGGGAGTGTTAAAAGTCAAGCTTCAAGCTACAAATTCGTGGGGAATCTTTTATGGACATGTGGAGCAATCAAAGGAAGCCAAAAGCCACAAGGTTCCATCAAGAAAAGTCACTCAACCACTCTCCAAGTCATCTCAACTAATTCCTCCAAGTTAGGAGGCTGATTTGGAAAGGTAAGTCCTAGATTTTAGGGGCACACTTCTCACTATAAAAGGAGCATGTATCCCGACTTATTTTGGGCCATCTTCTTGGAGTTTTAGCTCATGTAAAGTGAGCACTAAGTGTTGGAGTTGTGATAAGCAAGCCCCTTGCTTAAGCTAGCCCCTTGCTTAAGCTAGCCCCTTGCTTAAGCTAGCCCCCTGCTTGCTTGTTTGTTTTCTTTTAGTAGGCATTTCTATGTGTGTGCGCAGGCAGTGTTGCAACTCTCTACCCCTGAGTTGTTAGCATTGGTTCTCCCTCATATTGTATCGATTTGATGTAGTTCTTGTCTCATTGGATAGCTATTAGAGTCTATTTTATGCTCACAAATTCTCTCAAGCATTCTCTGAGTAATCTGGGAGAAACTTTCATTTTAGTGAAGTTGTGTGATTGATATCTCTCTCTGTGTGTAGGCTTTGTTGGAAATATTTTGCTCTCTGTTGTAAGGGCTGGTTCTCCTTCTCTATTTATCCATTTGCTATAATTTTGGTGTCATTGGGTAGCTATTAGAGTGCTCTAAAGTTCACCCAAGTTTGAAATTCATTCTCCGTATAATCCCTGAGAAAAGCTTGCTGGAGTGAAGTGAGGTCTCTGCTTGACTAGCAGTTGTGAGCATTCAACTAGCTCATGTTGAAGACATTGTTTCTCTTTGTGTAAGCATCCATTTGAAGTAAAATTTGTTTTGTTGGAAAGCTCTTGGTGTCTTCTACAGGTCTACAAAATTTCACTCATTCTCTGCATATGCTCTGAGTAAGAGCACTTTTGGTGTGCAGAGGTCAAGGAAGGATACCTGTGGAGGTCATTCGCGCTTCGTCGTTGCTTAGGGGTTGAGATACTTCCCCCATCATACATATACATATACATATACATATACATATACATATACA
>CM035414.1:148307707-148335207 GCA_020310875.1 Ceratopteris richardii
TAGATGCTTACACAAAGAGAAACAATGTCTACAACATGAGCTAGTTGAATGCTTACAACTGCTAGTGAAATAGAGACCTCACTTCACTCCAGCAAGCTTTTCTCAGAGATTATACAGAGAATGAATCTCAAACTTGGGTCAACTTTAGAGCACTCTAATAGATATCCAATGAGACAATAATTACAATGAGAGAAGAATTAGAATAGACTCTAATAGCTATCCAATGAGACAAGAATTACATCAAATGGATACAATATGAGGGAGAACCAATGCTAACAACTCAGGGGTAGAGAGTTGCAACACTGCTTGCACACACACATAGATACGCCTACGAAAAGAAAACAAACAAGCAAGAAAGGGGCTAGCTTAAGCAAAGGGCTTGCTTATCACAACTCCAGCACTTAGTGCTCACTTTACATGAGCTAAAACTCCAAGAAAATGGCCCAAAAGGAGTCGGGATACATGCTCCTATTATAGTGAGAAGTGTGCCCCTAAAATCTAGGAACTACCTTTCCAAATCAGCCTCCTAACTTGGAGGACTTAGTTAAGATGACTTGGGGTGTGGTTGAGTGACTTTTCTTGATGGAATCTCGTGGCTTTTGGCTTCCTTTGATTGCTCCACATGTCCATTAAAGATTTCCCACGAGTTTGTAGCTTGAAGCTTGACTTTTAACACTCCCCCTCAAGCTTCAATTCTTTGTCCTCATCAAAGCTCCTTCATGTTTATGCATTGCTTGAATTTGGAAATCTTCATCCCATCCAAAGCATTTGTAAACATGTCAGCAACTTGGTCCTTGGTACGAATATGATGTACTGAAACTTCCTTGGATATCACCTTTTCCTTATGAAGTGATAGTGCACTTCAATATGCTTGGTTCTAGCATGATAAACAGGATTTGATGCTAGATGAATGCTACTCATGTTGTCACAAAAAATTGGATATGTGTCAACCTGCAAATTAAGCTCCATAAATAACTTCTTAATCCACATTAGCTCACATGTGACTTGAGCCAAAGCTCTATACTCAGCCTCAATGGAAGATAATGCCACCGTGGGTTGCTTCTTTGAAATCCATGAGATGATCTTGCTACCTGGTATGACTAGGTAACCACTTGTACTTCTTCTATCCTCCTTGGAACCGGCCCAATCCGCATCAGAATAAGCTTTGACCTGCATATCATCATCAAATGAATAGAACAATCCTTGATTTATAGTGGCCTTGACATATCGTAACATTCTTCTTGCAGCTTGCAAGTGTGTAGTCCTTGGACTATGCATAAATTATGATAACACTCCAACTCCATATGCTATGTGAGGCCTTGTTATTGTGGCATAATTGAAAGAGCCTACAATAGATCGATACAAAGTTACATCCTCTAATGGCTCTCCATCAATGGATCTTAGCTTTACATTAACTTCCATGTGATTTGAAATAGGCTTGCAATGTAGCATCCCAAACCTCTCAAATAGGTTTAGAATATACTTCCTTTCTATGAGCATAATACCTTCTTCTTTGTATACAACTTCAATGCCAAGAAAATACCTAAGATCTCCAAGATCAGATATTCTAAACTCATTTCCAGGCTTTGCCTTGATCTCCTCAATGCCCTTTGTATCATTACCTGTAATGATAAGATCATCTACATACACACACATGTAGACTACAAGTTCTCCTCTTTGCTTGATGAAGAGAGATGGATCCGCCTTGCATTGATTGTAACAACATTTGATCAAATAGTCCACCAATCTTTGGTTCCAAGCCCTTGGAGCTTGCTTTAGGCCATAAAGTGCCTTCTTCAACCTACAAACATGATGTGGAAACTCTTTATGAACAAAACCTAGTGGTTGCTCCATGTATACCTCTTCTTCCAAGTCTCCATTGAGAAAGGCATTCTTGATATCCGATTGGAAAAGCTTCCATCCTTTGCTAGCAGCCATGCAATGAGTGTCCTAATGGTGCTCATCTTTGCCACGGGGTTGAATGTCTCTTCAAAGTCCACTCCATAGGTTTGTGCAAAACCCTTGGCCACCAATCTTGCTTTGAACCTAGAAATAGATCCATCTGAATTCCTCTTTACTTATTACACCCACATATTACCTATTACCTTCATGTTCTCCTTCTTGGGCACTAGAGTCCATGTTTGATTTTCCTCAAGTGCGTCGATCTCTTCTTGCATTGCGTCTTTCCATTCGCTGTACCTGCTTGCATCTTCATAGCAATCGGGCTCATGATCTTCTACTATTTTGTTCACATATGCATAATGTGTTGCCATGTATGAATCATAAGTAAACCTTTGAGTTGGGTACTTAACTCTAGAAGACTTCCTTTCTTCACCTTTTGGAGGAATAAACCTCCTTTGCCTTGGGAACTTGATTTGTTTCTTTGACGTGGCTTCTTTCTCCATCATGTGTCCTCATCATCTTCAACTTCATTACCTTCTTCATCCAACTCCACCAAAGTTGCTTTGCCTTTGTTGATTGATTGTGCTTCATAGCTTGATGAAGACCTCCCCCTCCATGGTGAGTTCATGCTTGAAATATCTTCATTGACAAAACACCTTGGGCTGCTTAGCTCTAGGTCGATTGTTCTTCATCATGTCCATGCTTTTCTTCTTCATAGTCCTGCATACAATCATACTTTGAAACATGTAAACACATCTGATTTGTTTTTTATGAAATAAACCCAAACCATCCTTGTGCAATCATCTATAAAAGTGACAAAGTACTTGTTACCTCCAATGGATTGCTCTTTGGTTGGCCCCCACACATTTGTATGTATCAACTCCAATGGATGTTGGCTTATGTAGCCACTCTTCTTGAATGGAAGTCTCGCTTGCTTCCCTAGTTGACAAGATTCACATAAATGCTTCATACCTTGTCCTTGGAAGTTGGGAAGACCTTCAACCAGCCTCTTGAATTGCATTTCTTTCATTCTTTGTATGGTGATGTGACCTATCCTCTTGTGCCACAAGTCCAACCCCGAAATCCTCTTGTTTCCATATGTGAAGTAGACATGTTGAGTGGAATGAGAATTTACCTCCAAAGTGAAGAGTCTCCCTTGCTTCTTTCCTCTTGTTATGACCTTGTAACCTTGCTTAGGGTTCTCCACAAAGCATCCACCTTTGTTGAACCTTACTTGATAGTCTCTTTCAACCATTTGCCCAACGGGCACAAAGTTCTTTGTGATAGTAGGTACATGCAAGACATCCTTGAGACATCTTCCTTCCTCCTTGTCATCCAAAGCTACATCTCCAACATGGGAGATCTCATGGGCTGTATCATCACCTGTTTCCACATGTCCTTTACCTTTGGGAACATGTAGATTAGTAAACCAAGAAGCATTGCAACTCATATGGTTGCTACATCCACTATCAATATACCAAGTGTTATCTGCTTTGCTTGAATTCACATTCATGTGCATCATCAAGAGATTGTCATTTTCTGAACTTGTAGAAGCATAATTACCTTGGCCTTTGTATGAAGAACCTTGATTATAGCTCCTTTGGTTTCATCCTTGGTAGCAATCTCTAGCATAGTGGCCAAACTTGCCACATATGTAACATCCTTCGCCATCTTGATTCTTGTTTTGTTGATGTCATCCTCCTCTTCCTCTTCTTCTTCCTCTCCCTCTTTGTGATGAGGTGCCTTGGTCATGTCCTTGATTGCTTGAGTGGCCTTGCCTTCCTCCAAACCTTCCTTTGCCCCTTCCTTGTCCTCGTCTTCCTCTGCCCCTTTGATTACCTGCATAGAAAACTTGTGCATCCTTGCTTTTAGTTGAACTTCCACCTATGTTCATTTCTTCGGTGACCATGAGAGCAACCAATTGCTCAAAATCGGGAAGATTATCCCTTACATAAACTGAAGTGGTAAAGGGTTTCCACTTCTCATCAGCTCTCAAACCATTGAGAGTATAAGCCACAAGATCGTCATCATCTATGTGGCTTTCAATGGATCATAATGCATCTGATAACTCCTTGACCTTAAGTATGTAGTCATTTATGCTACTCTCTGAGCTCTTCCTAAGGTTGTTGAGCTCATTCTTGAGTTGGATCTTCCTTGCTTTGGTTCTTGTTGAATAAAGCCTTTCAAGTGTCTCCCATACCTTCATGCTTGAATCCAAGTCTTGGATATGGCCGATCATGCTATTGCTAATGTGTTGAAACCTCACTTCACTCCAGCAAGATTTTCTCAGAGATTATACAGAGAATGAATTGCAAACTTGGGTCAACTTTAGAGCACTCTAATAGCTACCCAATGACACCAAAATCATAGCAAATGGATAAATAGAGAACGAGAATCAGCCCTTACGACGGAGAGCAAAATATTTCCAATAGCGCCTACACAGAGAGGGAGATATCAATCACACAACTTCACTAAAATAAATGTTGCTCCCAGACTACTTAGAGAATGCTCCAGAGAATTGGTGATCATAAAATACACTCAAATAGCTATCCAATGAGATAAGAATTACATCTAATGGATACAATATGAGGGAGAACCAATGCTAACATCTCAGGGGTAGAGAGTTCCAACACTACATATACATATACATATACATATACATATACATATGTACATACACATACATATACATATACATCTACATATCTACATACACATACATATACATATACATATACATATACATATACATATACATATACATATACATATACATATACATATACATATACATATACATATACATATACATATACATATACATATACATATACATATACATATACATATACATATACATATACATATACATATACATATACATCTACATATGTACATACACATACATATACATATACATCTACATATATACATACACATACCTATACATATACAACTACATATATACATACACATATATATACATAGACATATACATATACATAGACTTAGACATACACATATACATAGACATAGACATATACATATACATAGACATAGACATAGACATATACATAGACATAGACATATACATATACATATACATATACATATACATATACATATACATATACATATACATATACCTATACATATACATATACATATACATATACATATACATATACATAGACATAGACATAGACATAGACATAGACATATACATAGACATATACATATACATATACATATACATATACATATACATATACATATACATATACATATACATATACATATACATATACATATACATAGACATAGACATAGACATATACATAGACATAGACATATACATAGACATATACATATACATATACATATACATATACATATACATATATATATACATATACATATACATATACATATACATATACATATACATATACATATACATATACATATACATATACATATACATATACATATACATATGCATATACATATACATATGCATAAACATATACATATACATATACATCTACATATACATATACATATGCATATACATATACATATACATAGACATAACATACACATAGACATAGACATAGACATAGACATATACATATACCTATACATATACATGTAAATATACGTATACATGTAAATATATGTATACATGTACATGTACATATACATAAACATAAACATATACATATACATATACATCTACATATACATATACATATACATATACATATACATATACATATACATATACATATACATATACATATACATATGCATATACATATACATATACATATACATATACATATACATATACATATACATATACATATACATATACATATACATATACATATACATATACATATACATATACATACACATATACATATACATACACATATACATATACATATACATACACATATACATATACATATACATATACATGTACATATACATGTACATATACATATACATATACATATACATGTTAAAAGTCAAGCTTCAAGCTAAAAATTCGTGGGGAATCTTTTATGGACATGTGGAGCAATCAAAGGAAGCCAAAAGCCACGAGATTCCATCAAGAAAAGTCACTCAACCACTCCCCAAGTCATCTCAACTAATTCCTCCAAGTTAGGAGGCTGATTTGGAAAGGTAGTTCTTAGATTTTAGGGGCACACTTCTCACTATAAAAGGAGCATGTATCTCGACTTCTTCTGGGCCATCTTCTTGGAGTTTTAGCTCATGTAAAGTGAGCACTAAGTGCTGGAGTTGTGATAAGCTAGCCCCTTGCTTAAGCAACCCCCTTGCTTGCTTGTTTGTTTTCTTTTAGTAGCCATATCTATGTGTGTGCGCAGGCAGTGTTGCAACTCTCTACCCCTGAGTTGTTAGCATTGGTTCTCCCTCATATGGTATCCATTTGATGTAATTCTTGTCTCATTGGATAGCTATAAGAGTCTATTTTATGCTTCCAAATTCTCTGGAGCATTCTCTGAGTAAGCTGGGAGCAACATTCATTTTAGTGAAGTTGTGTGATTGATATCTCTCTCTTTGTGTAGGCTCTATTGGAAATATTTTGCTCTTTGTTGTAAGGGCTGGTTCTCCTTCTCTATGTATCAATTTGCTATGATTTTGGTGTCATTGGGTCGCTATTAGAGTGCTCTAAAGTTGACCCAAGTTTGAGATTCATTCTCTGTATAATCTCTGAGAAAAGTTTGCTGGAGTGAAGTGAGGTCTCTGCTTGACTAGCAGTTGTGAGCATTCAACTAGCTCATGTTGTAGACATTGTTTCTCTTTGTGTAAGCATCCATTTCAAGTGAAATTTGTTTTGTTGGAAAGCCCTTGGTGTCTACTACAGGTCTACAAAAGCTCACTGGAGTTCTCTGCATAAGCTCTGAGTAAGAGCATTTTTGGTGTGCAGAGGTCAAAGAAGGATACCTGTGGAGGTCATTCGCGCTTCATCGTTGCTTAGGGGTTGAGATACTTCCCCCATCAGTGGTATCAGAGCATTTGGGCATCTTGGAGGTATAACATACAAGCAAGAAGACCTCTTGGAGTTGGTGGTTGAAGAGTTGCATCAAAAAAAGCTTCTTGGAGGTAGCTCACATCAAGGGGGAGCTATTCTCCTCAAATTTGCAAGAGCACAAGGTGTCCATCTAAGGAAAGCTTTGGATTGAGGTAACCTCAGAGCCTCATTTTCATTTTACACACATTGGAGTATTAGCCAAGGGCTAGGTCAAGTATCAAAGACTAGATATGGGAGACTTCAACACTCAAATTGAAAAGCTAGACAAAGGTAACTATCAACCATGGAGATTTAGGGTCTCCAACTATCTTATGGGCAAGGGCCTTTGGGGGTTGATTAGTGGAAGTGAACCAAGACCTAGGTTGGATGAGAATCCAACCAATGACCAGAGAAGGGCCTTTAGGGAATGGAATGAAAGAGACAAGAGGGTTATCTTTATTCTTTCCCAACACATTAGCAATAGCATGATCGGCCATATCCAAGACCTGGATTCAAGCATGAAGGTATGGGAGACACTTGAAAGGCTTTATTCAACAAGCACCAAAGCAAGGAAGATCCAACTCAAGAATGAGCTCAACAACCTTAGGAAGAGCTCAGGGAGTAGCATAAATGACTACATACTTAAGGTCAAGGAGTTATCAGATGCATTGGGATCCATTGGAAGCCACGTAGACGATGACGATCTTGTGGCTTATACTCTCAATGGTTTGAGAGATGATGAGAAGTGGAAACCCTTTACCACTTCAGTTTATGTAAGGGATAATCTTCCCAATTTTGAGCAATTGGTTGCTCTCATGGTCACCAAAGAAATGAACATAGGTGGAAGTTCAACTAAAAGCAAAGATGCACAAGTTTTCTATGCAGGTAATCAAACGGGCAAAGGAAGACAAGGACAAGGAAGGGGCAAAGGAAGGTTTGGAGGAAGGCAAGGCCACTCAAGAAATCAAGGACATGACCAAGGCACCTCATCACAAAGAGGGAGAGGAAGATCAAGAGGAAGAGGAGGACGACATCAACAAAACAAGAATCAAGATGGCGAAGGATGTTACATATGTGGCAAGTTTGGCCACTATGCTAGAGATTGCTACCAAGGAGGAAACCAAAGGAACTATAATCAAGGTTCTTCATACAAAGGCCAAGGTAATTATGCTTCTACAAGTTCAGAAAATGACAATCTCTTGATGATGCACATGAATGGGAATTCAAGCAAAGTAGATAACACTTGGTATATTGATAGTGGATGTAGCAACCATATGAGTTGCAATGCTTCTTGGTTTACTAATCTACATGTTCCCAAAGGTAAAGGACATGTAGAAACAGGTGATGATACAGCCCATGAGATCTCCCATGTTGGAGATGTAGCTTTGGATGACAAGGAGGAAGGAAGATGTCTCAAGGATGTCTTGCATGTACCTACCATCACAAAGAACTTGGTGTCCGTTGGGCAAATGGTTGAAAGAGGCTATCAAGTAAGGTTCAACAAAGGTGGATGCTTTGTGGAGAACCCTAAGCAAGGTTACAAGGTCATAGCAAGAGGAAAGAAGCAAGGGAGACTCTTCACTTTGGAGGTAAATTCTCATTCTACTCAACATGTCTACTTCACATATGGAAACAAGAGGATTTCGGAGTTGGACTTGTGGCACAAGAGGATAGGTCACATCAACATACAAAGAATGAAGGAAATGCAATTCAAGAGGCTGGTTGAAGGTCTTCCCAACTTCCAAGGACAAGGTATGAAGCATTTATGTGAATCTTGTCAACTAGGGAAGCAAGCGAGACTTCCATTCAAGAAGAGTGGCTACATAAGCCAACATCCATTGGAGTTGATACATACAGATGTGTGGGGGCCAACGAAAGAGCAATCCATTGGAGGTAACAAGTACTTTGTCACTTTTATAGATGATTGCACAAGGATGGTTTGGGTTTATTTCATCAAAAACAAATCAGATGTGTTTACATGTTTCAAAGCATTCAAGGCAATGGTAGAGAAGGAAACAGGTACATATATCAAGAAGCATTCAAAACAAACAGGTCCGATGGAGGGGGAGAATATTTCTCCAATGAGTTTTCTGATTTTTTAATGGATCAAGGCATCAAGAGGCAAGTAACATGCAGGTACACACCCCAACAAAATGGAGTAGCAGAGAGAAAGAATAGATACATTGCCGAGATCGCTAGAGCAATGCTTAATGAGATGAATGTACCTAACATGTTTTGGAGTGATGCAGCAAATACCGCCATGTATCTAATGAATAGGGCTCCTACCTCAGGGATCCATGGCTTGACACCATATCAAGCCTATTATGGTAAGAAACCTGATCTTTCCCACTTGAAGATATTTGGATGTACTTGTTATGTACATGTGCCAAGTGAATTGAGGCACAAGCTACAACCAAAGGCAGAAAAGTGTGTGTTTCTAGGATATTCAAATGATCATAAAGGTTACAGGTGCTTCAACCCAAACACAAAGGACTTGAGGATATCAAGGGATGTAGCATTTGATGAGCTACTCCCTTGGTATAAGAAGTATGATTGTATGCAGGACTATGAAGAAGAAAAGCATGGACATGATGAAGAACAAATCGACCTAGAGCTAAGCAGCCCAAGGTGTTCCATCAATGAAGATAGTTCAAGCATGAACTCACCATGGAGGGGGAGATCTTCATCAAGCTATGAAGCACAATCAATCAACAAAGGCAAAGCAACATTGGTGGAGTTGGATGAAGAAGGTAATGAAGTTGAAGATGATGAAGGACACATGATGGAGAAAGAAGCCACGTCAAAGAAAGAGATCAAGTTCCCAAGGCAAAGGAGGTTTATTCCTCCAAAAGGTGAAGAAAGGAAGTCTTCTAGAGTTAAGTATCCAACTCAAAGGTTTACTTATGATTCATACATGGCAACACATTATGCATATATGAACAAAGTAGTAGAAGATCATGAGCCCGATTGCTATGAAGATGCAAGCAGGTACACCGAATGGAAAGAGGCAATGCAAGAAGAGATCCACGCACTTGAGGAAAATCAAACATGGACTCTAGTGCCCAAGAAGGAGAACATGAAGGTAATAGGTAATAAGTGGGTGTATAAAGTAAAGAGGAATTCAGATGGATCTATTTCTAAGTTCAAAGCAAGATTGGTGACCAAGGGTTTTGCACAAACCTATGGAGTGGACTTTGAAGAGACATTCAGCCCCATGGCAAAGATGAGCACCATTAGGACACTCATTGCAATGGCTGCTAGCAAAGGATGGAAGCTCTTCCAATTGGATATCAAGAATGCCTTTCTCAATGGAGACTTGGAAGAAGAGGTATACATGGAGCAACCACTAGGTTTTGTTCATAAAGAGTTTCCACATCATGTTTGTAGGTTGAAGAAGGCACTTTATGGCCTAAAGCAAGCTCCAAGGGCTTGGAACCAAAGATTGGTGGACTATTTGATCAAATGTGGTTACAATCAATGCAAGGCGGATCCATCTCTCTTCATCAAACAAAGAGGAGAACTTGTGGTCTACATGTGTGTGTATGTAGATGATCTTATCATTACAGGTAATGATACAAAGGGCATTGAGGAGATCAAGGCAAAGCTTGGAAAGGAGTTTAGGATCTCTGATCTTGGAGATCTTAGGTATTTTCTTGGCATTGAAGTTGTATACAAAGAAGAAGGTATTATGCTCATACAAAGGAAGTATATTCTAGACCTACTTGAGAGGTTTGGGATGCTACATTGCAAGCCTATTTCAAATCCCATGGAAGTCAGTGTAAAGCTAAGCTCCATTGATGGAGAGCCATTAGAGGATGTAACTTTGTATCGATCTATTGTAGGCTCTTTCAATTATGCCACAATAACCAGGCCCGACATAGCATATGGAGTTGGAGTGTTATCACAATTTATGCATAGTCCAAGGACTACACACTTGCAAGCTGCAAGAAGAATGTTGCGATATCTCAAAGCCACTATAAATGAAGGATTGTTCTACTCATTTGATGATGATATGCAGGTCAAAGCTTATTCCGATGCCGATTGGGCCGGTTCGAAGGAAGATAGAAGGAGTACAAGTGGTTACCTAGTCATGCTAGGTAGCAAGATCATCTCATGGATTTCAAAGAAGCAACCCACGGTGGCATTATCTTCCACCGAGGCTGAGTATAGAGCTTTGGCTCAAGTCACATGTGAGCTAATGTGGATTAAGAAGTTATTTATGGAGCTTAATTTGCAGGTTGACACATATCCAATTTTTTGTGACAACATGAGTAGCATTCATCTAGCATCGAATCCTGTCTATCATGCTAGAACCAAGCATATTGAAGTGCACTATCACTTCATAAGGGAAAATGTGATATCCAAGGATGTTTCAGTACATCATATTGGTACCAAGGACCAAGTTGCGGACATGTTTACAAAGGCTTTGGATGGGATGAAGATTTCAAAATTCAAGCAATGCATCAACATGAAGGAGCTTGGATGAGGATGAAGAATTGAAGCTTGAGGGGGAGTGTTAAAATTCAAGCTTCAAGCTAAAAATTCGTGGGGAATCTTTTATGGACATGTGGAGCAATCAAAGGAAACCAAAAGCCACGAGATTCCATCAAGAAAAGTCACTCAACCACTCCCCAAGTCATCTCAACTAATTCCTCCAAGTTAGGAGGCTGATTTGGAAAGGTAGTTCCTAGATTTTAGGGGCACACTTCTCACTATAAAAGGAGCATGTATCTCGACTTCTTTTGGGCCATCTTCTTGGATTTTTAGCTCATGTAAAGTGAGCACTAAGTGCTGGAGTTGTGATAAGCAAGCCCCTTGCTTAAGCAACCCCCTTGCTTGCTTGTTTGTTTTCTTTTAGTAGGCATATCTATGTGTGTGCGCAGGCAGTGTTGCAACTCTCTACCCCTGAGTTGTTAGCATTGGTTCTCCCTCATATGGTATCCATTTGATGTAATTCTTGTCTCATTGGATAGCTATAAGAGTCTATTTTATGCTTACAAATTCTCTGGAGCATTCTCTGAGTAAGCTGGGAGCAAAATTCATTTTAGTGAAGTTGTGTGATTGATATCTCTCTCTTTGTGTAGGCTCTATTGGAAATATTTTGCTCTCTGTTGTAAGGGCTGGTTCTCCTTCTCTATGTATCCATTTGCTATGATTTTGGTGTCATTGGGTCGCTATTAGAGTGCTCTAAAGCTGACCCAAGTTTGAGATTCACTCTCTGTATAATCTCTGAGAAAAGTTTGCTCGAGTGAAGTGAGGTCTCTGCTTGACTAGCAGTTGTGAGCATTCAACTAGCTCATGTTGTAGACATTGTTTCTCTTTGTGTAAGCATCCATTTCAAGTGAAATTTGTTTTGTTGGAAAGACCTTGGTGTCTACTACAGGTCTACAAAAGCTCACTGGAGTTCTCTGCATAAGCTCTGAGTAAGAGCATTTTTGGTGTGCAGAGGTCAAAGAAGGATACCTGTGGAGGTCATTCGCGCTTCATCGTTGCTTAGGGGTTGAGATACTTCCCCCATCAATACATATACATATACATATACATATACATATACATATACATATACATATACATATACATATACATATACATATACATATACATATACATATACATATACATATACATATACATATACATATACATATACATATACATATACATATACATATACATACACATATATGTATACATATACATACGTATACAGAAACATATACATATACATATACATATGCATATGCATATGCATATACATATACATATACATATACATATTCATATACATATACATATACATGTACATATACATATACATATGCATATACATATACATATACATATACATATACTTATACTTAAAACCTATACATATACATGTAAATGTACATATACATGTACATGTACATATACATATACATATGCATATACATATACATATAAATATAAATATACATATTGTAGCTCAATGATGAGTAGCACCTCCTTTAATGTCAATCCGGGAAGACGTGAGGATGGTATGAAGACCTCGAGCAAGTGGCGGCACAAGTGCGTGAGTGAGAAGCACACAAGCATGCACACACATACACACACACACGCACACACGGCAAGACAAAGAGAGAGGATCAATAGAGTTCTTTAGATTACTTTCAAAAGCTCTTACAAGTTCGTTTCAATTACAATCTAACCTCAAAAATGAGCTCTCTAGCTCTTTTTATAGTTTTTGACAAGCTTTTGGCTCTGTCCAGACCTAGTGTCCGGCCTAGTTAAAAATTAGGTTCCAGGGCTTATTTGAGGGCTCAAACGAAGTCTAAAAATTATGAAATTTGGTACGATGGTACTTCTAATACTCCTCAAGCTCGAGGACTCCTCGGCTTGCACAAAATGGAGTCTAATCTACCAACAACGGGATTTACAATGTTTGTGTAGTGATTAAAATCACTTGGGTTGTACATAATCTATGGGAAAAAATGATCTGGCCTTGTTGCCGTATTGTGCATGACTCCTTTATTGCTTTGTATGCCAACACTCCCCCCTTCCTAGCGTCTGTCGCCCCTGACAGACCTTTGTTCCCTCGGGTGGTCGATGTAATATTGGATGACATTGGTGGCCAGTTCATGTTCTCCTATCCTTAAGCCTCTTGCTAGATCGGCTTCCAATGCCTCCCAATTTATTGCACCGGGGGTTTCTGGTTGCGGGGTGGTGTAGTACTCTGAATACATTGCTTGTTCACAAGCAAACAGTTGAAGCAGATGTGTCGGCTTTGGTGCGAAAATCTCCGAGTGGTACTCCCAGAAACCTGACCTGAACATTTCTTCGAAGGTCTGTTTGTAGCAGGCGGGGAGGTACTTGATGCGTGCATGCCAAGCGTAAGCCACACGGATACTGGGGGTGGTGCTCATGTCATACACCAGGTCGTAATTTCCATTGCTAAACCCCGGAAGACGTATCTGTGGTGCGGCTGCATTTCTAAAGGTCTTCAGCACTACCTGCATCATATCTAAGATTTTAAGCATCATTTGCGCTGCTACATCTTGCATGGGCTTCAAGCGCGGCATCCAGTGGCGAATGGTCCCCATCATATCTGAGTCAACTCCCGCTTCTTCCAACAACTGAGTCATAAGCACTCTGCTGCTCTGTTCAGTGAGTAATTGCTGCGATCGTACTCTTTCCATAATCTGATACAGCCTTCGGAGTTCTGCTGTATATGCTGGGGCTTCAGTGGTCTCTTCTTCATACGCTTCTTCTTCTTCCGGGTGTCCGTGTTGTTGACTTTGCTGAGTGTCACTCCAATGGACATGTCTACCGTCTGTAGACTTTCTTCTTCTTCGTGAGGATGTGCCCTGCTCCTCTGTCTCTGAATAAAACTCCACATCAGAGAATTGTGTGCTTTGTAGGAATGCTTCAAAATCCTGGGGGTCCAGTCCTTCAGCCTCTCCAGTGGCAGCAAATTCGAATTCAGGTGTAACAGGAGGAGCCGATGGGGTAGGTTGTGTCGTAGTGTCAGATTCCGACCTGGGTATCCTAATGGTAAAGGGAGGTACAGTGCCCTCTCTTAATGGTGATGCCTCAGGAGTAGTCAGGACTTCCCTTGTCTGGACACATGGGATCGCGCCCCTCATGCGCTTGGACTGATGTGTGGATGTCTTGAGCCTTTTAAACATTTGTAATTGTGCCCAAGTTAAGGCACGCTCAATGGGGACATCATATGCCAAGCATCGGTAAATGATGCGTGTGAGTGCACAACATCCGTTCACCACTAATTTCCTAGAAGCCCGTTTGTTTGCTTCATACAACTGATCTATAATCCACACTGGTAGCTTAATAGGTAACGCACCTGCTTCCGCCAAGTAGAGAGCAAACCAGATCTTCTTGTGTGGTTGCGTGAATCGGTCTTGACCGGGGAAGGCGAAATGTTGCATGCACATGCGGAGAGGGATGGACACATTTGGGGTGAGGGCTGCCATGTCTTTCAGCTTCACTACTTTCCTGTCCTTCATGTTGTTGGGAACGAGAGCATCCTTTTCTGAGGGTACATGCGTGCCATGCATCTTTAAAGCATCACTCACCAGCTCCACAGTAAGTTCAAACCTCTTCAACTCGTTGTTGCCCAGCAATGAGGGGAGAACAAATGATCCGGGTTGGTCCTTATCTTCATGAGCTTGTAATGTAGAGACCAGATAGTAACATCGGAGGAGGTCGGGTTTAGGTAGTGGGGCTTCAAAATATTCCGCCAACCCCGCTCGTTGCCATATGATCTGGAGGTCCTCGGTGTTCTGTAAAGTCTCGAACTCCTTGGAGAAAAATTGGAAACGCACCCATGATCTGTCATACTCGCATTTAGACTCCCAGATATACTTAGCCTCTCCTAATGGACCGGGCATGCCATTGAACCAATGAGAGTTGGCATGGACTCTTTCCGTGATTCCTGTAGGTGGGTCTGGCACCGGGAGTTGCTGAAGGTGTTGCATTTCCACTGGTCGTTCAGTCGGGGGCACGTCCACAGGTAGGCTATCCACATCAATTCCTGCAGTAAGTATCCCTACTTGTGAGCCCGAACCTGTCGCTTCTGCCATTTTTCTTCTTGCCTTCTGATTCTGTGAGAATATAGAATCATGTGTTAACATCACAATGGACAGAATAATTCCGCTGTGGTCCCCGTTACAACATTAACATGAGGTATATGGTGAGTTAGTGGTTAGTAAGTGCACGAAGACAGTGAGTGTAGTTAACGTTTGTGTATTCCTAGGAGACTAATGCCGTTAGTAAGTGGGGTGAATTTACAAATCGGGGTCGGGGGGTTTATTACAGATCTTAGACTGCCAAATGCAGTGGATGGGCTTTGCTTTCAGTTTCGTAGAGACTCCAGAGAGCTGTGTCGGTGTCGCTGTTTGGGAACGGGGCCTTTTAGGGACCCACTTATAAGTGATTACATGCATACTCATGGGTCTTTGTGTGTTCCTAAGTGTTGAGCACGAGGCAATTCTGGTGGTACTCGTAGATGGGTTATGCTGCATAGGTTGCGGCCTTGGCTTAACTACTTGTGCCCTCAAGCAAGCCTTAGGCACCCAAATTTGTCTAGATTGTGGGCTTGCCTTCATCGACTTCTTGGGCACCCAAATAGATTTTACTTTAGTAGAAGAATTTCTGAAAGACTCCTTATTAGTGTCGTGTTGTTGGTTACTAATAAGAGCTTTTGCCCGCGTAGTTGACGGTGGTGCACCCGGTCGTTCGCCTTTCCGCACCCATACCTGGTTTATTTGCTGGGACATTCCGCTGCGCAGATATTTTTGATCTCGAACATAAGTAGTACTCTGCTTCTTCTGCTTGTGATCCGCCTTTGGTTGCTGCCTCCTTCTGGCCTTTGGAAAAGAAGGGAGATCCGTTGCATCCCTGACTCCTTTTTTGCAGATGTCATTCCTCTGCAATACAGGGTTTTGAACAAGAACAGTATGGTCATCTTCATGTGTACCCCTGGAAGGACCAGGAGTCTGTGCCTTTCCTAGTTCCTTGAGTGTTCCATTGTCTAATTCTACTGTAACTCGACTATGATTGAGCCAAACCTGGAGAAGTCCACTTCTTAGGTTTAGATTGACTGCTTGGTCATAGATCCAATCCTGACCCAAGACGAGGGGTTCAGTGAGATCCTCATCTTGACACACTAGTACTTTAACGGTCATTGCCTCATCGTGAATGTAGAGGGGAAGTTCCACCTCGCCCATGCAAGGGGTTTCCACGCCTCCCAATCCTATGAGATATGCTTCCACAGGATGGACAGTTAACTGTAGCTCTTGACAGTAAGACAACTTAACAGCGCTAGTGGCAGCACCTGAGTCAATCAAGGCTCTTACGGTTCTTGCACTCTTTCCTTGTCCTATATCTATGGTTATGAAAGGACGTCTATCAATTATCCTATGCGAGCTTGTTCCTGCAACTTCACACATGGCCATAGGAAATCCTTGGTCTGTATAGTCATTCGCTCCAGGCTGATCTCTACCTTGCCTTCGTAATTTCATCCTTCTGATGCGTTCTAAAGCTTCAGCTTGAGCTTCTTCTCGAACTCGCTTTTCTTCCTCTTTGCGTTTCTTAGCAGTGTTGAGTCGACTGAGCATTTCCTCCGTGAGGGGTTCCTGATACAACTTGACTCTGCAACCGCTAATATAATTTGGGAGAACATCACCCTCTAATGTGGCCAATTGTACTGCTCCGCTCGTGGAGATCCTATTGATGATCATAGGTCCGTAGCCTCTCTTTTCTAGCTTCCTCGCGTGTTGTTTTAGTGTATAGACTAAGACTAGATCTCCTGCTTTCAAGCCTTTATCCTTCACGTGGGCATCAAAGTATGCCTTCTGTCTCTTCTTGGCTGCATATATCCCTGCAGCGGCTCTCAGTCTTGTTTCTCCTAATCGTTCAAGGTCAAAGATCCTAGAGGAGAGCTCATGACCTGTCCATTCGTGCTCTCGTGCTACTCTCAATGTAGGGATCAAGAAGTCCAAGGGTAACACAGCGTTTTGACCGAATACCATCTGAAAGGGAGTGGCTTGGAGTACCGTTTTGTAGGCCACTCGGTATGCCCAAACAGCATGGTGTAGCTGTTTGTCCCAATCAGAGCGTTTAGTGTTCACTAATTTCGTCAGTACATTGCATAAAATCTTATTAGTGCTCTCAGCTTGACCATTAGCTTGAGGGTGATATGGGGCAGACTTCTTGTGTATTACCAAAAATTCTTGGAGTAGATTTTCAATAACCTCATTCAAGAAATGAGTGCCTCTATCACTTACAATCTCTATAGGTAGTCCATATCTCGTGAATACATTCTCAAACAAGAATTTGGCAGTTGTTTGAGCATCGTTCTTGGTTGTAGCTTTTACCTCTACCCACTTGGTGAGATAATCTGTTGCCACAATGATGTATTCCGCATGAGAACCCTTAGCTGGGGGATTAATAGGACCTACGAAGTCTATTCCCCACTTAGAGAATGCACGTCCACCCATCATAGGTTTCAGTGGCATCTCATCTTTGCGTATAGGATATTGGGTCCTCTGACAGACATCACACCGTTTCACATAGGTATGTGCATCCATGTGAAGGGTAGGCCACCAGAAGCCCGCAAACATTATTGCCTTGATCACCCGATCTGGTCCAAAGTGTCCTCCTGCTACCCCTTGGTGAGCAGTTTCCAAGATCTTGAGATATTCACTTTCATGGACACATAACCTCAGGTAACCATCTTTACCGCGTTTGTATAGATTATCACCAATGAGTGAGTAATCCAAGGCTTCCTGTTCTAAACTCCTTTTCCTTGCCAGAGTCATGTCTGGAGGGAACGCTTTTGTCTTTAGGAAGGATACTAGTGGTTCACTCCATTCTGGCACAATAGATACTTGATAAAGAGTGGCGTGTTCCACAGGTGGCTTAGTGCAACAGATTGGGCATTCGTTGCACAACTTTTGGACATCCGCTTCCATAGTTGGCCAATGCACTCCGAATCTCTTTAGGGTCTGTAAAGTTCGTTGCTTTGAATGGTGTTGCTCTAGTGCACCTACATGTGCTAATTGCAACCATTTAGCATACTCATCCTCTTCTACGCAACAAGCCAAGATCCCTTGATCTGTGTGCTTGTACATGCTTCCTGCCATGATGTGATACTTTTGGGCTTTTACGATCTCTCTATTCCGTGTGTTTACCACTGGATGGTTGGGCCCGTATGTCAATACTGGTACCAATGGCTTAGCCCACTGCGGTACAACTTCCAGATTAAACAAGTAAGCATCAGGAAGGTCATCTGATACTCCTTGTGGGGCTTCTCCCGATGTGAGCCTAGAGAGATGATCAGCTCTCAAATGAGTCCTACCTTTTCTTACCACAACCTCAAAGTCATATTCCATTAGCAAGAGAAACCATCTCACTAATCTTCCTGTATTGCATGGCTTGTTTACAAGATATAATAATGCCTGATGATCAGTAAAAAATTTAAACTTATTTGCAAGCAAATAGTGTCTAAATTTCTTAACTGCATATACCATGCCTAAGCCTTCTCTCTCTGTAGTGGTGTAATTCCGTTCAGCCGCATTCAATTGTCTACTGGCATAGGCAATTGGAAGATCCATATTACCTTCACCAGTAGGTTGTGCAAGCACACATCCAATAGCGTAATTGGATGCATCAACATGAACATGGAATGGCTTATTCCAATCTGGTGTGGTCAAGATTGGTGCTGAACATAATCTTCGTTTAAGCTCTTGGAAGGAATTCTCACATTCATCCGTCCACTCAAAGTTTGTTAGAAGTCCGTACATGGGCTTTGCAATGACAGCATACATGTGTATAAATCGTCGATAATAACCACAATGCCCCATGAAAGCTTGTACTTCCTTGACATTCTTTGGCCTAGGTAGCTCTGCTATGGCTTTCACTTTTTCTTCGTCGGTAGATATGCCATTCTTTGACACTATGTGTCCTAGAATCTTGCCTTGCCTGACCATAAAAACGCACTTTTCTGGGTTTAGGCAGACTTGATATTCTCTACATTTGTCAAAGATTTGTCTGAGTTCAGGAATATGGGTTTGCCTAACGTTGGAATGAGCACAAAGATCATCAACATAGACTTCTAAACTCTTCCTTAGGAACTCCTTAAACACATGGCACATTAGTCTCTGGAAGGTAGCTGGTGCGTTGGTAAGCCCAAATGGCATTACTCTAAAAGCAAAAATGCCCCATTCTGTGGCAAAGGCTGTCTTATGCTGATCCTCTGGAGCTATGGCTACTTGATTGTAGCCAGAAAATCCATCAAGGAAGCTGTACACTTCCTTGCCTGCCACTCTTTCTAAGAGATGTTCTGTGATGGGAAGCGGATAGTTATCTCGAATCGTGGCGGCATTAACCTTTTTCAAGTTAATGCACACACGCAGTTTGCCATTCTTCTTGGGCACCACTACGATGGGGGATACCCATTCAGTGTGCTCAATTTCATAGATAAATCCAGCTTCGACCAGTCTATCTATCTCCTCCTTGATCTTAGCAGCATAATTATCGCTATATGTATAAGGCTTTTGCTTAGAGGGTTTAGCGTCTGAAGTCATAGGAATGGTGTGTGCGCATATGTCAGGGTCAACACCTTTCAGGTCCTTGTAACTCCAAGCGAATACATCTCTGTATTCTCTTAGCAAGGCAATCAATTCATGCTCTTCTTCTTCTGTCAAGTCATGGCCTATATACGTACATCTCTCCTCTCCCTCTTCTATGGCCACTACTATTTTCTTGGTGGTTTCTTTGTTATCATAGGCCTCTTCTGATTGTGCCTCCCGTTTAGGCATTCTTATCATGACCCTCCTGTCATCTATCTCATACTTCTTAAAATTTTCGGGGACCTCAAACAAAGATTCTTCCCCTTCTGGTGAGGCTTCTCTCTTCTTTCGTTTCTTTCCTTCTCCCTTAGGGGTCATATGCGTTGCTAATCTTACATCATTTGTAACCTCTCCATGCCTCTGGGGTTGAAATTCTACTTCATGGAAGTATTCTTCATCTGATGCAAATGGTGGGTCCATAATGATTGACTCTAGATCGGAGTCACTTGCATCCTCAAATGCATCAGGGCTAGGTTCGCATTCTTCTAGAACTGCCTCTCCCATGATTGGCTCTATGGAGAAGACTGAAATATCATAGCCATCCTCATCACAGTGAGGTGTCCATTGTTCTTCGTTGATGGCTACGTCCATTGTTGCTAAGATTTCTGCCCAACCGTGAGGTTCAAATTCTTCGTCTGGAAAAACTACAGGTGCATAGGCTGGGTCTTGGATTGATCTATGGGTTTCTTTCGCACCTACCTCTCTGGCTTTCTCTCTCTTCTCTTCTTCTACTGCTACCTTGCACATCCATAAGTGAGTGTCTTCATGCATCCATGAGGATCCAGATTCTATGGAATGCACAGATTCCGTATCATCTTTGGCTCTATGGATGGGATTCCATTGGATAGGAGGGACATCTCTATGAGAATAATCCTTGAGATTGACTTTGGTTGTAACACCCAAGTGCTGTAGGTACAAAGAATTGGTTCCCCAATCCTGTACCACTTGCAACTGTCGCATGAATGGTCTTCCCAAAATCATCTCATAGGCATGATTTTTGCTGAAGTCACATATAGCAAAACTATGTTCAAACTCGACACCACAAGTGGTGAGAGTTATTCCTTCTAGCAATCCTAAGGGTCTCTCTATGTGACCATCGGCCATTTGCAATTTCATCCTCGTTGGCCTGAGTGCTGGCTTGCCCCAACGCTTCCATAAGGAGGTGGTGGCAATTGCAACTCCTGCACCTGAGTCCAAAATCGCCTTGGTGGTGTATTCCTGGTAGGTGATGGGAAGATAGGTGTTCCCTTCTTCACCTTCACACATATCTCCTATCTTATCCAAGGGAATTTCTGGCACTGTCCTATGGGATCCTACCCGGGAACGAGGTTTTGCTATCTCTGGTACTTGTTTGGCTACATGTTTCCATAATTCAGGTCTAACCTTGAGTAGCTCTTCTAACTTGAGATTACATTGCACGTTAGTGTTCTTCAGTACCTCTGTGTTCCTAGGTATGACTGAGTCGTCGTTCCTTACCATGACTGTGGGTGCTCTCATACATGTGGACTTTGCTTCCCATGGGCCTGTGAAGTGGGGTAGCTCTTGTATGGAATTAGACTCAAAGTCTAATCTCTCGTGAGACTAAACACTCTCATGCTCCCCGTAAATAGATGGGATGTCTTGTGGGAATTGGTCGTGTGCATCGTCCACAAGTTCAAAAGGAGGGGCGACCTCGCTTTCGTTATCCCATTTGTCTTCTTGAATCTCTCGTAGGAAGTCTGGTGCAAACCGATTCATAGAAGAAGATGTGTCTGGCTCCGTAGAATTGGGCGCATAAGCAACCTGTGAAGGAGGGCTGATTCTATTGTTGATTCTCTCCTCGTTCTCGCAAATGGCTGGAGCACAAGCTTCTTGGGGAGGATTACTTATTCTATTACTTTTCCGAACAGGCTCATACACTCCTTGAGAAGGAATGTAGGCAACCTGTGGAGGTACTTGAGCTTTCGAGGGAGGCTCATCTGCCTTTTGGGGGGGAAGATAAGCTTCTTGAGGAGGCCCACGGGCTTCCTGAAGAGGCTGGCTTACCCGTTCTCTTGCCCTTTCCTTTCTTTGAGGGGTAGGTTCCTTTTCTGGCTATGCTATTGGCCTCTCTATTCTTTCTAAGGAGGGGAAGTTGTCCGGTTTAGGGGCATTGGCCACATACACTTCTGATTGGGAATGATTCCTGTTTTTGCTTGCTTTTTCTTGGTCTTGATTTTTTTCTTCCTTGTCAGATCTTGCAATTATCCTCTCTAACTTCTCTAGGAATCCATCCAAGTGTAATTGCGTTTTGGCTGAGCCTGAGTAATTGAAAAGGCGACTGGCTTCAAACATAGTCTGAGCCAATGCGACCATTTTCGCGCATAGTTTGGTTCTTTCTATCTCTAGGTCAGCTCTAGGATAGCACTTGTCATGATCCGTGACGTTTGGCCCTTCTTGGATTCTAGCCTGATATGCTTTAAGCATCATGTCTATGTCTTCGGGAGTGGGATCAGCTAATACCGATCCTGTTTGGGGTGGTGGGTGGGTTACGTGGGGTGTCTTAGAGGGTGGAGGGATGGAAGGTGATGGGGATGGTAGTGGTGGGAATGTGTGAGAGTGCGGTTGAGATGTGATCTCTATGATTCTAGCATTGGTTTCTCGTAGGCTTTCCTCAAGTTCACTCATCTTCTTTGCCCATTGCCTTTTCATGCGTTCGCGGCTATCTCTCCAAGCTCTTGTTCTCTTTTTATTTTGGCTCTCAGTATCGCTAGCATCTGGGCTCTTTTCCTGGCCTACCCCTTGGTTTTGCTGCAATGCCTGAGCCCTAGTGACTACCTGTACTGGTGCAGTGGAAGTGACACTTCCTGAGGAGTCTACCACTAACCCAACAACGTTGATAGGGGTGATTTTTGGCATGCTATTGGGGTTCTTTGGGCAATCTCGTAAGAGATGCTCTTTTCCGCAGTCTTGGCAAAAGCCTTGGATAGTCACGGACTGGGGCTGTGTAGGTGGGGGCAAGGGACAATCACGAATGAGGTGATCACCTTGGCATCTGTAGCACGGTCCTCTTGGGAATGGAGGTCTGACTTGCCTAGATTGAGGCCTAGGATTGGGATTTGCATACATGACGTTCGTGTAATCTGACTCCCAACTAGGTTCGTTTGGCTCTTCACCATAGTAGGACTCGCCATGTTCTGGAGACTGCATGTAGTAAGCCTGGGGGCTATCCACATGGGTAGAATCAAAGCTATGGTCACTTGGGTCATTTTCAGAGATCAAGGATGTTACAGGGACTATAGCTCTATTCAGGTTCTCTTCTGCAGCAGTATACTTTACCGGAATCACATTAACTGGGGCAGGGGGTTGTTGTGCTAGCACGGGCTGAGGCCTTTGTTGGGCCTGATATTGTGGTTGGTAGGTTTGTTGGGGTCTAGCATATTGTGGTGGTGGATTTTGGTTCTGGTATCTGCCTTGTTGGTAGGGTTGCGGATAGGGTTGCCTAACTGCCTGCTTGTTGTATGGGCAGTCTTGTGCGGTGTGATTGGTGTATCTCCGTTCTATGGTGCAGTACTGGCTACTAGGGTTTACTTGGGGTTGAGCCATAATGGGACAGACGTTCGCCATATGGTCACCACCGCATGTATAGCATCTTTTCACAGGGGCAAACCTTGGGATTTGTTTGCTAGTTACACCTAATTTCTGAGCTACTTTTTCGGCAAGTTCCTCAATTGATGTGGACTGCGTGGAAGAGTGACTAGAAGCACTATCTGAATCTTTGTAGATTTTGGAAAGCTCTAGCTCTTCTCCTAGGTTATCTTCAATGTCAATGCACATGCGTACACATTCTTCTATGGTCCTAGGGTCCTTTAGATACACATAGGATCTCAATTTCGTACTCAGCAATCCATCAAGGAATAAGGCTACTTGTTTAGCAGGTGTGGGTAGCTCCGAAATAGGGCACCTTTCCAGATATTGTCTAAATCTTCTTCCGGCCAATCTTACAGTCTCTTGGGGGGTCTGTTTGAAGCTGTGGATCAATGAGGAGGTATTGTGTCTTATGCCGCTCTTAGAGAACTCTACAATGAATGCCTCTAGGAGTTGGTCTATGCTCCTGAACTGACGCTCATCTAATGGTTGAAACCATGTAAGTGCCGTGTTCCTAAGGGTTAGACCGAAGGCATTGTACTGCGTGAACAGATCTTCCACTTGTTCAGCTCTCAAGACTTGCTTGAATTCCGCCACATGATCATAAGGATCTCCTGTGCCGTCAAAGTAATTCTTCATGGACTTAACTAGCTGGGTGGGTCTCAAAGTTCTTGCGTGCTCTCTAGGTCTCGGCAGAGGGAATCCATCTACATTTCTTTGGTTCCTGTGAGCTCTAAGCATCTCAGGTTCTACCCTATTCGTCTCCGTTCTCGTTCTTTCTCTGCCCACTGGATTGACAAAACTTACTTCTGGTCTATCTTTACTTCTGTCTCTTTGCATACCATGAGCCTGGGATGTTCCAGCTCCAGGGTGACCATAGGCTACATTTGATCTTGGTTGGGGGAAAATGAATTCGCCCTTCCAAGTGTAAGCATGCCTATCATTTTCTGTCACCACAAAAATCCTCTCTGAAGTGTGGTCTAAGTAGGTCACTCTACCTGGGCTATCTGGATCCTTAAACTCATAGATCATGATTGTTCCTATGTCAGTTGGGTGATCCGGTTTATACCTCCAGAAGGCTTCGTCCGTTTCTCGCTTGAGAAGCAAATCTATGCACTTGTTATCTTGGGGGATCCACTCAGGCGTGATAATCCTAGTGAGAACTGATTTACCTCGAGGGGTTCTAGGTTCTACTCCCATATTTCCTTGTTCCAAGTCGCCTAAGTCCGCTTCTGAGATTACGTTTCCAAAGTCATCTGTTCTATCAGGATGACTAGTGACTACATATATAGTTCCTTCTTTGTCCAGGTATGCACCATTTTCAAACTTGACAGCTGGGTGTTCTAGTCCAATGGATTGATCAGGGTTTTTAATCTGGACCACAGATCTTCCTAAGCCGTCCTCATAGATGCTAGCACCTAATCGGTTGGTCCTCAGGTACTCCAGCTGTGTTTTGTAAGGGCCTTCTACCCTGTACAAGTAGGGCACACCTGAACTTCCCGTAGGTCTGTCCATGCCTTGAGACCTCTCCGACTCACTGGTATCAGAGCTAGGATAGTTCGAGTGGTGGCTCAACTGCTGGGCCCAGGACCTAGCAGTGTGGTTGACACTAGCCTCTGAAGACCTAAGGCTTTATCTCTCTCTTACTAGGTGTCGTCCTGATCTAAGGTTCATATGCCTAACTGATTTAGCCCAATTCTTTGCCCAGAGTACAACCTCGTTGCCGATCACTTGGTACCAGTCACTTGATTCTTTTTAGTTATTCCTCGTGTTTAAAGTCTTGTCTGCTATTACGTCGTCAGGAATACTTGAATGTTCTTCGTACTTTCAGGTTGATCGTTCCACGTTAGGTTCTTTCCTTTATGTTGTCGACAGTACAGAGATTAAGTTTTTAGCTTGAACTTGAGTTTTTAGGTAGTCTTCAACTTGATAGTGGCCTATCGTCGTCCTGACTTACTCCTACTTCTAATTGTTCTTAGCCTAAGCTAGGAATTGACGAAGAGGAGTTGAGAATATTCCGACCTTTCTTGCCGAACCTTGCTCTCTAGTGCTCGAGAAGTTGATTCTCAAGCGTGCGCAAAACCCTTGGTTGGAAGCTTTCAATTACTTCTCAATAGACCTGCATAAGTCCCAAGATTAGCTTTAAATAGACCTTTCAATTGACAGACAAATTATTTCAGACACTTTGTTCCCCCTTATGTATTGCTAGAAATTTCCTCTAGAGCTCTCTTGGTGTTTCTACCCCTCTGTGGGTCAACTTCCAAATATCCTATCTGAAAATCAACGCGTTATTCTTATAAAAAACAGTTGAGGGCGTGTAGTATATGTCACGAGCTTTCTGACAAGCCCTAGAGCTCGAAAAATGGATTTCGTACGCAAAAGTTATGACCGTTCAGGGTTTAGGGGGTTACTAGACAGACAGAACCTTTCGGGGGTTTTAATGCATTTTCTAAGGCCTTCGTAAGTATATGAGTACATGAAAGTGCAAAAATGCCCAAAATTTAGCCTAAATTTCCAAAAATTCACACCTTAATTTTTTGCCGAAAATGCCTGTCTATCGCGATAGACGGTGTCTGTCGCGATAGACACAATCTATCGTGGGGGCTGTCTGTCGCGATAGACGGTGTCTGTCGCGATAGACAGTGTCTATCGTGGATTTTCTGTCTGTCGCGATAGACGGTGTCTGTCGCGATAGACGGTATCTGTCGCGGATTTCTGTCTGTCGCGATAGACGGTGTCTGTCGCGATAGACGGTATCTATCGTGAAATTCTGTCTGTCGCGATAGACGGTGTCTGTCGCGATAGACGGTGTTTGTCGCGATAGACGGTGTCTATCGTGGATTTCTGTCTGTCGCGATAGACGGTGTCTGTCGCGATAGACGGTGTCTATCGTGGATTTCTGTCTGTCGCGATAGACGGTGTCTGTCGCGATAGACGGTGTCTATCGTGGATTTCTGTCTGTCGCGATAGACGGTGTCTGTCGCGATAGACGGTATCTGTCGCGGATTTCTGTCTGTCGCGATAGACGGTGTCTGTCGCGATAGACAGTGTCTGTCGCGATAGACAGTGTCTGTCGCGATAGACTGAAAAAATGCAAATTTTTGAAAAACTTCTAGTGATCTAGAGTGCCCTCAAGGTGTAGGTTACAATGATAAACATGCATTCACAAAATGTTAAGATTTTCTATCTGTCGCGATAGACAGAGGCTGTCGTCCCGGGACCTGTGCAGAGCCTGTCGTACCTGCGCACACTGCTGGGGATGATGGTACAGCAAAAAACCTGCAAAATAGCTCAGAAAACATGCAAAAACAGCACATGCAAGTTCGCTCTCTCGCTCTCTCTCACAAGTGAAATAAGGGAAATGAGGTGGAGGTGGGGATATAGTCAAAAAACTGAAATTTTCGCGATGATGGAGATGGACGTGGGAGATGGTGATGATGATGATGGTGAAGAAAGTAAAAGAAAATCGATGAGAGTGAAGAAAATACCTACAACTCCAACGCGTCAACTCTACGTCTTACCATCACACGCTCGTCCTCAAAGCTCGATCCCCGGCAACGGCGCCAAAATTTGGTATAGCTCAATGATGAGTAGCACCTCCTTTAATGTCAATCCGGGAAGACGTGAGGATGGTATGAAGACCTCGAGCAAGTGGCGGCACAAGTGCGTGAGTGAGAAGCACACAAGCATGCACACACATACACACACACGCGCACACACGGCAAGACAAAGAGAGAGGATCAATAGAGTTCTTTAGATTACTTTCAAAAGCTCTTACAAGTTCGTTTCAATTACAATCTAACCTCAAAAATGAGCTCTCT
>CM035414.1:148337707-148357707 GCA_020310875.1 Ceratopteris richardii
GTTTTTGGCCCTATCCAGACCTAGTGTCCGGCCTAGTTAAAAATTAGGTTCTAGGGCCTATTTGAGGGCTCAAACGGAGTCTAAAAAATATGAAAATGGATAGGCGGGTACTTCTACTGCTCCTCAACCTAAGGAGTCCTTGGCTTGCACAAAATGGAGCTACAAAAATATGAAATGGTATTTACTGTGGCCTTTAGTGATGAAAATCACTAATTTTGTAGGGATTTCCCCTAAGGAGCATGCCATGCATATACGATGTTAATGGATGGTGTGGTGCTCATATCGTAGACAAGGTCCTGATTCCCTTCATTAAATTCGAGAGCCGAAAGATGAGGTTCTTTGATATTCTTAAATGTCCTGAATGTAACCAACATGAGCTCAAAAATTTTGAGGCACATCTGTGCCATGACATCTGGGACATTCTTGATCCTGACCCCCCATTGCCGAATCGTCGAAATCATGTATGCTACTATGGGTTGGCCTTTAGGTGGGGCTAAGTAGACATAATTGAGCCATTTTTCACATCCTTTGACTGTCACACTGTTTTTGTGTACTCCGGCCAAGACCTTCTTTGAAAGACAGGGTAGTAGCAGGGATTATACTTGATATATAATGGCATGTTATTCCAAGTACGTACCATCTCAGGGTAGGTTTCGAGCAGACGGATCCTCCAAGTAGGTTGATGTATATTCCCATGCATGGCACTTGCAGGGATGTCATCCGGTGCAAACTGTGTCGCCGAGGTTGGTTCTTTTGTTGTGCATTGCTTGATTTCAGCATTGTAATCTGCCATTAATACACAGAATGGAACATACAGATCATCGGACGTGCCAATCCACCTGTGATGGGAGAGGTTTCTGAAGTAATCCGACTTTATGACGACTTCTTCCATTCGTGACATAGACGCTATCTGTACTGCAACTCTCTTGTCATGGGTTGTAGCAACCTTCTCTAACTTTGCATCCATTCAGGAGCTTCGATCTCAATCGTGTCCATTCCTTCTTCTGTTTGCTTACCTCGAGGTGTTGGCATGGGAACATATGGGTCTTCAAAAGTCTCCTCCACTTCAATTGGCACCGGTTCCACCAGGGGAGAGGGTTGACGCTCGTATTGAAGAACTTTACTTCGTAGTTCTTCTAGTTCTGCTCTGAGTTCTGCGACTTCTTTAGATGTGTCGACTGCGGTTGTGACTTTGCTTGGTGACTCCTGCTGAGTTGCAAGTTGCTTTAGTAGGTCATCTCTTTCTCTTTCTAATGCCGCGTGGGCTTCCAGGAGGTCGGCATGGGTTTCCAACACAATTTGCATATTCTCCGAGGGGATGGCCTTGAATTTCTCTGTGTCGATTTCATACGGGGAACCTTCCATTGCTACTTCCAGGTTTTCTTTGTTCTGTTTCTGCAGTCTTTTATTCTCTTCGAGTGTTGCGTACATGTGCTTTCGTAGTAATGCGAGATTGCATCGAAGCTTGAGATTGTCTGTTATCTGGGCATGTAACATATCATCAATTTGTTGTTTTTCTTCAGTATTTGACTGGGGTGGATTGGCAACTAATTGATCATGTTGTGCTTGCAGTGTCGTATACTGCTGTTTTATTAGCCGCTTCTCCTTCTCTAAATCAATGAATTTTGCTTGGAGAGTCTCATCGTTTCTGAAGAGGCTCGTATGCTGGGCATCTAGGTGCTGGTAATGCTGTTGTAGTTGAGACATACATTGGTACATATTATTAAATACATTATTAACAGGGGTGGATGCGGGAAAGGTGTTGAATGCAAAAGGGAAGGGAAAAGGGAATGGGAGCGTGTATGCTGTGCTTGAAAAGGGTGAAGTTGGTAGTGGGGGAATGGGAGAGAGATTGTGGACGTATGGGGGAGGGAGAGGTACGGAGGTGGGTGATATGTCCATGAAATCAAAAGTGGATGCAGTCATGGGAGTGATTGTGAACATGGGAATTGTGGGTGCGGTGATGGTGGTGAAGCTGTAAAGTGGTGTGTGTAGTGGTGAATATGAACCGCCAGGAAGTGTGATCAGGGGAACGGGGTTTTTTGTGGCTACAGTTAGAATTAGAGAGTGAGTAGTAGTGTAAACAAGAGAGGTGGTGATCGGTTGTGTAGGTTGTGCGGGTTGACTAACGGTCTCTGCTTCGGTATAGGAAGTGGAGCCTAAGGCGGTGACAGTAGTGGTTTCACTGGTAGTGGGAGGTGAGAGTGGTGGAGTTGAAGGGAGAGGGGGTAAGGGGGGTGACGGGGGTGCATTGGATGTATGGGCTTCCTCAGTGTCATGAATGGTATGAGTTGTGCCCGTGGTTGTGGATGTGGTGCCCTGTGGTTCTGATACTAATACATTCATTTGTTTTCCTGATCGAGGGGGGCGTCTGTCGTATCGTCATTCTGATCTTCGTGAATATGCGAGACCGTTATGCACCGTCTGAGGTACCCCCAACGCATCAGCTATTAGGTCAAGGGTTGCTCGATATTGCTCGTACACACCTTCCTCCTCAAGGATTTGGTTCATGAGGGCTTTTCTTGCTGCCAGGGACAGTTTGTGTTGTTCTTGAACTCGTTTGATGGTATCATACAACTTTTTCAATTGCTTCGTATAAGTCGGGGCACCATCAAGTTCCTGTAGAACTTCTTGCTCATATTCCTGCTCTTCTTCAACGTACAGTCCTTCTCGTTCCTCCTCTTGCTCCTCTTCTTCATCACCATCCACTTCGACTACTTCTGGTTGGACTAGATGGGGTTGGTCTGTGACTGTCTGTTGCCCGCTTGCCTGCTCTGCCTCCACTTCTAAATTCGTAGCATTGATTATTCTGGCTACCTCTTCATCAGTTAGATCTTCCAATGTAAAGCCATGAGGAAACTCTAAGTCGGTTGGTATACGTGGAAACACCAGATTCGGTCCGTCTGTGCTATGTCTTGGTAATCTGATAGTGAAAGGTTGCACATGCCTTGGAAGCCGTGGAGTTGTCTCTGGTGTCAGTGTCGCACCGCAGGCCTGTGCACAGGGCATCTGAACTGCACCTCTCATTTTCTTGGATGGAGGCCCTGCGGTGGATAGTCTACGTTGGAATTCTTGCACCCTGGTCCAAATAAGTGCCCTTTGAACTGGGACATCATATGCCAAGCATCTGTAAACAATCCTTGTGAGAGCACAACATCCATAGAGTACTGACTTTTGCTTCTTATACCACCGTTGATGAGCCAAGTGGATTTGGTCAATAATCCAGTGAGGCATGTTGATTGTCAAATCGAAGGCATCTGCTAAATATAGACTGAACCATATCTTCTTGGGTGGCATTGTGAACCTCTCTTGAGTGGGGAATGTGAAATGCTGCATGCACATCCGAAGATGAATGGCAATAGTAGGTGTCATTGCCACCATGTCCTTTAGTTTCGTCAGATTCCTGTTCTTCATGGTGTCGGGGACCATAGTCTCTTTCTCGGTGGGAATGTGCATACCTTTCATGTCGAGAGCTTCCCTCACCAAGTTGTTCGTCAATTTGAACCGCTTCAGCTCATTGCCCCTTGTGAGAGATGGGAGGACAAAGGTGTTGTATCCCTTTTTCTCTTTGCTCCGAGTGAGGGTGCTAATCAAATACGAGCACCTTAGAAAGTCGGGCTTTGGCAATTGTAATCGTATAGTCCCCCCTTCTTCGATATTGGTTTCAAGCCTTCATTATTTTGAAGTCTCTCAAATTCCTTGGTGAAGAAGTGATACCTGCCCCAGCGCCCGTTGAACTCTATCTCTGCCTCCCACAGGTAAGTGCCTTCTCCCAGAGGTCCTGCCATATCACTGAACCAATGTGAGTTTTTGCTGACTAGCATTGTGTGCCCCTGTGGAGGATTCTGAACCGGTATGGCATGTAATGGTCTCAATACCACTGGACGTTCCTTCAATTCCTCCTCAATGGGAAGACTTTCAATGTCCACAATCTGAGGGCTGGTGCCTGCCTGGGAGCTAGTTCCTGCAGCCTCGGCCATGTTGAAGTGACTGGTCACCGGTTCTGTGAGAATATACAAATGAATTTTAACATTGCAAATGGACACCAAGTGGTCACGTGTCCCCGTTACAACATTAACATTAGGTTTTAGTGATATGTTAGTTAGTCAGTGAGTGCTCGATGATTGTGGGTGTGGTTAGTGGATGGATTGTCCTAAGAGCTAAATGGAAAGATGCAGTATGAGAATGATGCAGTTAATAGGTGGCAGTGAATCAAATAAAAACTTCGCTGTCGTTTGAGCATCGTTCCTTGCCGTAGCTTTTACTTCTACCCACTTGGTTAGATAGTCTGTGGCAACAATGATATACTCAGCATGGGAACTCTTAGCTGGGGGATTAATAGGACCTACAAAGTCTATTCCCTATGTAGAGAATGCACGTCCACCCATCATAGGTTTCAAAGGCATCTCATCTTTACGTATAGGATACTCGGTTCGCTGACAGACATCACACCTCTTCACATAGGTATGTGCATCCATGTGAAGGGTTGGCCACCATAATCCTGCAAATAGGATTGCCTTGATCACCCAATCTGGTCCAAAGTGTCCTCGTGCTTCACCTTGGTGAGCAGTTTCCAAGATCTTGAGATATTCACTCTCATGGACACATAGTCTCAGGTAACCATCTTTACCACGCTTGTATAGATTATCACCAATGAGTGAGTAATCTAGGGCTTCTTGTTCTAGACTTCTTTGTCTGGCCAGTGTCACATCTTGAGGGAATGTTCTCGTCCTCAGGAAGGCTACTAATGGTTCACTCCAATCTGGCACTATGGACACTTGATAAAGAGTGGCATGTTCCACATGTGGTTTAGTGCAGCAGATTGGGCATTCCTTGCACAACTTTTGGACATCAGCTTCCATAGTCGACCAATGCACTCCGAGTCTCCTTAGTGTCTGTAGGGTTCGTTGTTTTGAGTAGTGTTGCTCTAATGCACCTACATGTGCTAATTGCAACCATTTAGCGTACTCATCCTCTTCCACACAACAAGCCAAGATCCCTTGAACTGTGTGCTTGTACATACTTCCTGCCATGATGTGGTACTCTTGGGCCTTTACTACCTCCCTATCTTTAGTGCTTATGACTGGGTGATTAGGCCCGTATGTCAATACTGGCACTAATGGCTTAGCCCACTGAGGTACAACTTCCAAATTAAACAAGTAAGCATCAGGAAGGTCATCTGACACTTCTTGTGGGACTTCTCCAGATGTGAGCCTAGAGAGGTGGTCTGCTCTCAAGTGAGTCTTCCCTTTCCTCACCACAACTTCAAAGTCGTATTCCATTAATAAGAGAAACCATCTTACTAATCTACCTATATTGCATGGTTTGTTTACCAAGTACAACAGTGCTTGATGATCAGTAAAAAATTTAAAATTATTTGCAAGCAAATAGTGTCTGAACTTTTTACTGCATATACCATGCCTAATCCTTCTTGTTCAGTAGTGGTATAGTTTTGTTCAGCTGCATTCAACTGTCTACTAGCATAGGCAATTGGAAGATCCATGTTACCTTCACCAGAAGGTTGTGCAAGCACACATCCAATAACATAATTGGATGCATCCACATGAACATGAAAGGGCTTATTCGGCGTGGTCAAGATTGGTGCTGAACACAATCTCCTTTTGAGCTCATTGAAAGAGTCCTCACATTCATTAGTCCACTCAAAGTTAGTCAAAAGTCTGTACAGAGGCTTGGCAATGATGGCGTACATGTGTATAAAGCGTCGGTAATAACCACAATGCCCCATGAAAGCTTGTACTTCCTTGACATTCTTTGGCCTAGGTAGTTCTGCGATGGCTCTTACTTTCTCGTCATCAGTGGATCGTCAACATAGACTTCTAAATTCTTCCTCAAGAACTCTTTAAATACATGGCACATCAATCTTTGGAAGGTTGCAAGAGCATTGGTAAGCCCAAATGGCATTACCCTAAAGGCAAATATGCCCCACTCTATGGCGAAAGCCGTCTTATGCTGATCTTCTGGTGCAATGGCTACTTGATTGTAGCCCAAAAATCCATCAAGGAAGTTGTACACTTCCTTGCCTGATACTCTTTCTAGTAGATGCTCTGTGATAGGAAGGGGATAATTATCTCGGATAGTGGTTGCATTAGCCTTCTTCAAGTTAATGCACACACATAGCTTTCCATTCTTCTTGGGCACCACTACAATGGGGGATACCCACTCAGTGTGCTCAATCTCATAGATGAATCCAGCTTCTATCAGTCTATCTATCTTCTCTTTGCTCTTAGCATCATAATTATCGTTATATGTATATGGATTCTGTTTAGAGGGTTTTGCATCTGAGGTCATGGGAATTGTGTGTGAGCATATGTATGGGTCAACACCCTTCAAGTCCTTGTAACTCCAGGCGAATACATCTCGGTATTCTCTTAGCAAGGCAATCAACTCTTGCTCTTCTTCTTCCGTCAGGTCATGGCCTATGTACGTGCATCTTTCTTCTCCTTCTTCTATGGCTACAACCTTTTGCTTGGTGGTTTCTTTGTTATCATAGGCCTCTCCTGCCTGTGCCTCACGTTTAGGCATTCTTATCATCACTCTCTTGTCGTCTATCTCATACTTTTGAAAATTGTCAGGGACCTCAAACAAAGATTCTTCCTCTTCTGGTGTGACTTCTCTCTTCTTTCTTTTCTTTCCTTCATTCTTAGGTGTCACTTGTGTGGTTAACCTTACGTCATTGGTGGGCTCTCCATGTCTTTGGGGTTGAAATTCTACTTCATAGAAGTATTCTTTATCTGATGCAAAAGGTGGGTCCATAATGATTGACTCTAGATCGGAGTCGCTCGCATCCTCAAATGCATCAAGGCTAGGTTCGCATTCTTCTAAAACCGAATCTCCCATGATTGTCTCTATGGAGAAGACTGAAATGTCATAGCCATCCTCGTCACAGTGGGGTGTCCATTGTTCTTCATTGATGGCTACATCCATTATTGCTAGAATTTCTGCCCAGCCGTGGGGTTCAAACTCTTCGTCAGGAAATACTACAGGTGCATAGGCTGGGTCTTGAATTGATCTATGTGTTTCCTTCACACCTACCTCTCTGGCTTTTTCTCTCTTCTCTTCTTCTACTGCTACTTTGCACATCCATAAGTGGGTGTCTTCATGCATCCATGAGGATCCTGATCCTATGGAATGCACAGACTCCGTATCATCTTTGGCTCTATGGATGGGGTTCCATTGGATGGGGGGTACGTCTCTATGAGAGTAATCCTTGAGATTGACTTTAGTCGTAACACCTAAGTGTTGCAAATACAAGGAATTGGTTCCCCAATCTTGTACCACTTGCAACTGTCGCATAAATGGTCTTCCCAAAATCATCTCATAGGCATGGTTCTTGCTAAAATCACAGATAGCAAATGTGTGCTCAAACTCTACACCACATGTAGTGAGAGTTATTCCTTCTAGCAAACCTAAGGGTCTCTCTATGTGACCATCAGCCATCTGCAATTTCATTCTCATTGGCCTGAGTGCTGGCTTGCCCCAACGCTTCCATAAGGAGGTGGTAGCAATTGCAACTCCTGCACCTGAGTCGAGAATTGCCTTGGTTACTGTACCCCCGATGGGTAATGGGAAGATAGGTGTTTCCTTCTTCTCCTTCGCTCATGTCTCCTATCTTGTCTAGAGGAATTTCTGGCACTGTTCTATGGGAGCCTACCTGGGAATGGGGTTTAGCTATTTCAGGCACTTGTTTAGCTACATGTTTCCACAGCTCCAACCTAACCTTGAGTAACTCTTCTAAAGTGAGGTTGCACTGCACTTTAGTGTTCTTTACTACCTCCGTATTCCTAGGTATGACTGAGTCTTCATTTCGTACCATGACCGTGGGTGCTCTCATACAAGTAGACTTAGCTTCCCATGGGCCTGTGAAGAGGGGTAATTCCTGTAAAGAATTAGACTCAAAATCTAATCTCTCTTGAGATTGTGCACTCTCCTGCTCTCCATAAATGGATGGGATGTCTGGTGGGAATTGGTCACACGCATCATCCACAAGCTCAATGGGAGGAGGGACTTCACTCTCTTTAGCCCATTTTTCTTCTTGAATCTCTCGTAGGAATTCTGGTGTGTACCTATTAATAGAAGAGGATGCGTCTGGCTCTGTGGAGTTCGGCACATAGGCTTCCTGGGCAGGAAGGCTTACCCTCTTACTTGCCTTGCCCTTACTTGGAGGGGTGGGTTCCTTTTCTGATTGTGCGATTAGCCTCTCCAATCTTTCTAGCAGTCCATCAAAGTGCAACTGCGTCTTAGCTGAACTAGAGATGTTAAAGAGGTGACTGGCTTCAAACATGGTTTGAGCCAATTCCACCATCTTAGCACAAATTTTAGTCCGTTCAAGCTCTAGTTCCGCTCTAGGGTAACACTTTTCATGATCCGTTACATTTGGCCCTTCTTGGATTCTGGCCTGATATGCCTTAAGCATCATATTCAGGTCCTCGGGAGTGGGATCTGCTAAAACTGACCCTACTCTAGGGGGTGGTGGGGTCGTATGAGGTGGGTTGGAAGGGGTTGGATCGGATGGAGATGGGAATGGTGGTGGTGGCGTAGTGTGAGAGGGAGTTTGAGATGTGAGTTCAACTATCCTGGCTTTTGTTTCTCTTAGGCTTTTCTCGAGTTCACTCATCTTCTTAGCCCATTGCCTCTTCATTCTTTCTCTACTATCTCTCCAGGCTCTAGTCCGTTTCTTGATTATGCTCTCAGTTTCACTAACCTCTGCACTCATTTCTTGGCCTACCCCTTGGTTATGCTGCAAAGCTTGGGCTCGAGTGACTACTTGTACTGGTGCAGTGGAAGTCACACTTCCTGTAGAGTCTACTACTAACCCAATAACGTTAATAGGAGTGACTTTTGGCATATTATTGGGATTTTTTGGGCAATCTCGTAAGAGATGCTCTTTGCCGCAATCTTGAGAAAAGCCTTGTATTGTTACTGACTGGGGTTGTGTGGGTGCCGACATGGGGCAATCATGAATGAGGTGATCTCCCTGACATCTGTAGCATGGCCCTCTAGGGAATGGGGGTCTTACCTGCCTAGGTTGAGGTCTAGAGTTGGGGTTTGCGTACATGACATTTGTGTAATCTGGCTCCCAACTAGGTTCACTCGGTTCTTCACTATAGTAGGACTCACCATGTTCAAGAGACTACATGTAGTAAGCTTGTGGACTATCTATGTGAGTGGAATCAAAACTATGATCACTCGGGTCAATTTCTGAAAGCAATGGAGTCACTGGGACTATGGCTCTATTCAAATTTTCCTCAGCAGCTACATACTTTACGGGAATCACATTAGCTACGGTTGGAGATTGTTGAGCTAACATAGGTTGAGGCCTTTGTTGGTTTTGGTAGGGTTGTTGATAGGATTGATGTGGTCTACCATATTGTTGTGGAGGGTACTGGTTCTGGTATCTTCCCTGTTGTGGATAGGGCTGAGGGTAGGTTTGCCTAACTGCTTGCTTATTGTATGGGCAGTCTTGTGCTGTGTGATTTGTGTATCTCCGTTCTATGGTGCAATATTGGCTACTAGGGTTCCCTTGGGGTTAAGCCATGATGGGACATACGTTCGCCATATGGTCACCACCGCAAGTATAGCACCTCTTTACTGGGGCAAACCTTAGGATTTGTTTGCTAGTGGCACCTAGTTTTTGAGCTACTTTCTCCGTGAGTTCCTCAATTGATGTGGATTGCGAAGAAGAGAGGCTAGAGGTGCTATCTAAATCTTTGTAGATTTTGGAAAGCTCTAACTCTTCCCCTAGGTTATCCTCGATGTCGATGCACATGCATACACACTCTTCTATAGTCCTAGGGTCCTTCAAGTACACATATGACCTCAATTTGGTACTTAGCAATCCTTCCAAGAATAAAGCCACTTGTTTGGCTGGTGTGGGTAACTCAGGAACAGGGCATCTCTCCAGATATTGCCTAAATCTTCTTCTTGCAAGTCTCACGGTCTCTTGAGGGGTCTGCTTGAAGCTATGTATCAATGAGGAAGTATTATGCCTTATGCCACTTTTAGAGAATTCAGTGATGAAAGCCTCTAAGAGTTGGTCTATGCTCCTGAACTGTCTCTCATTCAACGGTTGAAACCACGTAAGGGCCATGTTCCTAAGGGTTGGACCAAAGGCATTATACTACGTGAATAGGTCCTCAACTTGCTCAGCTCTCAAGACTTGCCTAAACTCAGCCACATGATCATATGGGTCTCTTGTGCCATCGAAGTAGTTCTTCATGGACTTAACTAGCTGGGTCAGTCTCAAAGTCCTCGTGTGCTCTCTAGGTCTTGGTAGAGCGAATTCATCCACATTCCTTTGGTTCCTTGGGGCTCTAAGTCTATCGGGTTCTACTCTATTTGTTTCCGTTCTCGTTCTCTTTCTTCCCACTGGGTTGGCAAAGCTCCCCTCAGGTCTATCTCTATTCTTGTCTCTTTGAGTTCCATGAGCTTGGGATGTTCCAGCTCTGGGGTGACCATAGGACACATTAGATCTTGGTTGGGGGAAAATAAATTCACCCTTCCAAGTGTAAGCATGCCTATCATGTTCTGTAACCACAAAGATCCTCTCTGAAGTGTGATCTAAGTAGGTTACTCTGCCTGGGCTATCAGGATCTTTGAACTCGTAGATCATGATTGTTCCTACCTCATTTGGCTTATCAAATTTACACCTCCAAAAGGCTTCATCAGTCTCTCGGTTCAGGAGCAGATCTATGCTCTTATTGTCTTGGGGAATCCACTCTGGTGTGATAATCCTAGTGAGAACAGATTTGCCTCGGGGGGTTCTAGGTTCTACACCCATGTTTCCTTGCTCTAGGTCACCTAAGTCCATTTTTGGGATCACGTTTCCAAATTCGTATGTCCTATCTGGATGACTAGTGACTACATATATGGTTCCTTCCTTGTCTAGGTATGCTCCATTTTCAAACTTGACAGCTGGGTGCTCCAGCCCAATGGATTGATCTGGGTTTTTGATCTGTACCACAGAGCTTCCTAGGCCGTCCTCATAGATGCTGGCACCTAATTGGTTGGTCCTAAGGTACTCCAACTGCGTCTTGTATGGGCCTTCTACCCTATGCAAATATGGCACACCTGAACTTCCCGTAGGTCTCTCCATACCTTGAGACATCTCTGATTCACTAGTCTCAGAGCTAGGGTAATGTGAAAAATGGCTCAACTGTTGAGCCCAAGACCTAGCAGTGTGATTGACACTAGCCTTTGAAGATCTAAGACTTTGTCTATCTCTTCCTAGGTGTCGTCTTGATCTAAGGTTCATATGCCTATTTGAGTAGTCCCTGTTTTTACCCAAGGTATAGCCTCATTGCCGATCAATTTGTATCAATCACTTGGTTTTTTTTTTTATTATTGTGTTTACGATCTTGTCAAGTATCACGTCGTTAGGAATATGTGAGTGATTTTCCGCACTTGAAGTTGTCCGTTCCCTGTTAAGTTCTTTCCCTTTTAAGTTATCGATCATACTGAGATTATGTTTTAGCTTGAACTTGAGTATTTAGGTAGTCTTCAACTTGATAGATGCCTATCGTGGTTCTGACTTACTCCTAGCACTACTCGCACTTATCCTAAGCTAGGAAATGACAGAGGGAGTTGAGATTATTCCAACCTCACTTGCTGATCCTTTGCTCTTTGATGCTCAAGAACCCCGTTCTCAAGCTTGCAGAATGCTCTTGCTTTGGATGCCCTCTAGTGCTCTCAATGGACCTGTAAAAGTCCCAAAGTTAGCTCAAGACTTAAATTCAAATGACAAAACCAATCACTTCCATTCATGTAATTCAAACATCAATTTTCACTATGTCTTTATGGAAAACAATTCTAGAGATCCCTTAGCTTTTCTTCCCCCTAGGTATGGTCACTTCAAAATAGTATATCTAATAATCACGAGCTTTCCAACAAGCCCAAGATCACTCCGAACGGATTTCGTATGAGGAAGTTATGACTATTCAGGGATCTAGGGTTAAAACAAGGTAAAATAGGTTGTCACGAAAACAAGGTTTTCTCTCAAGTTACGAGTGTCGGGACCTCACAAATCACTATTTGCTTGATAAGTATGCCTAGAATTTTCCCCAAAATCAAGTAATATAAACCCTAGAAATTTGGCCGAAAAAGCCTGTCAATCACGATCGACAGGTCTGTCAATCGCGATCGACAGGTCTGTCAATCGCAATTGACAGAGGTGTCCGTCGGGGCCTGTCGGTCACGATCGACACGTCAGTCATGATTGACACTGTCAATCGTGATTGACAGAGTCGGTCGTGGGTCCTGTCAATCGCGATCGACACTTTTTCCGAGAGTTTCGCCATGATTTCAGTCGATCGGGGTTCTGTCCATCGCGATGGACACGTGGCAACGTGAATTTTTGTGTCAATCGTCAACTTTCACTCGATCGTGATCGACAGTGTCAATCGCGATTGACTGAATCCTACGTGGTAGTCGGTCAGTCGTGGGGTCTGTCCATCGCGATTGCCAGGTCTGTCGATCGCGATTGACAGGTCTGTCAGTCGCGATTGACAGGTCTACCGGTCGCGATTGAGAGAGGAACTCGGAATTTTTTTACTATGTTTAGTGATTTAGGATGTGCTCATCGTGTGCATCATTATAGTGTACTTTGTTTTACCAAATAGGCGATTTTTCTGTCGATCGCGATCAACAGAGGTCGACGAGACAGACACAATTTTGAGCTTGTTCGTACCTGCGCAGCCTGCAGGAGATGGTGGGATAGCCAGATCCTGCAAGAAAACTCAAGAAACATGCAAAAGGAGTGCACACAAATCGCTCTCTTGCTCTCTCTCACAAGTGGAATGAGGAAAATGGAGGAAGAAGATGATATGATCAAAAACCGAAATTTTCGCGATGATGGAGATGGAGGTGGGAGATGGTGAAGGTGATCATGGTGATGAGAAAAACAAAAGAAAATAGATAAACGTGGAGAAAATACCTATGACTCCAACACCTCAACTCTACATCTTACCATCACACGCTCGTCCTCAAAGCTCGATCCCCGGCAACGGCGCCAAAATTTGGTGTAGCTCAGTGATGAGTAGCACCTCCTTTAATGTCTATCCAGGAAGACGTGAGGATCGTATGATGACCTCGAGCAAGTGAAGGCACAAGTGCGTGAGTGAGAAGCACACCAACATGCGCACACATACACACACACGTGCACACACGGCCAGACAAAGAGAAAGACAATGAAGTTCTTTTAGATTACTTCGAAAATGCTCATACAAGTTCAAATCTATTACAAGCTAACCTCAAAAATGAGCTCTCTAGCTCTATTTATAGTTTTTGACTAGTTTTTGGCCCTGTCCAGACCTAGTGTCCGGCCTCGTTCAAAATTAGGTTCTAGGGCCTATTTGAGGGCTCAAACGGAGTCTAAAAAATATGAAAATGGATAGGCAGGTACTTCTACTGCTCCTCAAGCTCAAGGACTCCATGGTTTGCACAAAATGGAGCTACAAAAATATTAAATGGTATTTACAATGGCCTTTAGTGATGAAAATCACTACTTTTGTAGGGATTTCCTCTAACGATTTGACATACACATCTTCGAGCTCCCTACTTGCTCCTTCTCTTGGTGTGTCCACCTCTTTGATATGCTTTAGCTTCATGAAAAAATAATGGCCTACTTGCTAGATCTTTGTTGACTACTCTATCTGCTTGTGCCTTCTCTTCGCTCCGAGTCCCTTCATTGGCTTCCTTGTCTTGTGAGTCCTTCAGTTCCTTGACTACTGCCAACACATATGCATATACATATACATATACATATACATATACATATACATATACATATACATATACATATACATATACATATACATATACATATACATATACATATACATATACATATCCATATGCATATGCATATACATATACATATACATATCCATACATATATACATAAATATATACATATCCATATCCATATACATATCCATATCCATATACATATACATATCCGTATCCATATACATATCCGTATCCATATACATATACATATACATATACATACACATATACATATACATATACATATACATTTACATTTACATATACATATACATTTGCATATACATATACATATACATATTGAGAAAAATGAGGAGCTGAGTTTAAACACACTCTCAAAGAATATATGAGATGAGATATGAGAGACAAATAAGTGAGCAACCCTTAAATAAAGAAGAATACAAAGTTAAGTAGTAGAAGCTAACTCAAGCTCAAAACTACTTGAAAAGAACAAAGCTAATAACACTATCAAATGAGCTCAATGATACAAATGAACCCAATGTATAATGTTCAAGAGTGTGTGGTATACACCACTCCACTTCAATCCCTAGGATGCACTCCACAACCACAAGAAATGAGTCGACTGTCTCTCAACTCCAGCCCTCTATCTGTCTGTCGAAAATGCTCAAAAGCCTCTGTTTAAATAGGCATAACTCTCTAATGTGTGGTAGTTCGGTGAAACTATTTTATATGGAGATTCTCCATGATATGGGGAACAACTTTGCTGAAGAAATCATTTTGAGATGACGCACGTAGCTCAAGATACAAGCTTCCAAAGTTGGCCTACTGGCCGTTTTTAGCAATCTGCCAATTCTCTACCTACCAACTTGCGACCAACATAACTTGAATTTGGAGACGAATTTGTAGGAAATTTTTGGTGAGCGGATACCTGATATTATGGAGAACATTTCAGCTTTTGAATCAACCAAAAAGAATGCACGGTTAGCGAGATTTGATCCATGCAAAACAACCTTTAGAAAAGGTGTGCTGCTGTCCTGAATTTTTTCCTAAATCATAGGAACACTTTTCCAACTTGGCATTGACTTCAAATATGCTTTATTCACGACTATGGCTGATGTGGAAAACATAATAAATCACTCTAAGAATATAATGAACCTTAATAAAGAGTTCAACCGATAATAATACTTTGAAGAGATGATGTGGACTTGCATATTCCAACGCCTTCCTTCAAGTCCAACATTTTCAAAATGATAAGAACCTGAAATAAAATGCTTGCTGAAGGCATATGAAGATGAGCCTTCCCTTATTTGTTGAAGATGCATGATGAGCCTTCCCTTACTCATGACTTCCTTCCCTTAAGGGAAGCTCCATCATGCCAAGTGATGATCTATGCTTGATGAACAACTCCTTGCCGAGAGCTTTAGTGAAGAGGTCAGCCACATTTTCCTTTGTGTTGCAATGGTGTAAGATGATATCACCACTTTGTATCTTCTCCCTGATGAAGTGCTCCCTCACTTCAATGTGCTTGGTTTGTTGATGCATGACTAGATTCTTTGCCAAAGATTCAGTTGAGACATTATCACAATGAATGGTGGTCGGTTGGTTTTCTCCGAAACCAATCTCATCCAAGTATCTTCTCAGCCAAACAGCTTCACAAGCTGAGGTTGTGAGAGCTTTGTATTCAGCTTCTGTAGAGGATAAGCTGATCGTACTTTGCTTTTTGGAACTCCATGAAATAGCTCCATTGCCTAGGAAGAAGGCATTTCCACTTATGCTCTTTCGATCAACCAAGTTTGCTGCATAACCTGAATCACTAAATCCATGAAGATTCAATGTATCTCCTCCATAGAGAATTCCAAGTGAAGAAGTACCTTTCAAATATCTTAGTATCCTCTTGGCTGAATTCCAATGAGATACTTTGGGAGCTTGTAGATATTTGGAGAGAGAGTTCACTGCAAAACAAATATCAAGTCTTGTGATGGTCAAATAGAGGAGAGATCCTATGAGTTGTCTATATAGTGTTTCATCATATGGAACACCATTCTCCTCCTTCGTGAGTTTGAGAGTTGACTCCATAGGTGTAGAGACCGGCTTAGAGTGAGACATCTCAAACCTATCAAGAATGGAAAAAAGGTACTTTTGTTGAGAGATAAATATATCTCCCTTCTCTAGTCGAGAGACTTCGATGCCAAGAATGTAGTGTAAGTCGCCAAGATCCTTCATTTCAAACTCTTTAGAGATTTTTCTTTGAACATCTTCAATCATTGCTTCATTGCTTCCTGTCAACATGAGATCATCCACATATAGAAGAACAATAACAATATCTTTTCCCTTGACTTTATAATACAAACTATGATCAGCATTTCTTCTTTGAAAGCCTTGAGAGCAAAGATGCTCATCAATCCTTGCATACCAAGCTCGGGGAGCTTGCTTCAAACCATACAAACTTTTGAGAAGTTTGCATACCATGTGCTCTTTACCTTTGACAATGTATCCTTTCGGTTGTTGCATGTAGACTTCTTCCTCAAGTATGCCATTGAGGAAGGCATTGTTGACACCCATTTGCTTCACCTTCCACTTGAATATGGAGGCAAGGGAAAGTAATAACCTAACTGAACTCATCTTTGCTACTGGAGCATATGTTTCATCATAATCCAATCCGTATTGTTGAGAATATCCTTTAGCTACTAACCTTGCTTTGTGTCTATCTATCTTCCCTTCCTTGTTGAATTTCAGCTTGTAGATCCATTTGCATCCGATTGCTTTCTTGTTGGGAGGTAATGGACATAACTCCCATGTCCCATTTTGATGAAGAGCAGCCATCTCTTTGTCCATAGCTTCTTGCCATTCTTTTTGAGTACTAGCAGCAATGTATGTTGACGGTTCGTCATGTTGTAAAATAGAGCTAAGCAAAGCAACATTACTTTGCTCAAAACTTGAGGAATTACCTCGTTGATATGTAAGTCTTTGAGGTTGTGTTCTGATCCTTGAAGACCTTCTAAGAGTTGCACGGTGATCTTCATCTTCTTCCTCTAATTCTTCAATGGTTTCCTTATGTGTAGAAGAGGAAACTTCAGCTTTAACTGTTGTTGAAGAGCCTTTATCCAAATCTGAAATTGATGCTGAACTGAAGCTTGCATTCTCATCAAAAATCACATCCCTTGATAGGAATGTCTCCTTCTTACATGGATCATAAAGTTTATAAGCTTTACTTACATCACTATATCCAACAAAGATGCATTTCCTTGACTTGTCATCCAGCTTCTTCCTCTTTTCATCTGGAATGTGAGAAAATGCGAGGCAACCAAAAACTCTTAAATGATGTACCTTAGGCTTGATGTTGTGAAGAGCTTCATAGGGGATAATGCCCTTCAAGACTTCAGTAGGAGACCTATTCATCAAATAGCATGAAGTGTTGATTGCTTCAGCCCAAAAGATGTTGCTCGGACCTTTGTCTTTGAGCATGCATCTTGCTGCTTCAAATAATGTCCTATTCTTCCTCTCTGCCACTCCATTTTGTTGTGGAGTGTAGCTGCAAGTAAGTTGCCTTTGAATGCCATTCTCAAGTAGATAATGGCTGAAATCCTTCGACAAGAATTCTCCTCCATTGTCAGACCGTAGAGTCTTTAGTCTTCGTCCTGTCATCTTTTCCACCATAGCATGAAAGTGTTTGAAAATCTAAAATACATCAGCCTTGGACTTCATAAAATAAACCCAAGTATATCTAGAGAAATCATCCGTGAAGGTAACAAAATAAATATTCCCTCCAAGTGAGGGAGTGTGGGCTGAATCACATACATCAGCATGCACCACATCAAGTATATCACGTGCCCTTGAGCTACTCTTTGAGAACTTACTCCTCGCATGCTTTCCAAGGCAGCACGCTTCACACACTTTTCCAATCCTTTGTAAGGCTGGAATTCCAATGACCATGCCTTTCTCCTTCAGCATACACATACTATTGAAGTTCAAGTGACCATACCTCTTGTGCCATAACTCGGTAGGCATAATGGGGGCTACTTTGTCATTTCCCATTACTGAAAATGCTGAGACTTTTCCTTCTAACTTGAAAAGCTTTCCTTGCTTTCTTCCTCTAGCAACCACTTTGTAGGAATTCTTTGGATCTTTAATGAGGCATTGTTGGCCTTCAAACTCTATTTTGAGTCCCTTCTCAGTCATAACTCCAACTGAAAGTAGATTCTTGGTAAGCGATGGTACCAAGAGAACATTGCCGAGTGTCTTTTTCTCTCCCGTTCCCAATTGAATGGTTATGTCACCTTTCCCTGCAATGTAATTTGGAGTACTATCTGTTGTAAAGATAGTACCATTATGAGAATCATCAATATTAGAAAAGTATTGAGCATGAGAAGTCATATGAGAACTAGCTCCGCTATCGATCCACCATGGTTCCTCTTTGGGATCATGTGTATGGGCTGCTATCTCTTCTAATGATACAAGTGAAGAATCTTCTTCAAAATGAGTGGACTCATTTCCACCTTCTCCATCCGTGTAGTGGGCTGATCTTCCTCTCCCATTATCTTGATTACTCCTACAATCTTTAGCAAAATGGCCATACCTAGAGCAATTGTAATATTGGATAGAGTAATATCTACCTCTATGTTCTCCTCTTCCTCTACCTCTCGAGGAAGGATGTCCTCTTTCTTGGAAGGATTGATTACCTTCATGATCTTGTCGATCTTGGTTGTGAGTGGGCTGATACCACCCTCTTCCTCTTTGTGTGTTGAATCTTCCTCTTCCCCTTGATGAGAAGAGTGCTTTGTCATTTGATGTTGATGCCTTTCCTCCATCATGTATTGACTTCATTGCAGCGTGCCTTTGATCTTCATCTCTGAAAATTTGTTCCATCTCCTCAAGAGATGGCTTCTCCCTCAAGATGATGAGGCCTTGAACTAAGCCTTTATATCCATCTCCCAATCCATGGATGATGATTGTAGAGAGCTCGTTGTCAGACATCTTATCTCCAACAACCACTAGTTGTTGATGTAGATCCTTGACTCTCTTGATAAAGCTTGAAGCATCCTCTCCTTGCTTCCTCGTACAATTGGTAAGTTCAGCCCTCAATGCCACTTGCCTCGAGGTGCTCCTGGACTCGTAGATATTCTTTAATGTCTCCCATGCCTTCTTGGGAGTCTTCACATCAAGGAGATGGTTGAGAATGTCATCTTTGACATTCAACCTTATCATATGAACTGCAAACATGGCCTTCTTATCCCATTTGGACAATTCTTCTTCACTTCCATTCGGTCTATCCATCGAAATTAAATCCCAACAATCTTGAAAGAAAAGTAAGGACTCCATCTTTACCTTCCATGTAGCATAGTTGTTGCCATTTAACTTCTCAACTCCTTCTAACTGTAGGTTGTGGGGACTTGGTGCAAGTTAAATCGAGACTCTTCCCTTTACTCAAATATGCTCACACTAGGCACTTCTAACCTAGGTGCTCTGATACCATGAGAAAAATGAGGAGCTGAGCTTAAACACACTCTCAAAGAATATATGAGATGAGATATGAGAGACAAATAAGTGAGCAATCCTTAAATAAACAAGAATACAAAGTTCAGTAGTAGAAGCTAACTCAAGCTCAAAACTACTTGAAAAGAACAAAGCTAAATACACTATCAAATGAGCTCAATGATACAAATGAACCCAATGTATAATGTTCAAGAGTGTGTGGTATACACCACTCCACTTCAGTCCCTAGATGCACTCCACAACCACAAGAAATCAGTCGTCTGTCTCTCAACTCGAGCCCTCTCTCTGTCTGTCGGAAATGCTCAAAAGCCTCTATTTAAATAGGCATAACTCTCTAATGTGTGGGAGTTTGGTGAAACTCTTTTATATGGAGATTCTCCATGATATGGGCAACAACTTTGCTGAAGAAATCATTTTGAGATGACGCACGTAGCTCAAGATACAAGCTTCCAAAGTTGGCCTACTGGCCGTTTTCAGCAATCTACCAATTCTCTACCTACCAACTTGCGACCACAATAACTTGAGATTGGAGACGCATTTGTGGGAATTTTTTGGTGAGCCGATACCTCATATAATGGAGAACATTTCAGTTTTTGAATCAACCAAAAAGGATGCACGGTTAGCGAGATATGATCCGTGCAAAATAGCCTTTAGAAAAGGTGTGTTGCTGTCCTGAAATTTTTCCTAAATCATAGGAACACTTTTCCAACTTGGCATTGACTTCAAATATGCTTTATTCACGA
>CM035414.1:148365207-148367707 GCA_020310875.1 Ceratopteris richardii
TGAAGAGAGATGGATCCGCCTTGCATTGATTGTAACCACACTTGATCAAATAGTCCACCAATCTTTGGTTCCAAGCCCTTGGAGCTTGCTTTAGGCCATAAAGTGCCTTCTTCAACCTACAAACATGATGTGGAAACTCTTTATGAACAAAACCTAGTGGTTGCTCCATGTATACCTCTTCTTCCAAGTCTCCATTGAGAAAGGCATTCTTGATATCCAATTGGAAAAGCTTCCATCCTTTGCTAGCAGCCATTGCAATGAGTGTCCTAATGGTGCTCATCTTTGCCATGGGGCTGAATGTCTCTTCAAAGTCCACTCCATAGGTTTGTTCAAAACCCTTGGCCACCAATCTTGCTTTGAACCTAGAAATAGATCCATCTGAATTCCTCTTTACTTTATACACCCATTTATTACCTATTACCTTCATGTTCTCCTTCTTGGGCCCTAGATTCCATGTTTGATTTTCCTCAAGTGCGACGATCTCTTCTTGCATTGCCTCTTTCCATTCGGTGTACCTGCTTGCATCTTCATAGCAATCGGGCTCATGATCTTCTACTACTTTGTTCATATATGCATAATGCGTTGCTATGTATGAATCATAAGTAAACCTTTGAGTTGGATACTTAACTCTAGAAGACGTCCTTTCTTCACCTTTTGGAGGAATAAACCTCCTTTGCCTTGGGAACTTGATCTCTTTCTTTGACGTGGCTTCTTTCTCCATCATGTGTCCTTCATCATCTTCAACTTCATTACCTTCTTCATCCAACTCCACCAAAGTTGCTTTGCCTTTGTTGATTGATTGTGCTTCATAGTTTGATGAAGATCTCCCCCTCCATGGTGAGTTCATGCTTGAACTATCTTCATTGATGGAACACCTTGGGCCGCTTAACTCTAGGTCGATTTGTTCTTCATCATGTCCATGCTTTTCTTCTTCATAGTTCTGCATACAATCATACTTCTTATACCAAGCGAGTAGCTCATCAAATGCTACATCCCTTGATATCCTCAAGTCCTTTGTGTTTGGGTTGAAGCACCTGTAACCTTTATGATCATTTGAATATCCTAGAAACACACACTTTTCTGCCTTTGGTTGTAGCTTGTGCCTCAATTCACTTGGCACATGTACATAACAAGTACATCCAAATATCTTCAAGTGGGAAAGATCATGTTTCTTACCATAATAGGCTTGATATGGTGTCAAGCCATGGATACCTGAGGTAGGAGCCCTATTCATTAGATACATGGCGGTATTTGCTGCATCACTCCAAAACATGTTAGGTACATTCATCTCATTAAGCATTGCTCTAGCAATCTCGAAAATGTATCTATTCTTTCTCTCTTCTACTCCATTTTTTTGGGGTGTGTACCTGCATGTTACTTGCCTCTTGATGCCTTAATCCATTAAAAAAATCAGAAAACTCATTGGAGAAATATTCTCCCCCTCCATCGGACCTTAGCTTCTTGATATATGTACCTGTTTCCTTCTCTACCATTGCCTTGAATGCTTTGAAACATGTAAACACATCTGATTTGTTTTTGATGAAATAAACCCAAACCATCCTTGTGCAATCATCTATAAAAGTGACAAAGAACTTATTACTTCCAATGGATTTCTCTTTGGTTGGCCCCCACACAGCAACTCCAATGGATGTTGGCTTATGTAGCCACTCTTCTTGAATGGAAGTCTCGCTTGCTTCCCTAGTTGACAAGATTCACATAAATGCTTCATACCTTGTCCTTGGAAATTGGGAAGACCTTCAACCAGCCTCTTGAATTGCATTTCCTTCATTCTTTGTATGTTGATGTGACCTATCCTCTTGTGCCACAAGTCCAACTCCGAAATCCTCTTGTTTCCATATGTGAAGTAGACATGTTGAGTGGAATGAGAATTTACCTCCAAAGTGAAGAGTCTCCCTTGCTTCTTTCCTCTTGCTATGACCTTGTAACCTTGCTTAGGGTTCTCAACAAAGCATCCACCTTTGTTGAACCTTACTTGATAGCCTCTTTCAACCATTTGCCCAACGGACACCAAGTTCTTTGTGATAGTAGGTACATGCAAGACATCCTTGAGACATCTTCCTTCCTCCTTGTCATCCAAAGCTACATCTCCAACATGGGAGATCTCATGGGTTGTATCATCACCTGTTTCTACATGTCCTTTACCCTTTGGAATATGTAGATTAGTAAACCAAGAAGCATTGCAACTCATATGGTTGCTATATCCACTATCAATATACCAAGTGTTATCTACTTTGCTTGAGTCCCCATTCATGTTGATCATCAAGAGATTGTCATTTTCTAAACTTGTAGAAGCATAATTACCTTGGCCTTTGTATGAAGAACCTTGATTATAGCTCCTTTGGTTTCCTCCTTGGTAGCAATCTCTAGCATAGTGGCCAAACTTGCCACATATGTAACATCCTTCGCCATCTTGATTCCTGTTTTGTTGATGCCGTCCTCCTCTTCCTCTTGTTCTTCCTCTCCCTCTTTGTGATGAGGT